>VXBT01003525.1:589636-701768 GCA_013400235.1 Oriolus oriolus | reverse complement strand
CTGCAGAGGAACCTCGGCTCCAGCACCTGGAGCACCTCCTCCCCCTCCTTCTCCCCTGATCTTGGTGTCTCCATGTTGTTCTTCCTCACATGTTCTCACCTCCTCCTCTTCTGTGACTAGGAGCAAAAACTCGTGACTTTTGTTTTGATTTTCTTCTTAAATATGTTATCACAGAGGCGTTACCAGCCTCTCTCACTGGCCCAGTTCTGGCCAGCAGTGTGTCCATCTTCAGAGCCATCAGCCATTGGCTCTGCCGGACATGGTGGGAAGCTTCCAGGAGCTTCTCACAGGAGCCATCTCTGCGGCCCCCCTGCTACCCAAAACCAGGCCATGCAAAACCAATACAATCCATTATAAGGTTTCACCTCTCAAGAGGCACTTTGGAAAAGACCTTTTGAAAGTATAAATGAATGATGTTGACCATCTCGGAACATGATCTTTCAGTTGTTTTACCATACTACCATTTCAGCAGGTTTGACGTATTTATAAATGTGATTCTCATTCCACTGCAGTTTCACAGAATTGCCTTGGGAGCTGGTTTTTTGGATGTAAAGACCCTAGCTATAAACTCCTGTGACCTCAGTTGTCTTTAGCCATTTTGTGTTTTGCCAACAACTAAAAATTTAATTTTTAAGGTATTTTTTTTCAGTACCTTGGAGAGGTAGATGATTGAATCCTCCTGATATTATTGTTTTATAGGAATGCCCCCTCTTTTAACATTTTAATTTCTAATAATGCTTTTTGTGTGTGTGTGTGTGCATGTGTTAGAGTTGAAGACCAAAAGAAGTTACTTAGCTTTGTAGTATTGTTGTTATCTTTCAAATCTGCTCTGGTGTGATCAGAATGACAGCTCACAAAGATCATAGTTTAGAAATACTGATTCACGTAATATATGCAGGATATAATGGGCCTGACTCCTGTTCTTCTCTTCATATGTGCTCACTCAGGTTAAAACACCAGAGATTGATATTAGCCTTTTGTAAAGATCATGGAAGTACAGTCATTGCTTACTTTACCACAGATCAGAATAATCAAATTCCAAGCATATTTTACATTCTTGGTCCACTTATCTCAAAACTTAACAGAGTTGCTAAAGCCCACTAGGAAAATAAAGATGGTAAGACAACTGGATAGATGGTCAGATATGCAGGGAATGATTCAGTAAATTCTGAAGTTTCTAGATCATGGTCCACAGATCATTTGTAGTTCTCAAAGCACTGGCTGCTCCTTTGCAGAAGTACAGATTTCACATGGTGTCAGTTCCTCTTCGTTTTGTCCACAGAGTTACATTACAAAGGAGGTATGAAGAAGAAGAAGGAAATCCTTAAGCAACTTAATTTCACTTAAGAACCTCTTGTCTCTGAGAGTTTAAACCGGACTGGTAGTAGGTGTAGTTTTTGCAGTTTAAAATGAGAAAGGAGTGATCTCATTTATCTGGATGCATACTCACAAAATGCTCACGAATCTCTGACGTGTTGCATTTGATTTCTAGGTCATAACAAATTAAATTGTTTTTAATAAATTTTTAGCGGAATCGTTGAGCTATTTGAAAATACATTCACTTTGTAGGTGTAGAGAAGGTGATCATTATCAAGCATCAGCATTTTTCAGAGAAGGTGATCATTACCAAGCATCAGCATTTGTCAGAATGATGGAAACATCTCTTGTTGGCAAAGCTCAAATATAAAAGCAAAAGGAAACTCGGTGGCAAAAATTAATGCTATGTGACGTTCGTAGAAGCAAGATATTAATGGATATGTGATTTGTAGATAATGATTCATCATTCTTCAATTAAATGCAGGTGTTATAACTGCTTTACCTTGGATGTCGTCGGTAGCGTAGCTTTTGGTACTGAGGTGGATTCTCAGAAGAATCCTGATGACCCCTTTGTTAAGAATTGCAGAACATTCTTCGAAATGTCTTTGTTTAAGCCTCTTCTCATTCTAATCCGTGAGTATAGTCTACGTTTTTCTACTTTCTTGTGGTAATTTCATAAAAGTCATTCTCAAATTGCAAAACAGGCTGAAGCCAGAGCAGGAAATTTTACAGCCAACATTAGTTCAGAGGTGTTCAGAATTCAACTTACAGGCCATTTCTACCCTTGAGAGTTCCACCATATGCTCAACAGGTCTTGTCACCATTAATGAAACTTATTCCAGAAACTGAGAGTCTGGGAACACAATGCTCCAGGTTCATCTGAGAGGAAAGTTTCTGGGTCCTCCCATTTCTACAATACTTGTTTTAATACACTTCTCACTAAAACAGAGTAACTGCCCTTCGGAACTTAAGTGTAAAGTTTTTGTGCACTTGGTTTGCTCAGTAGAGATTGAAATCCCATCCATTAACAATCCACTAAAGAAAAGAGGTGGAAGAGCATAAACAGATTGTGTAAGTACTGCCAGTTCTTTTTTGAGCAGCAGCCACAGCCTGGTTGATGGCTCTAAAGGATAAAGATCATAAGTGTCATGAAGAGAATGCATTTATTTTAGATTAATAGATAGGCAATGCAAGAGTGGGGTGTAAATCCATGTAGTTCTAGGGCATGCAAGCTAAGGCTTCATGGTGGTCATGGTCTTGTTAATTCAAGGGCAGTAAGAATCATAGCTGAGGAAGCCACAACATAATCAAGGCTTTTGAGGTTTTATCATCTTGTTATCTAGACCTGCACACAGTAGTATCAGGTGGCACAGCAGCAAAGTTTCCTGTGCCCATCTGATCCTGCTGGCATTACAGATTGCACCTGTACTCACAGCACATCAACTGTTTCCTTCTGGGGTTGTGTATCCAAATTGCCCTGGGGTTAGTGTTTAACCTGATTGCAAAATGTGATTTTTAACCAATTTCTTAAGGGACAGAAATATGCCCCTATACATCTAAGAACATGCCCTTCATTAAAGAAAGTTTCTGTAGTGTTTGGAGTTTGGATTCCTTGGTTCGTCTCTTTCTGCTCGTTCATTAATATGGTCTGAATTTCCACAATGCAGTTGCCCTGTTGGCAGGACGGGGTTTTTCCAATGATTGATTTGTTAGTCTTAAGTTGTTCGTAAGTTAATGAGGGGTTTATTAGAATGCAAGACTTCACTCAGGTTTCTAGTTCCTGACTCTAAAAGTCATGGACTGGAGACCGTCCTTGTGATAACATCCCACTTCCAGAGTCTGTGGTCTGTTTAGAGAAGCAAAAGAAATAGAATCATAGAATAGTCTGTGTTGGAAGAGACCTTAAAAGTCCTCTAGTCCCCTGCAATAAGCAAGAATGTCTTCAACTAGGTCAATTTGCTCAGAGCCCTGTCCATCCTGACCTTGAATGTTTCCAGGGATGGGGCATCCACTGCGTCTCTGGGCAACCTGTACCAATGTTTTACAAGCTTCATTATACAAAACTATATCTAATCTGAATTGGCCCTCTTTTAGTTTAAACCCTATAGCCTTTGTCCTATTGCAAGAGGCCCTGCTAAAGAGCCATTCCTTCTTATAAGTCCCTAATACTGAAGAGCTGTAAACAAGAATGAAAACTACACAGTTTCGTGGGTTGGTGCCATGGGCTGCTAGGCCAGTTCAAGGTCCCCCACCTTCCCTATGTAATTGTCTGAGTAGTCAGGGGAAATAATGCTCCCCTTTGTTGTGGTGGCTCTGTGACATCAAAAGCTGAACCAAAACCCTGAAGCATTGTGGAAACAAGCTTGGAAGGCATCTGTTTGGCAGGAGAGTCTGGCCAGCAGGATATTTCTTAAAGCAAATCCTTTTTTTCTTCCACCCCCATAGATTGATAAAGGGAGAGGAAGAAAGGAAAGATCAGTTTTCATAAATGGAACACATCCCACTTGATAAGTTTTATAATATTAAGGAAGAGTGGGGAGGACTATTATATGCCTTCACAGTCTGATTCAATGTTTTCTTGTTTAAAATCTCTTACAGTTTCTTTCCCATTCATAATGATCCCACTGCTACGCATTTTTCCCAACAAGAAACAAAAGGAACTGAATGGATTTTTTATCCAAACTGTAAAAAATGCAATTGTCTACAGACACCAGCAAGATGCAGCTGAGGTAAGGCTATTTCTGTGGTAAATATATGGATAAGCAAATATTTTGAGGAGGAACTGGAAGTGGCATAAGCCTCGGTTTAAAAAGCAAACTCAATCTCTTTGAACATTCAAAGTGTTTTAGTGAAGATTTGATTAATTTTTAGTTTTATGTACCATCAGGCAGAATTGTTAACACACTCCAATATTGCTTCTCTTGGCATAAGGATGCAGAAAAGTTACATCTGGGATGACTTTTCAGCTTAGTTTCTAGACCCAGAAGGAAGGATTCAGCCTGTGGAATTTTTTTTCATCTTAAAGTCAGGTGTCATGTCTGCACTACTTTTCCTTAAGGACCAGAGGAAAAGAAGCCCTCACTGAGTGTTTCAACCCGGTCATTCCCTAAGAGCTGAGGCAGGTTTTATGTAGTCCTGTGACAGTTCCTGCTGCTTTGGAACACGGAAAGAACCTGAATGTCTGGTCAGAGCAGTCACTTGACGTTGGGATGGCTAAATAGAAAGGTAGTGAATACCACCTGAAGCATGCAGAAAAATGGCTACCCATTGTTAGCAAATCATTTATGTCTTTTGTTTGGACATAAGGCACTCTGAGGGGGTTTTTTGTGTTCGTTTTTAATCACTCTTGTTTTATGAAGTATGTGAAGGCACATAAATTTTTATGAAAGTCTCTATTTTTGGTATACGAAGTATTTGGAACATAGGCCTGTGCTTTGGTTCTATGATACAGAAGTTCTTCTTTTGTCCAAAAAGACAAGCATGAAAGGAAACGAAATCCTAAGATTTATTTTCATTTAATTTCATTTTTCCTTTGTTTTCCTTTCTTTTCCTTTCTTTTCCTTTTTTTCTTTTCATTAAGTATAATTTCATTTCATTTCATTCCTTGACTTCTCATTTCATTCTTTTCATGACATGAAATCCCAAGATTTCATTTAATTTCATTTTGTTACATTTCATATAATTTCATTTCATTTTTTTAATTTCAATTTTTAAATTTCATTTCCTTTATTCTGTGAAATTTCATTTCATTTCATTTCATTTCATTTCATTTCATTTCATTCTTTGCTTTGGCATTTCATTTCCTTTCACGAAATGAAAACTCATTTCGTGAAAGGAAAGGAAATGAAATTTGGAGATTTCATCTAATTCAGTTTTGTTGCATTTATCTTAATTTCCTTTCATTCCATTTCATTTCACTTCATTTCATTCCATTTCACTTCAATTCATGCCATTAAATTTCATTTCATTTCATTCCTTGACTTCTCATTTCATTCTTTTCATGACATGAAATCCCAAGATTTCATTTAATTTCATTATTTCATTTAATTTCTTTTCACTTTTCACTTTTTAATTTTGTTTTTTTTTTAAATTTCATTTATTTTCCCTTTATTCCATGATGTTTAATTTCATTTAATTTTATTATTTGAGTTTTCATTTCATTCCTTTCCTGAAATGAAAGTTCATTTCAGGAAAGGAAATGAAATCTTGAGATTTCATTTAATTTCATTTCTTTAGGTTTCCTTTCGTTTCTTTTCATTTTTTTAATTTCTTTTTTTTTCATTTCGCTTAATTTCCTTTTATTGCACAAAGTTTTGTTTCATTTCTTTTCATGAAGGAATATGGATGTGTAGTGAGAAACAAAGAATACCAGTGAGAATTCTATTTTTAAGGTAACTGAGACAAATTCTTGTATAAAAATTGACATGAAACACACAACATACACACGAAGGAAGCTGTTAATATTGAAGTGTAGATGTTTTTTACCACTCTGAGATGAAGAGTAATGCTGATGGAGTTAACAGCACAGGTGAGAATGGACCCTCCCAACTTATTCTCACAGCTTCACCCCATAGTTTCCACTTTTCAGGATAAAATGGATTTTAGTTTACCCTACATTACTTTCAGGACACATTAAAAAATAAAATTTATATTCAAAGATATTGCTGCTCTTTGACTTTTTCTGCAGTGATGTCTCACTTCTCCAGTTGTTGCAGTTTATCACTACATGCTGCTCCTTGTTCCTTCAGCCCACCTTCATCAGTCTTTGTTTTTCTTTACATCCAAAAGATGGTAAGCACCACTGACTGGCCACAAACAACTCATGATTCATAAACATGGTTCCTGGCCCAGGCTGAGTGCTGCAGGAGTATTTTCTGACAGTGATGATGTGTATAAACTGCTTGCGGGCACTTCATTTCTACTGCACAGGTCCAGTGTGAACTTTTAATGGCATACAGATGTGGCTGTAGGGACGGACAGTTTTAAGTCAAAGATTCATGCCAAAGGGGTCTGCATGGAAAGTCTGTTCTGTGTATCAATTATCAAAGGATAAAAGGGACAGTGAAACAACCTCATGTGGATTGAAAGTGGTTGCTGTATTAACCATTGTTAATAAAATGCAATGTGTTTCTGTGGCAATAGCACTGAGGGGATCGATCATGGGCTAAACCCTTCGCTGCGCTAGAGCTGGTCACTCCCTTAAATGAGGGACAGCACAAAGGAAAGCAAGATTGTAGTGACAAGACCAGGAGGCAGAAATCTCTGCATAATGCAGCCTGTTTGCAGGTTACACTGGTTGATGAACCAGAGGCTCAAGGTTCTGTTGGAAGGGATACTGGAGGTGCTGTATGAGATAACACATGGCAGTAGCCGCCCAGCACCAGGACAGCGTGGAGGAAAGTGCAAGGTCCGTGTTTGCCTTAGCAGTGTGTGCACAACTCCATGACTGCCTGTGGACCCGTCTGCTCCTGGACTTTCGCCTAGTTTTCAAAATTGGCATATGGGAGCTATTTCAAGTGCTAGATTTAGACACTTAGGGCCAGATTTCTGAGGACAAATTAAGTCCCGTTTGCAGTTCAGGATCATTGTTGTTCAAAAGTGACTGGAAAGTCTGGAGCTTTCTTTCATCCCCTTTTCACTGCCTGTCTTGTTGCATGCTCTTAGAATTTTAACTATTTTAGGTTGGTGGCACATGAGTCTTGTTACAAGTATAGGCAACTAATATTTGCCGGAGACATAAAAATGGTGTGTGAAACAGAACAAAATGCAGCTTTTTTTCAATTTAATGCAGAAATTAAATCTGTAGGGATTAGGTGTCCCAGATAGCTGCACATGTGAAGGAGAATTATGTCCTCTGTCCTAGGTCTCAAATGATGAAATGGACCCACTGAAACCAGTTGGAGTTTTAGCACTGAATTTCAATAAGGCCAAGATGTAACTAGCAGCCACTGGTTCTTTGTGCTAATAATAAGAGCTATAAGCAAAATCTTATGGTCTCCCTGAGGTGCATTAGGCCAATGGGTATTCCTTAGTTTGCCACATTCCTAGATGTTACATTGTGTGCATCTTTTACTCCCCATTGATTTTATCACCATTAAAAATGCTTTTGGGTTCTTTTCTTGAGGGGAGGGGGTGGGTAGGATAAAAAAAGCCTTTGGAACAAACTGTAAAACAATGAAAAGCTCCACGACAGTGAATCAGCTGAAGCTTGTCTTCCTCTCATCTGCAGCTAATGCGAACAAAGAATAAAGAAAGGCCAAAAAACAATGTGACAAGCAAAGTCAGCCTGTTATCATCCCTGTTCTATCAGTAAATGAAACAATGCTTCTGAATGCCTAAAGATAATCCCATGGGTAGATAGTAATTTTACAGCCAGGTTTAGATCTAATAATACGCTTGCAGCTTATATGAGATCTGTGATGTCACTTTCTCTCATCTCGTTGGTTAGTGGTGCAGATGTCATTTTAATTATATATTATCTTTCTGTGGTCACTTGAATAATTTTAGTCCTGGATATTCCACTCATTTGGCTTATGTACAAAAACATTTAATGGTTGTACTTTAGAAATTTTAATATATTACATTTATTCATGGATTCAAATTATTGTAAAAGGCTTTTCCCGCTATTTACAGAAGAGCAAATTTACCCTGCTCAGAAGAAACAGCACAAATTTAATGCACCACTTAACACCTACTTTAAAGACTCCAGCAAGATTTAAGTGTTCAAATACCTTATCCTGATTATCTGCCCAGGTTTAAATATTTCCCTGAGGGAAAATGTTTCCAAAGACAGGGCAGATAGACTATTTGTTTACTTCCATAAATGATACTTTGATAGATTTTCATTTAATAATCTGATATGCAAATAGTTTTCATGTTAGAGCTATCTTTATATCATGTTATAGCTCAGTTCTTACCCTACTAGTTTCTTTTAAATTATGATGTCTAGATGAAGGAGTCTTTCATAGTGCTCAAAACTGAGACTCCTTTCTAAAACTGTGGGTTGAAACTAAGCCTGCTGTCAGCAGATTAAAGTGCAGAGTTTCATTTGTAATCCATAGTAATAACAACAACTGTAATGTAACAATTTAAGGCTATTGTGAAATATTATTTTTGGAAAATCACAACAGATCTGTGGGAAAATCCACTATTGAAAATACACATCCTGTAACAAGGAGAACTGGAGAATTCATAGAGGCTTCAACACATTCTTCTGACATTTCCTGATTTTTCCAGTCTTACTGTCCGCTGTGAATGCATAATTCAAGGTCACAGATCCGTGCCAGGCTGGTAGTGATCTGATGATGTTTCTGATGACCATCAGCTGCTTCTTGGTGGTCTCAAGTCAATTTGGAATGAGAGGGTGACAAAGCACAGGGAAATATCACCAGAACTATTCACTGGCATTTCAGTTTGCAGTTCAGTCAGTCTGGCTGCAGACCTATGGACTACTTGAGTGCTTTTAATGCAAATGCAGAGCAGACAGAAGGAACAACAGAAGAGTGTGAAGGCTGTGCTGCTGTGAGCCATGCTTCCCACTGAGCCCCACAGCATAAAGCCACACAGAAACTGTACATCATTGTCAGTCCTGGTGATGGTCTGGCCTCCTCTTAATTGGTGTGGCTTTGGGGTGCTCTGTAGTTTACTATGCCCCAGGTATAGATCAAAAGAGGTTGTCCTCTGGTCAACAGTTGCAACCCCCTCCAGTTTTCCCTGCCTGCCATCCTGGCAAATCTTTTCCCTGATCACCAGTAGCTGCACTCAGTGGCTCTGCTTTTCCCAGGCTGCCCGTACAC
Organism: Oriolus oriolus; assembly: GCA_013400235.1. Classification (NCBI taxonomy): domain Eukaryota; kingdom Metazoa; phylum Chordata; class Aves; order Passeriformes; family Corvidae; genus Oriolus; species Oriolus oriolus. Next base: position 692,655 of record VXBT01003525.1, on the reverse strand, counting down.
CTGGGCAGGCATGAGAGATTCGTGGTGAATGGAAGTCCTTTGGTTTATCTGCATCAGCCATGGGAGCCTAAAAAGGTCAGAAAACTGAATTTTGAGTAACTCTGAAACTAAGGTATTTAAATACTTGCAAGGGGTGAGTGGACTTTTTTTGCTCTATGGACTAGCAACAGAAATGTGCTGTAAAGAAGAGGTGTCTTTTAATATCTTTCTGGGAAATTATGGCCGGGTTAGAACTTTAATCTCTGGAATACTGATTCCCAGGGAAAAACATGCAGTGATCTCCCCTAAGGGGAAGAGGGACATGTGTGTGTGTACCTGCATTCTGGAGGATAAGCGACAATCTGAAAACCTAATTACTGTGACACTCTGTTCTTTTCTCTTCCTTCCCCAGTAGTTCCCTGGAGTCCTTCCTTTTCATGAACTAATGAACTATTTTATTCAAGAGCTGCTTGAAATGAGTTGAGCAGAGGTAATCCTCCTGAAAAAGTCTGATCCTCTCCTTGTCAAGGGAAAACTATACAATTACAAAGAAAACTTAGTTAAAAATTTGCTAAATACTATGTACATTCCAGGAGCTATGTGTGTGTTTGAACTGTGTAAATGCAGTACAGATGTTAAAAAGTAAATATTTTTCTACGGAAACAGCAGATGGGAGGATTAGACACCTTCTAATAGCGTGCAGTATTCTTGCCTTTGTAGAAAACCAGGCAAAATTTGTTTGTGTTAGGAAGAAGGTGGTGTCTATTTAAGGATACACTATATATGGCAATATTAAATAATCTATTTTATTGATTAATAAAGTCAGTAAAACAAAGGATCAGTCTGGTCCTTTTGTTTTTCTAAGTCTGTTGGAGGGATGCTGTGATTCTGTTCTGCTGGGCTGTTCTCGCAATTTGATCATCCCATTATCCACTGCCTTTGTCAGGTGGAAATGTGGACTTTCCAGAAAGGTAAATGTGTGTCTTAAAGATATAGAGGAAATTTGGGCTAAATATGGAGTTGAGCACAATTCTCAAATCTCAATTTCTGCTGCTTTTAGCAGAAGGGTATAATTACTCTAGAATATGTTAAAAACCTTTTGAACATTAAATCTGGTGTCTGTGCTTGGGCATCATACAGTGAGGAAAAAAATAAGTAGTATTATATTGAGAGTCATTTTAGTTATTCACCTTCTTTTAATAGTCAAGCCATATGCTTGTGGTTTAAATTGTGTTCCTTCCTTCCCACATTTGAAGAAATTTTTTAAAAAATTATTTATTTTATTTATTTTTCTTAAAGATGTAATGAGTTTTATAACTTTCTCAGGATTTCTGAGCTGGGTATTTAAACATAACAAAGCTACAAAACCTTGAATGGAAATGAACTTGAAATCCCTATTACTTTTGGGCACCAGTTGAAATTTCTTGCTCACCCTGTTGATATCTTTCCAAGGAGGAACTGCAGGCTTACCAAATGTGATCTTTGGGTTTCAGACCTGGGCTGAAGTGTCTGGCTGAGGTTCTTTCATCATGAAATGCAGCTCTGCAGTCTCTATGCTCAAAAGAGATCAAGGAGAGAATAGGTAACGAGAGTGGTGGCTTTCTTGCCTCCCTGAGGCATGCAGGAAGACTTTTGCATTACTGCTGCATCTGTCCCAGTTCTACAGCTCAGAACACCTGTGAGCCCAGGGCTTTATGAGCACTGTGGCCACAAGAAGGTAGCAAATGTCTGCTTTGTTACCTGCTGCCAGTAAGCACGTGGCAGGTCTGCTTGCTATTGCTCACCCTTTGCTCTAATGCACCATTTTACTGTTTCCTTGGTTATGGCTCGGAGTGCTTCATGGACTCTAGACAAGGAAGAGGCAGATGGTATCACATGGACATTGTCTGCCCCACTGCAGCAAAGCCTGCAGCAACCCTGACAACATGATCTTGGCATCTGTGATTCTTTGATGCCTCCACCTCTCTCCACTCACTTTTAGTCTTTCTCAGCCACGGCAGTGTATCGCCATTTCTTCTTCTGGAGGTGACAGGAGTGATGTCCCTGTCTCCTATTCCACAGATCCCACATCAGCTACACTCTGGGATTTAAAGTGCCATCATGCACGTGGGCCGTCTCCATGACTTCTTGGAGCAGTGCTCACACAGAATCACAGAAACATTTAGGTTATAAAAGGCCTTTAAGATCATTAAGTCCAACCATTAACCCAGCACTGTCAAGTCCACCACTAAACCACGTCCACCAAGTGCCACATCTACATGACATTTACATACCTCCAGGGTTAGTAATTGAAACCCTTCCCTGGGCAGCCTGTTCCAACAACTGACCACCCTTTTGGCAAAGAAATTTTTCCTAATATCCAATCAAAACCTCCTTTGGCACAACTCGAGGCCATTTCCTCTTGTCATATTACTTGTGAAAAAAAGACCAACCTCCACCTGATTCCAACCTCCTTTCAGGTGGTTGTAGAGAGTGATAAAGTTCCCCCTGAGCCTCCTTTTCTCCAGGCTAAACAACAGTTTGAGCCTTGAGCAGCTCCCTCAGCGGTTCCTCATCAGACTGGTGCTCCAGACCCTTCCCCAGCTCCGTTGCCCTTCTCTGGACACGCTCCAGCCCCTCAGTGTCCTTCTTGTAGTGAGGGGCCCAGAACTGAACACAGCACTCCAGGTATGGCTTCAGCAGTGCCAAGTACAGGCGATGACCGTGCTTCAGTTTGCAAGAACATAGACATATACTGAAGGACAGAAATTAAATCGAAGCACCAGGGTGTTCATGCTGGTTAGTCTGGTTAAGTCTTTGTGTATCCACAGTTGCCAAGAATGATCTTGCAGATAGTACCAGGAAAATGTGAGTATCTATGCAGGAAAAGCTAACTTGACTTTCTAAGAGATGTGTGGTGGAGCTTCTTCAGAGTGCCTTCAAAAAACTTGTAAGTTTGGCCCTTTCTGGGCAGAACAGGGGAGGTTCAGATGCTCCCTGTAGCAGCATTAATCCACAGGAAGTCACTAAGCCAACAGGATGCCTTCAGAGTTAAAAGGAGGAAGGACTTAAATGCTTCTGTCAATAAATTTTGTGTGTATTTTCCTCCTGTTTTCACCAGCCAGTGTGGGAAGCGAAGATGGACATTTGGCTTTGCCAATCTGCAGCATATGAGAAACATCATTTATTTGAGAAGGGTGGGATCTTTAGCACTGAAAAAAGGCTTTTTCATCTTGACTGAAAAGAAATAAACCCACATGCTCAGTTGTTGGTAATGTCAAAGTTTTTAGTGACTTTTAAAAATTGTGTTTGCGTGGTAAAATCAATCTCTTAAAATACTGTTTATCAAAAATCCAGGTCAAAAGACAGCTTAAGGACTCTTCCAAATAATGTTTGCAGTAAAACTTATCTGAAAAACTGAAAGAGGAAAGAATTGAAAGGCAAACCTGCCTTTTTCAAAGAAGCCACCCCCATCACTGAAGGAGAGATGAAAAGTCCTCTTATTTTTATTTTTTTTCCTTCTTCTGGGTGCTGGTTGTTGTACTATATCCTGTTTTTCCTCTTCTTGATACTGAAGGGCATGGTGTGGTCACAGCTCTATTTTATGTGTCCATTAAAATAAGGTGAGCAAGAGCTCATTGTGCTTTGAAGGTGGGATCCAGAGAAAACTAGCCTTTGTCACTGAGTTTTGTGGTGGCTTGACCAGCACAGGTGAAAAAACACCACATGAGAAAGCAAAAAAAATTAGGTGGTTGCTCCTTGTAAGGGTCTCTTGCTTCTCCTCTGCAATGCAGACCTGGCCCACCTCATCATGAATTTTTTGCTGTACCCTCCTTTATGATCACAAAGGGACCCTGTGCTTGCTATTCAGAGTGAGGTTCAAACATTGAAAATCCTGTTTATGCCTGTGGTAATTCCCTGTAGGCGATAACGTCAGTGCTGGCCACTTGTCCCAGCCTGATCCTGTGCTAGTAATGAGTATTCGCAGCATGCATTTCAGTGTCTGATTAAATCTTTCTGAAAGGCCATCTGTTTGAGGAGGATGTGGCATTGGCTTTAATACTTTTTATACCTAGTACTCAATGCTGCTCTTTCATGACCTTAGACATAAAGTTTGTTCCCTTGGTTAGTTAGCAACTTTCCTGATACTCTTATCAGCGAAAATAATTGAATCAGGGCTGTTGCAAGCTGGTGGGTCATGTGTATGATTTGGGGATGTGTTCCTGCGTGGAATTTCACATACCCAATGAGACTTTGTTGTGTCCAGGGCTGAGAAAAAGGTTTTCTGGAAAGGGAGTAAAGCACATACAGCTGCCTTTCTTTTATAGCACTCAGACTTGAATCTGATGCGGTCATATATATCTGTTGATACATGCCAAATCAGTAAGTAATCTGGCCTTTCTGCTGCATGTTTTCATCTGTGCAAAACAGCCAGCCTAAGCAGTGTTAAATCTGTCTTTCAGGGTCATCTTCCTATAGTCTTGGAAACACAGTTTCCCTTTGTGATTCTGTTGGCATAAAGCAAATCTTGCCCAGCCTATCTTTTCCCGCTTCCTGTCATTTGTTTTCCTTCATGGTATGGTCTCTGTATTCACCCCTGCAGCTGAAAGGGAAAATTGTTAGCCTGAGGTTGTGCACATTCCCTTTCTTTTGTAACTTGTCTCTCTTACTGTTCTTCATCTCTTCTTTACATTGCCCTTGCAGTGTGCTCCCCACAAGTTTCTCAGAAGATTCTACTTGAGGTCCCTGAAAGCCCTTCCTTTTCCTGCTTCATCTGTGATCTGGGTGCAGGGTTTTCAAACCAGCAAGCAAAAGGAGTCTTGCATTACATTAAATAATCTGGAGATTAACTTTCTGCACAGCAGAGTGGTGGTCTTTAATGCCAAGGTCAGATATAAGATCTAATCTTTGTTTACAATGTGGGTTTTTTTGTTTTTACGTACTCTTGATCTGCAAGAGGCCTATTGACTGGAACCAGGAATTTCATGTATAAATTCTACCTTGCTGTTTAGAGCAATAGCGTGTTTGGGTACTTTCCCAGTACAAGCAGGCTTTCTTCTGACATGTGTAACTAGAGCGTAGCATCTAAATTCTTAATTTAGAAAGAAAATCACAGATTTACTGACCTAATTGCAGTAACAGAGCTTTCCCTTTCTCTGTCAGTTTTAACAATTTAAGTTTTGTCTTTCCCATTTCATCCTTTTCTTTCCCCTTCTATCTGTTGTTGGTTCACCATTCTTCCTTCCTGAGTCACTTCCAGAACCAGAAAGGGAGTTGCAGCACTTGTGGTATTAGTGGGTGATCTTTGAATTTGTCTCTTCATCTTTCTGTGTCTCTGTTTGCCTACAGTGACCTCTCGCAGCCCCACCCACTGCCTCCTCTTTGCAATACAGTGTGACCTTTTCTGAAGCAGTTATGAAAAAGCTGTTCCATGGTATTTCATTCTTGTTCAACCATCTTGTCCATCTTTTGGCGTGTTTTGACCTCTGGAGGTTTTTTCCTTGATCTGTCTCAGCTGTTGCCGTCTACTTTGCACTCCTTTGATATTTCTCCATTTTCTCTTGTGTCTACTTACCTTAGCAGATCCATACTCCTACTTATAAGAGGCACTGACAGTCCATCTTGCCAGCAGGAGAAGCGTTTGAGTGACCAGCATTTGGATGCCAAGTGCATGAAGTTGCTTTTCTTTCTAACGTGGTGACGAGTCAGTCTGACCGTCCCCGTGCACAAAGGCAGCCAGCTGTGTTTGCTGGGGCAGTTCTCCTCTTGCCACCGTGTCCAGGCTGCCCCAGGGGCTGCCTCTCCCCACCTGCCCCTCCCTCCCCACAGCCTTCTGGAGCCAGCAGAGCCGGAGGCTTTCGCTAGACCTCGTACGTGGATTTTGAGGAGAATTTAACATTAGAGTTACTTATTATGGAAAACGACAGATTGTCTGTCACGGGTAACCTCGAGGAGAGGCTTGCTGAAATGTGCCCTCAATGTCAGCTGGCTACGAGGCAGGAATCCCTGCGTGGTGTTTTCTGTCTGCCTTTTGTTAAGAGTGGCCTGAACGATGGTGGTGATTCCTCTCCCTCCCAAAAATTCACCTAGAAAATCCTGCATGCATGGCAGTCAATGCTGCCTTGCCCTGGCTTCACAGCCTGTGAGTGTTCAGGGCTTTCTCCTCTTCCTTCACAACAGCTACCCTTCATTTTTCCCTCCCGCTGGGATAAGCAAGCTATATCTAAGGGAGACAGAGACAAAAGGGGAGCTGAGCACTTCCTTTCTCTCTTCAACAGAAATTTACACTTTTTAATAATGTAATCTCAATTAAAAACATACCAATTAAAACGGGCTTTTTAGTAGCTCTCTGGGGAGAGGGAGCTATAATTCACATTAAAATGTAAAGCTTCAGAAGCAGGGAGAGCTAGGTGCATTGCAAGTGCCCGAATATTCAGTGATTTTAATTACAGTGGAAACTTGATAAATTGCTTTGTGCCACAATCCATTATTAACAGCTTAATGAATATCACTGCTGCCTCTTTTAAACTGCTCCACGGTGAAAATGATTGTCAGTATTTCAGTTGTGAACTCTGATTTTTTGGTGTGTCTGTGTATTTGCTCCTTAAAGAGAGAAGGTGGGTGAAAGTCTGCCGGCTTGGCTTTGGGTCTGGGTAAGTTCTGCTGGCTGCAGCATCCTGGGAGAGAGAGGTGGAAAGATGGAGCTTTTCTGTTTCACCAGTACTGGGACTGGCCAGGGTTTAAATCTGCTCCTCACAGTTTAAGAGCAATGTCTTTGAGCATGCAAAGAGCCAAAGAGAGATCAGCAGATCCCGAGGCTGCCTTTACCTGTGCTGTTTCTCTGCATCACACACAGCAAGGACAGAGGACTGCTTGGGGTGTCTGCTCAGGGGTGAAGGGAAGCCACAGTGTCACAGCCCATGGTCAAGCATGCTGCTGCTGAGCTTATTTTGGAGTGAGCAAGGTGCCAGTTGGTTTGAATTTTCTGGGTTTTAGTCGGCAAAAAGCTGATCTGAGGCATGGAATTAGGCAAGTCCTTTTGGAATGCTGAAATGTGGCCAGTGATCGCACTCAGCTTTGAACGGAGATAAAACAGTTACTTTTTTCTTGACAGTTATAATGGCTGCAGTTGTGCTAATGCTACACGTATTTGTGTGTGTATTTGTAGTAAAATGGTACCTTTCCCCTGCTTTTCAAAGCAGCTTAATGTTTCAAGGATAAAGGTTATTATTAGGAATGATATTATTTTAGATGCTAACAGCAGGTATAGGGGGCTTATACTTGTGCCCCATTGAAGTGTTAAATCATGGGAATTTAAATACCTATGGTCTGGCTTGTATGCAATTTATCATTTATTCTGGGTGTTCTGTTTTCACTTGATCATGTGGTCAGACCAGAGGGTCACAGTCCCAAAATGGAGTTACTGCCACGTGTTGACAGGATCTTGAAAAGATCTGAGTGAGATACAGGATAGATCTCAGGACAGAAATGACTGAGAACTGCTCTTTTAATTCAGAGAAATCACAAGTGCCTGTATGGGATAAATGTGATTTTTCTGAGTATCTTGGGGGTTTGCTCTTATGATTCTAATTATGTTTTTCTGTAAAATAACAAAAATGTATTCACTTTCACTGTCTCAGAAATGCTAACATTACTCATGATGATGTTAACTTGCACCCTGCCAATTACACAGAACTCTTCTGGGTCATTATATTGATAATTGCACACAGGATTTTATTTTTTTCTTGTCAAAAATCTTTTGTTGACAGAGTAGTAATGATGCCTGTAAGTTCCTTAAGTATTGCTCAGTCAGGGATATGTAAGATGTGGGAGATGTCCTCATATTTCTGGGGAGAAAGACAGCTCATATTTGGCATGCTGGTAATGTTTCTGTGGTTGTATTTTTAAATTTTTTTTTTTTTAGTTTGACTTTAGGAAGCATTCCAGGCTGTCATTTTTCATGCATCCCTGTACTGGCAGAGGACAAAGTGGCAGGCAGTATATAAAATGTCATCTAATTTTTCTTTTGTTCTTTAATTCACGCACACGTGCTTCTTCTGTGTGTTTATCAGTGTGCACAAAATGCCTATATTTGCAAGATAATAGCTGTGTAAATATTAGAAAGTCATGTTGAAACTCCGTGAAGGAAAGGAGAGCAGGGGGAGAATCCTTCCTGCTACCGAGGAGCCATCTATTGGATAAAACCCATAACTGAACCGAGCATCCGTGAAACTGTGGAGGATAACACAGTTTGTTATTGGTCACTGGTTAGCTGAAAATAATCCTTTCCTTCCCAGTGCTTTCACCCACTGTGCTAGAAACCTGCACCCCTTCATGCACACAAGTCATGAGAGTCAGATATAGATGTGATTTATGTACTTTAGGTAAAAGCCAGTTTAATATAGCTGAAAATCCGGGATAAATCCTAATGTAGGGTGCAGGTGTGATCATGAATGGATAAGCTGGCAGCAGGATCGTCTGCCAGCAGTGAAGAGCAGTTGCTTGAAGAAGTGATAAAGACAAATTTTTTCCCATACTGTTAATAGAGAATATAAATAACATTAACTGTGCTCTTTTTTTTTTTGGCAGTACATGCCATTTATGTCAGTCTCAAAACCATGATTAGTTTAGTTTAAAAAAACCATGGTTTTAGTTTCCTGAAATTACTTAAGGGCATCAAAAAACCAAAACCAAATAATGAGCTCTTCCTTCCCTCAAAACGTAGGCAATCTCTATGTTGTGTGATGCAGAAAGAAAGGATCTTGAACAAACCTTGGGGAGAGATGAGGGAGGGCAGGATGTGAGCACTAAATTCCTTGAATGGCCCCAAAATGTCCTGATGGCTCTTCAAAGTGAGTGGTGGGGCTTTGCAAGAATGTTAAAGAGAGCATACGGGGCAGGAAGAATAAAGAGTAAGAAAGAAATAATGAGATTCCTGTGCATTTTCTTGAATGTCAGACAACTGCTAAACCAAGAAATTATTTTTAATCAGGAATTAAATTTAAGCAAATAAAATTGTAGTCTGTGGCAAGTAGAAAGGAACAGAGGGCTGCCTGCAACAACAGCCTTTAGTCAGCAATTTGAGTCAGCAGAGGGTCAAGCTTCTGGGTGTCAGACACTTAGCCTGAAACACTCCCTTCCTGCATCCTCCCCTCCTCGTGCAAATAACAGAGAGGAGGAGTGTCAGATGGTTTAGTGGGAGGCCAGATAAGCTTTGGGAGAGGATGCATGCATACAGTGTGAAGTAGGGTGGACGGCTTGCTGCTGGTTTGGGGATGGGTGCCTATTGCACGTGCTGGCATGCGTGGCAGGGCCTGGCCCGAGCTGTTCTTTCCCTCCATCACTCAGTTATTTCTTGTCTTGTGTTTGCACACTGTGTATTCTGATAATGTCACTCCTCCCCCTTCAAGCAGCAAAACACGTGTGGGGCAGGAGAAGCTCAGCTACCGCACACACAAATCCAGTATTTATTGTTTGCACTGTGATAATGCCAGGAGTCATTATCAGAGTGGTGTTATCCATTCTGTTTTGCAAATACAGAATGAGGAGGTTGCTGTCCACTGATGTTTGCTTCCAATGTTTCTTGCTCACCACGATGCAGAGACTGGGAAAGCTGGATGGGACTCTGTAGCCTCTGATTTTTTGGGCAGCTTTCTGAGCCTTCCCCAAATGTCCATGCGATGGAGGAAGCTGTGCTGGTTATGCTGTTGTGCTGTGACCTGGGCTGAGGCTGCCAGCCCAGTGTGGCAGAGCTGCCAAGCAGCTACCACGACCTACATGACACTTGTTTGCCATTAGACTGAATTTCATGGTGAAAAACTTAGTGCTTGTCTTAGATACCTGAGCCTGGTGCTGGAGGGAAACTCCCCAGGGTCAGAGACAATGGCTGGTTCATTAGGGGTGTAATGGACCTGGCTGCAGATAATCCCTTGATTTTACACTGAAGAGCCGCTGGGAGGGTTTCCAGCTCTCTAGGCAAGCTGTAGGTTTTATTGGGGGCCCACACAGTTAATGAAACAACCAAATAGGAGGTTATCTTATTTTTTCCCACCCATAGCTGTAGTATCTCTTCATCCTGCATATCGCTTTAGCTAAGTCAGGCCTTTGGCTAGGATCTTAAAACCAGTCTCCTCCTGAAAGAGTTGTAAACACGTGCATTAAAATTATGTCAGCTGCAAATAGTTCTTTGCTTTCTCTTCATTCACTAACAATTAGATCTGAAATTCAAATTTATTTTCATCCCTGGTCTGGGTGGGACCATCTGGAGAAGGAGGCTGCTGTCTTTCAAGACGTGAGCCCTCTAGTGCCACTTGCAGCAGAATAAGCTGAGGGGAGAGGGGTCACTAACAAAATCTTGGTTTTCAGAATTCCCTCCAGCTTTATTTTCAGGCTGATTTAGGCTTACCCATCCCTCTGTAAGCTACTAATGCTTTTACTTTAACTTTGCATTTTGAAGGTCAGAAAGGTGCAAAATTTTTGAGATAGAAACCATCAGTACCTGTGCACTCTTCTCTCCCATGAATGGAGGCACTACTACGTGAAAATAATTTTGTATTTTTCAGCAGTTTGATTTTTATCTTATCAGCATGCTTTATTAAAGATATTTTGAAATTTTATATATATATATATATTTTTTATTTTTTTATTTTTTTTTTAATATGAAAACATGTACAGGTTGTGGAGTCACAGACTTTATGGATGTAGCTGGTGAAATCTAATGATTTACAATATCTGCGGTGACTCACTGGAGGAGGGGAAGCCTCTGCAGTGACGAAAAAGGTCCAGTGCTGGGGTGGGCTGCCTGGGGATGCTGTGGGAAGTCAGAGGTTTGCTAGGTTTTTAAGAACAGGTTAGACAAACAGCTGTCAGTGCTGGTTTGGCTGATGTTGCCTTGTGGCAAGGGGATGAAGCAGATTACTTGCTGAGTTCCTTCCAGGGCTCCTTCCCCTCTATGATGATGCTTTTGCCTTAAACTCTTTGAGTGTGTGTAAATCTGTTTTCATCCTGGGTCTTAAAGGGTTTTCTGAGATCATCATTAGCTTCTCTTCACGGTGTTTTATAAGATTTGATGTCTGTTATACCGATTTTACAGATGGAGAAGCTGCACCAGCTACAACTGTGCTTTACAGGCAAGAAAGGGAGCGCAGCTTAAAGCATCTCAGCTTCTGTGGAAGGGCAGTGCTTTAACCAGTGAATCATGCTGGCCACTTTGCAGGCTTAGTGGCAAACTCAGCCAATAAAATCCATATATTCTAATTTAGGCTTACTACTGGCTTTATTTTTATCTTTTATTTTTTAGAAGGACACTGGTCACACAGAGCAGATGTGTTTTGTTGCCATGTTTAACACTTTCTGTTGTCAGGTGCCTTCACCTATTTGCTGATGTACCTGCCCCTGCTGGGGGCATCTTTCATCTTGCCTTTTTGCTACATTATTGTAGGGGTGCTTTTCTTTCAAGTAGCAAGCAAAGACATTGCTGTGGCTTCTGACATCACATGCAGTGTTATTGAATGCTCACAGGGTTCTCTTATAGATGTGAACTATGGTCAAAAACTTGCATACAAGATTATTTATGATAATATACAAAAATATCAAGTCCAAAGTTACACAAAATCTTCTCAGTCTGGGGTTTTATTATAAATATTAAAATCAGATCAGGCTGGAAAAAGGCTGCTCCACCTTCCAAGTCAGCACTCAGTGAGATTTTCTTTTTTGCTTTAAATGTAGTCATTTTTTAATGCAAGTTATATCACTTTGTAAGACCTGCCTGCCCTCAGACACTCAGCCCATTCACAATAAAAACATCGCAATGTTTTCTTCTGCTGACATTAGCAAATGCAAACAAATCTGCCAGGCTGAAAAGTCTCCCAACCACTCTTGAGCAATGGCTGTACCCTGCAGTCCAACAGAGTCCAGGTCCTTCCAGAGCTGAGCATCACCTGTGAGAGCACCTTGTCCTCAGCCTTCAGACACACAAATTTGAGGGCCTCTCAGCTGATTTCAGCTTCTGTGCTCAAGCACAAGGCAAAAGGACATTCTCTCTGAAATGTTTTGGAACTGGATGTATTGGCAGAGAAACTGGCTTTTTTTGTGATTTCACTGGGAAACTGAATGAAGCCTGCAAGTGTTGGAGGTTGAATTTGATCCTTTCAAAGAAGTTTGGCAAAATGATAGTTTTAGTGGGACTGCAATTTGAGCTTCTTTTTCAAAAGGACCGGGGTAGCTACCGCAGTGCTTTACTGATAACTTCATGGTGACACAGGTTTGTCTCACCTTAGATGAGGGTTGCCAAATCAAGCTTATAAAAAGCTTCCTGGGTATACATTGATATAGCAGTGTTTGTACAAGTTTGCTGAAATAATATGGGATGTGAGCTTTCTACCTGCTAGATAAGGATTTCTGAGTTTCTATCAGAGCATTTGAGAAAGACCAGGAGGGTCTATACAGTTTATTGTGAATGGTATTATGTTAGCAGCATCACATTTGTATGACTTTCACACCACAGCAAGTGCTTTACAGACTACTGACCAATTATGTCATTTATTTTGATTCCGTGATTCATCATAAAGCAGATTTTTGTGTTTCTGGGCTCTTTCGAACTCAAAATGCAGATCTGAACTATCAGAGTGGTGCAAAATTTGAGCATAATTTTCAGAAAACATGACTGAAATCAAAGCATTAAGAATTAAAATTCAAACTGATCTATATTTGGTAGTTCTCCCTAAGTAATTTTTTTACTTCAGCTTGCAGAGTGGTTGAACAGCTTAATCTTTCTACCAAAAGCATCACCCAAGGGTCCCCTGGATCCCCAAAGCGTGATGAATTTGCCAGAAGGTCAGCTGGCATGTCAGTCTTAGATATGAAAACACAATTCCCTGTTTAGGATGGAGAGAGCTGGAGACATCCCCCGCCCCCCAGGCCCCTGGCCTCCTGTGAGAAAAGTCACGCTGCATCTCGCCTGTGAGCAGTACACCTCTCTTCTTCTGACAGCTGCAAAACTTGCAAGCTGTGATTTGAGGAGGGGAGGTGGATTCTGGCGGCCTGGCCTTCCCCAGCAGCGTGCACGTCTATTCTTCCAGCGCGGAGCACGTCGCTCGTTACGCCTCCGTGCAGAGCGATTCCTCTGCATGGCCAGGTGATGCTTAAGGAGACTAATGAGAGGAATGATACGGCCCAGAACACTGGTGTCAGGAAATATATTGCAAGGTGTCTGTCTTGGGGAAGCTGCAAGCAGGGCTTGTCTTATTATATATTTCAAAGGGGATGTCTGTGTCACCACCAAGTTAGACATTCACCCTGTCCCACGCTGCATTCAAACGATACATTTTTTTTCAAATCGTAGCTTTCCATTCAGTTGTCATTGGCTTAATGACAGGCTCTGTGTTGCACAGGGGCAAATCAAGAGTCCATCGCATTAGCACGCCATTCTTTTGTGGCAGGAATTTGTTTCTGAGGCCATTGTAACATAACTATGCAAGTGTCAGAGGACAGGATGGAGGCTATTATGGGCTTCTGCTTTTTGTGAGGGAAATCAAACAAATGTCCCTGATGGAAAAAGGAAGCCAGCAGCTGCATGTGATGACCTAAGAATGTTTTTGTGCAGTGGCACTGTAAGTACCTGGTCTGTTGTCGAACTGAAAAAAATGCCTTTTTTAATATTTTTTTTTTCCTTCAGCTGTCAACCAAAATGGAGAAACCCCCCCCCGTGAATTTTCATGAGATGCCTTTTCCTTATTTCTAGCACTTAACAATCCAATTATATTTGGGTTTATGCTGGTATTTGCCTCTATTGCCATTGTTAGGTTGTGGAATCAGAGCGATTTTTCCATCCTGATGGTGCGGAAAAAAATATGTTTCATTACGACTTGTTATAACCCTGGAAATCTCTTCTCTCGCTTGGGTTGACGACGATTTTTTATGTAGCGCTCTATACTGATGCCTAAAGTGAAGTAGAATGAAGCATAAGGAAAAGAAGATTTGCTGAAATATCGCTCCTTCCACCGTGTAGAATTATCGGGGAAAAAAGCTTGCTTCTCTCTAACGTTATGCTTTTTTCCCCCCTACTATTATTCAAGTAGTTTTTGCAAATGAATGTTGTTTTTGCAAGGTTTGTTTATGAGGCCATTGCTCCTAGCAACCCCCGCTCACCTGTGAGCAAATTACGTGGCACAGATCAGGTATCCGGTTGCTTCTGGATAGGATGACCTTAAAAACAGATTCTGCAACAAGACAAGCTTTTAAATTCCTAACCAAATATATTACGTGAGTAACAAAAAGAGCTCCTCAAAATGGCCACAGAGGCATTTCAGAGCACATTCCTGGGAATATTCACTTGTGCTAGTATTCATTAAGTTTGCTTTCAGCAAAAATTCTCATGAATGAAATTTTATTCACTAGTCATTATGATTATTACTTTGCTATGGCAGCAATAACCCGATGCTTTGTATAAGGCCAGGACCTGATTTTGTTTAAGGCTGGAGAAACATCTTGCAGGGTCTCCAGAGAGCGTATTGTCTAAATATAAGACCAGGCTCGTCTAACAGCTCATGACTGGGAACAGCAAACCCTCAGAGGGCAATGGGTTTGTTTACAAGAAAATTCGCAGCTAGAGAAGGATGGATGCAGAACCATAGCAAACGTTACACCTTCCAAGCTGCAGGATGCTCCAGTGTTACAATTCCACTGAATAGGAATGTAATTATGCATTTTTATGTTGTAAAGGTAGCTTAGGTGATGGTGGCTAGTCTTGCAGATAAAGAGACTATCTCTACAGATACAGTTCATTACTACGTCGAATTAGTTTATCCACACACTAATGAATGCACTGGAACTGGACTCTCTTGGTTTTTTGGGTTTTTTTTTTTTTGTTTTGTTGTTTGTTTGTTTGTTTTTTTAATTTTAAAAATGGCCTAATATAAATATATGTACCAGGGAAATCCCTGAAGCACAGGCTATGCCAAAGAGTTGGACTCTGAGTTGTGCAATACATGAACCCCTAGGGTGGGAATAAAGCCCTTCTTGGAAAAGTTAAATGATATTTTTTAGCTATTCACAGCTGAAGTCTGCATGAAGTCTTGCTTCCTCCAATGTACAGGAACATAGTGGAGCAGAGGTATCCTATCATGCTGGTGGGAACTGTGCCTAAGTCTAGGCACAAGGAAGTATTTTCAGAGCTGCAGCTCATTTGCAGAGCACAACGTCTATAGCATTTTTTGTGTGCCTCTACCTACTGGTGGAAAAGCACGTCTCCCATGCCTTGGAGGAGATTCAGTCTGACTGGTGAATGTGTAGGGTCCTTCAGCAGGCAGTGACTAGCACTGGCTGCTATCTGGAGCATTGATTTTCGGGTGTACCAGGGTGCAGGATGCTCATGGGTACCAGGTACATAGTGGAAAGGTTCTGTGGGGTGGAGGGAAGGAGCTGTTAAAGAGGCACCATGCCAATCCCTTGTGTTATTCAAACCCCAAAATAACCATTCCTCTCTGCCTGTAAATCGATCAGAACAGTTTGTTGGCAGCAGAGCTAAGCACAGGACACTGAGTATTTCTCCTGTTTTCTTGTCTCACTGCTCTCTTTTCCCATGTCGTGTGAAAAATAAATAATCTGATTAAGTCGTTTGACATTTATAATTAATTAGTTTTTCCTTACTCTTATCTTGTTTGCCTGTCCTTTTCTCTGGCCCTTCTTTTTTCTACTTTATCTCTCAATCGTCAGATCCAAGAAATCATTCAAATGATTTATTTTTAACACATAAATGCAGCTTTACAGCATATTCTTTTCTTTTGAAGAAAGGCTTGGTGCCTTCTTTTGTCCATCCCACTGCACAAGTTGTCATGTTCTGGCACTGCAGTCACTTCTAAGTCCTTGAGCTATCATGTATTCTGTTGGTATTTGAGGAATTGAAAATCAATCACGCAGCCTTATGGCTTAGGTTCAGCACAATTCTATTATGCCCACTCGCAAAAGTCAATTCAAACCTTTTGGGTTATATTTCAAAGCCTAATCAAGCTTGCTGTCCACACTGGTTTGGAGTCAGCTCACTCTTGGCCACAGGTCTGTTTATTAGAGCTTTTGTGTCAGAAACTAGGGTGAAAGAAAGCAGTTCTCATAACTGTAGAATCATTCAGTGGGCATTTTGCAAAGACAAACTGCCCAAACAGGTTTTGTGGTAGGGGAGTGCTTACTGTTTTAATATGGTTGTGCAAATATGTTTTTAAAATATCGTTTAAAAAAAGCTATCTTGGTACAAGTGTTCGTAACTGTACTTTCTCATAAAAAGATGTCCCAGTTCACTGAGATTAGATTTCAGTCCTGCCATGCTAAGCTGGTACAGAAAGTATTGTAGATGCAGCCCTGAACTTAGGCGGTGACTTTCATGCTTTGGACAATTTGAACAAATGGGGATGGTGCATCGAAGCAGATGGACCAACTCCTCCAAGCATGAGTTGTGCTGCCTCCATCAGGCAGGTGTGCACGGGGCCTGCATGTACAGTGTCTGTGTCAGTCCCCTGCTTTCCAGCAAGTGCCAAGAACTCACTCTATGAGAGGGAAATGAAATCAAATGAAATGAAAGAAGCTCTGTATAGAGCTGGGTGTTAGGAATCCTCTGTGAAGATATGTACCTGTTATGAACTGGGGGCAAATCAGTCTCATCTCACCGGGAAGAAAGCAATGACAAGCTCTTACGGCATTTCCAGCTGATTTGTGGAAGTCTCCTCATTTGGTGAAAGGCAGGTGGCCATTCTGTGGGAGCCAAGTGTGCACTGTAAATAGGAAGTAGCTCTCTGCTTCCATCTCCGTGGAAAGCACTGCTCTGTGACCCATGCCTCACGTTCCGTGTCCTGCTGTGTTCTGCAGAGGCGCAGAGATTTTCTCCAGTGGATGCTTGATGCCTGCGACTCAGCCGACTCCCTGGCAGCCGGGTGCTCGGATGTGATCAGCCCATCTGCTGCTCCCAGACAGAATGAGGCGCCTCTGGTTGGCAGGGCCCCATCTGGAAAGGCTGAGAAGACGCTAACAGAGGATGAGATAGCAGGCCAAGCTTTCCTGTTCCTGATCGCTGGGTATGAGACCACCACGAGCACGCTGTCCTTTGCCACCTACTTGCTGGCCACCAACCCAGAGTGCCAGGAGAAGGTGCTTCGGGAGGTCGATGAGTTCTCTGCAAAACACGTGAGTATGATGTGCCGGTCTGGGGCTTCCTGCAGGGAGCAAGGCAGTGTGAATGTATCAGCACAAGAGATGGCCTAGAAACTTTGTGGGATAATGAATGCTTAGCCTTTAAAAAATATTTTACGTTATTGAAATCAACCAGCTGTTGTCAGGCTCTAAAACTACATATTTCTATTTTTTTTCTCTTGTATGAATGCTTTTATTGTTTTTGTGGTCAATTTTATTTACTGATCTCTGTAGGAGCATAAATAGTGTTCTCACAAATCATAAACTTCAAAGTTTTGCTTTAAATGTTCATAGTTTTTTTTTCATTTAGCAGCAGAATATATGTAAGCTTAAAAAAACCTGATCATGATATCTAATTCTCTTATGCTGTGTTTAAATTACTTCTTCATTATTGATATTTGCCAAGGGCATTTTTGTTTCCTGGACTGGAGTTATTTACTTGTTTCATTCATATATGGTGGGCCCAATTGTGCCCTCACATCTGGCGAGTTCAGCTGACTTCCTTCAGGCCTGCCAAGATGTGAAGGTGCAACTTGGCCTGGAGTGTGGGCAGTTTCCTGGGTACTGCTGGGGGCAGAGTTGCACACAGAACCCCCTACTATCCAGCCCCAAGGAAAATATGGTTAATCTCCTGTTCAGCTGTTCCTGAAAGCTGACAGCCTAAGAAACCAAAGGGAAATTGCTGAGAGAGCTATCCTGTAGGATAGGTGTGTGATGTCATTCATATCTGGCTGTAGACAGGGATGTGAAATAGCTAACTTTTCCAGGCAAGTGTGTAGAAATCTGAGTGCAATCAGGGATTAACTGGCTGGTTCCTTAAGAACATTCCATGTAGGGAGTCCATGCATATGGCCATGTCTACATGAACAAGTAGTGTGCTCCTATAGGCACAGATTCATCACCCACCACAGCTGGTAGTGGGGACTGATGGGTGCACACTCTATGCACGTCACAGTTTATTCTGAGTAGTTACAGTCTAGCTCGGGGTACCAAATTTCCCTTAGCAGTTTGTCTGGTCTAGTTCCAGTTAAAGGAGCCCTTGCTGTGCACTTGGGGACTGCAGTGTGAGCCCATGCAAGAGGTTCACATGTGGGGGTGCTTCTGATCCAAGCTGGAGAGCTAAATGGATGCTGGCTTATACATGGTCTGACTGAGCTGCCACTCACTATTTCAATAAGGTTTCAATAATAATCAAATTCTGATGCTTAATTCTTGGCTCTCTTGGTTCTCTATGAATATTTTGCTAATAATTTCAGCTTTTGCACTGTCCAGGAGATGTTATGAAGCTAGGGACACTTGTGGCAGAGAAGTCAAGGTAGAGAGTTGGCACTCAAATTAATTTCTGCAGGTCAGCCCTGTACAAAGTCTGTGTGGTGCCTCAACTCAAACTGGTGTCCTCATCCCAAACCGTGCTGTCCCATGTCATATATTGATTGGAAGTACCTTTCAAATAACTTCTCTGTACTTTATGAGTTGTCAAGTTTAGCTTTAGATAGTGCATATACGGCTGTATGGCCAAGGAGAAGAGAGAGAGAAGGATAATGATTCATCTGCAGTCCCTGATAACAGGAAATTCGTAGATCTGATCTGTGCAGCCCCATCCTTCAAAAGATTTCCATTTATAAACAGTTCATGATTTGGCAGGGGGGTGGGAGGGGGCAGTGCACTGCTCAAGGAGCCCATCTCAGAATAAGGAAAAGGGTGCAGCAGTTCAGTCCCCTTAGTGACTGTAATTAACTACTTTTAGCCTAGAAAATGAGATCTATGTGAACGGTTTGCAAGTTACGGGAGCAGAAGCTATTTTGGAACTGGGTATATATAGATGCTGTGTTCAGTTGTCATGCAAGAGAGAGGAAGGGAGGGGACACAGAAGCTACAGGCTCACAGTTAGTTATCAGCTCAGTTGCTAAGAAATTTGATTAGGTTATTGCTTGTACTCAACACATCAGCTTTGCTCTTACCAAGGTGCTTTACAATTTTCAGAAAGGAAGGACTAGAAGGCCAAAACAGGGGGAGTGGTAAAGTCAGATTGTTTTGACATGTAGTGGAAGACTGTTTTGATTTGCAGATATGCAAGTATTAAACACAGTACACTCTTCAGCCAAATTTATACTCAGGTAATTATAACTACAAAGTGCCCTCCACCACGTCCCCCTTCTGTCCTCCAACCATTTCAGTTGCCTGATGCAGCATGTTTTATTGCCCTAATCTGTGGTGTGGAGCTGCAGTCTGATTTTACAGCAGCTGCTGTGTATCATCCCAGAGATGATTGTACTTTGGTGGTGGACAGAGTGATTTATATACTTATTTACCAAAGTTTATAAAGACATGTGAGAGCCATCTGAGAAAAGGTGCTATAAATGACAGGCACAGTTCCAGCTTTTTGGCACACCAGTCAAAAACAAAAAGCATGGTGACCTTGTAATAGCCAGTAATGGAGCAAGCTAGGTCCATCTCGGTGTACAGCAGTATTTTGGTGTCTCTGGGTGTTGTACGTGAGAATACTCCTGCTTTTGCTGTGATCTTCATTTGTCTGTCTTGCACAGTGAGTACGTTGGGAGAGCATAAAGGGGATGGAGAAAGCTTGAGGCACTGCTGTGTTCGAGATCCCTGGGCAGGCATGGTGCAGACTGCTGCAGTGTGGAGCAGAAATACAAAGCTAGGTGCTGGAAGTGGTCTAGCCCCAGCACTGGGAGTTGGGAACCCAGAGGAGAGGCAGGTCTGACTGACCATGTTGTCCTGCTCTGTCGTGTACAGCCGAGTTTGTTTCAGAGCTGTCTTGGGAGAGCTCACTTCCAGTCTCCACCACACAGCCTGAATACACTGTAGAGATGGCACTTCAGGCAAGTGTCCGCAGAAAACGGTGTCTGAGTGAGTCATGGGTTGTCATCTTTTTCTTTTTACCTCCAGGACCATCCTCATCTGCTTGCTAAAGGACTTTTTAGCTCTTTTCTTGACAGATAGCTCAGTGTCGAGGCTTCATGGTGTCTCTTTCCCTCAGAGTGAGAAGAGCCACCTGGCCCATTTTAGAGTCTGGCAAGCAGGAGAAGCCTCTAACCTCAGTTATTGTAGAGGGCAGGACACACAGGTTATTGCCCCCTCACCTCTGTCTGGGTCTTTAGGATGTAGGGAAAGGGCATGCAGAGCTTTTCGTCTCTGGGGAAGCAGAGAGACAAAATACTGAGTGGTGACTGCTTGTCACCACACACTGCATCCTCCCATTCTACTTTTGAATCCCTGTGTCTGCTCCAACTGCACTGGAAAAGACAAGCTTAAGCATAATTCTTCTAACATACAAATAAAAATTCAAATTATAGATACTTTGACCTGACCCTCTTCATAAATCCCTTGGGAGTGTAGTATGTGCCCTGTGAAGGGCAATCTGCTAAAAATAAGATGCACCTATTTGCTGCAGGCTTGTTGCTGGGTGTGCAGCTTGCTTTGATACCATGAAAGCAAAATAAACAAGATGAAAAGAGAGTTAAATATGAACTAGTGGGGGCAGGACGCCTACCTCTGTGTCTGCATAAAATAATATTACTTTCTGCAGAGATCACAGATTTGGGACAGCAGAGAGGGGTCAGATCCTCAGATGGGTTGAACTGGTACATGTTTGGTATATAGTACAGGTATGGTGATAGGCATCAGTTGAGAAGCAAGCCTGGTATATAGCAGTAAAGGAGGACATGGGGGGAAAAAAGAAAGGTTGCTATTTCAAGACCAGATTATTTTTACAGTGTTTGTGGCTAACCATCCCTGAACTGTTAGAGGCTATACAGTTGTGAAAGAGATGTTTTTATCCACATTCACCAAGTGAGAAAGAATGCACCCATGGTCTTCACCCTCTCCATTTCAGTCAAAAATGATCCCTGTGCAGAGTTTTTAAAGAGCCCTTCACAAGACATATTTAGGAGCAGTTTTTGCACTTGTGACCGATTATTTTATTGTAAAAGCAAGTTGATTTTTGTTTATCTGTGTGCGTGCTTAGCAAAATCATAGCAAGCCTTAAGCACATAATTATTCTGAGCAGATGGACACTTGCTTCTGAGTGCCACTGTGTGCTCTGAGCTGCTCTGTGTGTTATGTCCTAAACCACAGAGCTTAGGGCATGAAAAATTGGATCTTCCATGCTGGGGATTCCCTTAATGTGGGGCCTCTCTTTTTTACCTCTATTCCCACTTTAGCATTTAAATGTCTCTCTCCCTTCCTTCTCCCTGATCTCAAGCCTGAATCATTCACAATTATAAATTTTTTTGTTGTTGTTGTTTTACTGGACTGCATAATTTTAGACAGGAAGAGTAGTGCCACAAAGCAGAGTGCAAAAACATAGGTGATCAAGCTATGACTTCATAAGAGGTTATTTGTTACCCTTAGGTGAAATGTGGTGAGTGGCTGAAGGTATGTGCTCCTGATCTGTTGCAAAGTAAACACATCAGGTTAAACCAGTGAAACGAGGTCATTTTCTTTAGGGGGGAAAGCAAGCATGCTTGGGGCAGCTAAGGGGGGCAGAAGAGGTGTGAGAATGAACTGCTCTGTTTCCATGCAATAAAGAAATCCATACTTGAAGGTGCAGAGCATAGAACAGCCTGAAGCGAGAGTTCCCTGAATTCTAATCTCACCTTCAGGAATAATTTACTGCATATTCTCAGTAACAGACAACCAAGCCTTGTATTAACAAATGGGTAGACTTGGTGCTACAAGTTTTGGGTTTTTTTAGCTCATATCTATACAAACCTATTGTTACTTAAAGCACCACAGGAAGAAGTTGCATTGTGGGGTTAGTGCTACCTACAGAACCTGAGATGTGTTGCTGCACTGATATGTAAGGCTTCAGGTCTGGTGAAGGACAGAGTAGCAGCTCACTACTCCTTGCTGCTGATGCCTAGGAATACTTCCAGGAGCTCTGACGAAGGTGAAGGAGAGCACAGGAGTCAGGAGAAGTAAATAAAAGTGAATACATGAAAGAGCAGCTATTACCATAAAACATTCATTGGAGACTGCAAGACTAACTGTGTTTTCCATTCTATTTTAAAAAGGCTTTGTACTACTCTTACTTATCACTGCTTGATATGACATTTAAAAACATCAGTGTGAGAGGAATGAAGAGCAGGATAAGACACAGCATGTCTCTACTCCATCCAATTTCCCATCCACACAAAATACTCACGTAACAATTCAGTGCTGGTGTGACTTGCCAACATTTTCACCTCTGTCTAGAGACTGTGAAGTTTAAAGAAACTTCAAAGTCCTGCCATACTCTCTATTTAAATGGAGACTTGGAGATTTTTCTTTAAAATGAAGACATCTTCCTGTTCCTAGAAATACTTGGTTTTGTATAGCTTTAGGGCCCAGGAATGTTCTAAACATGTTTAATTAAAAATGTTGACCGGACTGTTTCATCTGTATTCTTTCATGTCAAAAATATTGAATGATGCTACTCCAAAGTCATTGCAATCCATAGTTTCATTTCTGAAAAGATGCTGTTTAATTCCTTTTTAACTGCTATGAGTAGTGAGTTGTGAGTGGCCCAAGCTGAACTGGACTGATGCATAAACTCCTCATTTATGATTAATTTTGGTGCTGTAATTCATCAGACATACTGGGTGTGGCAGTTGCTCATCTGGGGTAATTGCCATCATTGACTTGAGTGGAACTGTACTAAACTTTACCCTGGCTTATGATTCTGCTCTTCACACTGAAAAGCCCCTTCACTAATACCTCTGCAGTCTAATGGAGATGGCTTATTGAAAAGAGATTTTGCCATTTCAAAATTTTCCCTTCCCATGAAATTTCTAGAGCAGAGAGAGGTAGGACCATTTTTATGGTGTCTCTGTGCCTGATTGAGTACTTTAGATTTTTAAGCAGTCTATGCAGAGAGTCTCCTTGGTAGCACAGACGGTTTTCTCTGAGCATTAGTGAAAATGAGAGGTGAAAGTCAGAGAGATGTCACTGTCAGGGAATTACTACAACAATTTGCATGAGTTTGGTGCCTTTCATGCAGTATCTCAAGGCACTGTGCTCTCAGAAGCTTGCAACTACAGAGACTAAGCTTCACTAAGGAAATATTGCTGACTGTGAAGGCTTGCATTTATCAAGGGAGACTGAATTGTAAATAGTGTGCAGGAAAAAGTCTACAGAAGAGAGTCGCTGTTACACATGCATACACATACACACACAAAACATACAGAACCAGGAAGCACAAACAATATTGTGTGTTGTTGCTGTTTATTCTCTTGAAGGAAATGACACTCTTTGATTTCTCTATTTGTTTAAGAAGGTGTTGCAGAGCCTCACATCATTTATGAATGTCAGCTGTCAGCAATCAGTTTTGTTTTAAACAAATAGGGAAATGCTTTTAAACATGTAAAGACTGAGGACTTAGGTTATATTTCTGCAGTTCTTCATGCAGTTGCTCAGTGTCTGAAATCAGTTATTTTTCTTAGTCTCATGGTGCTTCTGTAGATACCGGTCAAAGGTTGCTAAGTTAGGAGAAGACAATAAGCCTTTCCCTGAATTTCTCTTCTGCTGTAAGTATCTAGAATACACTGATTTGAAATGCAGGCTTTGGACTCAAGAGACCCAAAGTCACTTCTCTTGGGCAGAGGTTATTTTGGCTTCTGACTTTCTTCTTCTTGACTTTCAGCCACTTAAGCACCTTTGAAGCACATGGCTTTGGTCTCTTTACCATCTTGAGTCTCTGCTGTCTAAGGAGAGGTATCCTGAGAAAGACTTGAGTCCAAGCCTGCCAAGTGTTTGCCCAGCTTGCCACAAACCTGTTCTTAGGCTCAAATGCTGAGGGGAAGCGCCAAGGGGGAAAAGCTCGGGCTCAATTTGCTCACTGTGCAAGCCATAGCAGGTATCTCTTTGCACAGGTTGCTTTCCATCCCAGGAGCCCTCCAGGCACCAGGCAGAGAAGTTGTCCTGGAGGCCTTTCTGGAAGATTCCTGTTGCTTGTTCCTGCTTTACAGAAGCTGTGCTTTGTAGGCAGCCACAGTCACCCTTTGGTGGAAGTGTGAGCAGGCAGGGAGAGTGTGACCAGCCAGGAGCCACATGAGAGCAATTCTTCTTGCTTGCCATGTATTTGTAGTTCTTACACTGTACCTGTGTGTTTCTGCTCTCCAAAGGAGATAAAGATGTTCAAAGACAATAGAGATTTTCTGGAGAGTCAGCTTATTTATTATATGCAAAGAGTTGAGTCAATCAATTGGTAAGTCAGGGTATCTTTTGGGAATGGTTTGGCTTTGCTATTTTGGAAAGTCTGCTGTTAGTTATAGGAGCAAATTCCACATTTTAAACCCCAGTTGTATCTTGACATTGTACTTCTTCCTTGACTTTTCCAAGAACCCTATCAAAACCACAGCCTGACTGTGAAAAAACCTTACTTCTCTCCTAGGAAAATCCTCTTTACAGCTGAGAAGTGGTGATTCTATGTGGCCTGGAACGAGGTGTTGTTGAGATGATTAATGTACCTTTATTTCAAGGAACTTCTTGTTGTTGTTGACACTGCAGAGTTCATTTACCCTTTTTCACCCAAGTAAAAGAAATAAAAAGAAAAGAGAAAAAAAACCCTTTTATTTTTCCATTTGTTCAGGCCTATCAGTCTCTTGCCCATGAAGACTAATTTATCTTTTGCTTGCAATGTCACATGTTGCTCAGTGACTCTGCCTTATTGCTATTCTTGAGCAAAACTGAGTATCAGGTAATGTATGCTAGACAGATACTCTTTTTCACCCCTGAATTTTCCTGGTATTTTGCCATCCTCATAATAATTGACCCACCAGCACTGCTGCAGGGTTCATGTTAAAGAATAAATTTTTCTAGTGACATGGAACATTTAATAGTGAAGATGTTAATAATGCAGCACTTTAAATGTGATTAGACAGGTTTGTTTGAAGAGGAAGTAAAGGGAAGGATGCATCTTCCATGTCTTTATATTCCTTCTCCCCATCCTTTCCCCCCTCTCACTTCAGGCTTTTATGGAGAGAAGAGCGTATTTGCTTTTAATTTAAGGAAAAATATCACTGCTGAGCAAGAAACTGGTTACAGTTTTCTTCAGGATTCATATCCTAACTGCTCCTGTATATGGCGATTAAAATACTTCCTCCAGGGGCAAAGTAAGCCAAATTAATATCAATATCGACGTCCAATTGATATTGATATTTATATCTGTGTTAACTTTTTAGCTGCTGATGGGTAACATCATTTGGAGGGTGGAACACAGATCAAATTTTTGCACTGGGCAGTTGAGCCTTGCAGAAGGAAGCAAGGACACAAGCTCGAACCACAGTAAATATCACCACTGCTCCTCTCTGCCACATTGGGAGGGACAAACTCTCACCAGGCTAGCCAGAGGAGTTACATATGGCAGGAAAAGAGGTGAACATGCCGTGACTTCTCAGGAATGGGGATGCCTTTACAGGTGTAAGTGCCTGTTCTTTGAGTGGCAGCCTGTCTAGCCCTCAGGAGTTTTTCAATGTGAAGTAGGAGTCAAGCCCAGAAAGGTATTATACTAATTTATTTTTTTCCCATGGAAGTTAGGCACTAAAAGTTTCCATAAAGTATGTGCTGCTGTATCATAAATACAAAGAAAGCGAGAACAGCTAGCAATAGGCACAACCTCAATGCAAAAAAAAAAAAAAAATCAGAGAAATGAAACCATCTGGCCCTTGAAAGAACTTAAAAATAAGAGAGAGTGGCCTTGGACATCTGTGTCAGGACCCCAAACTGTGTCTCAGCATTAGCAGCCAATTGCATTCATCAGGCAGGAACTTGTCTCCTGGGAAATATTAAATACTAAGCTGAACAAAGAAGCATTTTCAAGCTTTGTGTTAGTTAGCATTCATTTGGAATGAGATCCCTCTGTGTCCCCAGACTGACAGGCAGATTCTTCAGAGCATGAAGGTGTTGGCCCAGCCCTGGCATCCTCGTCTGGTGCACGAATCTCTACCGAACTGCAGGAATCTACTACTGTCTGCTTCTGAGAGACTTTCAAGACCAAGGGATAAAGTCTTGCTTTAATAGCATTTTTCCTTGTGAGGACAATAGTGACTCTGGAGACTGTGAAAACAAGTGCCACTTTCATGATAGGGACTTTCCATGGAATCTTCTACAAGGGCCTGTAGCGACAGGAAAAGGGCGCATGGCTTTAAACTGAAAGAGGGTAGCTTTGGGTTAGATTATTTACTGTGAGGGTGCTGAGGCACTGGAACAAGGTGCCCAGAGGAGCTGTAGATACCCCATCCCTGAAAGTGTTCAAGACCAGGTTGGATGGAGTTCTAAACAGCCTGGTCTGGTGGAAGATATCCATGCTGATGGCAGAGGGGTTGGAATTAGGTCGTCTTTAAGGTCCTTTCCTAGCCAAACCATTCTGTGGGCAGAGGAAGAGAAGGAGAAGTATTGAGGAACAGGTGATAAAACAAGTCCTGTTCATGCACCTGTGCCTGAATGAGAGAGAGAAGGAGGGAGAGAATAAATGATGACTGAAGGAAAGAAGGTCTTTCATCTGAAAGTTTCGCACAGGCTCCTGAATTGCACATATTATATGCATAAGGTGCAAAAGTTGAGCTGAGGAGAACACATGCCTAATTTATTAAGAAACAGGAAATCCCCAGCAGCAGCCAAGAAGAAATTAAAATTGTATTCATCATATTCATAGCTTAAAAATGATCTTAGCTTATATGAATGTGAGGTCAAAATGGAATTTTTCCTCCAGGTATGTACATAAATTAGGAAGCATTAATAGGAAGTAACCAGTCCATTTATTTGTCAATAAGCATTCAAAGTGAAGGCTGAATGAGCTGTTGCCAGAAGGAATGGAAACTAGTTTGCATTTCATGATTATGTAAAACATTTTTTGGTAGAATGAACTTCTTGTAACCTCCCTTCCCTTTTTTTTGTCTTCTTTACCACCCTGGCAGAATATATGTATTTAAATAATTTCCATTTCTAACAATATGTTTGTGCCACTTGTAATCAGTGTGAGATGGCTTTTGTATTGCTTCATCTTACACTTCTTTTTGCCCTGCTTCATCTTACACTTCTCTTTTAATATGAAAACGAAGAAAAGGTGGTGTTTCTGGGTGTGTCCTTGCTCTAGAAATGTAGTGGTCTTCCAGTGATAGGAGTGAACGTTTCCTTATTTAACCAAATAGAAAGACTGGAGCAAAGGGAGTAGTCAGGAAAACACAAAGAAACACAGGAAATACATCCTGTCTGAGGACTGTTCCATTTCAAATCAGTTAGTATATTTTACTGTCTCAGAGAACAATTTTTTACTAATATTTATTGAATGGGTCAGGCTGGAAGGGACCACAGGGGTTCCAGCCTCTGGTCCAGCCTCCCTGCTAAAGCAGGGCCATCCTAAAGCACAAGGCACAGGATTGTGTCCAGATGGTTTTTGAATATCTCCAGAGAGGGGGACTCCACACCATCTCTGTGCAACCTGTTCCAGTGCCTGGTCACCTGCAGAGTAAAGAACTTCTTCCTCAAATTCAGGTGGAACTTCCTGTGCATCAGTTTCTGCCCACTGCCTTTGTTTTCCTTTTGTTATTGATGTATTTGAAAAAGCCCTTCTTGCTGTCCTTGACATTCTTGGCCAGATTTAATTCTGGCCCCCAGATGGGCCTTGGCCTTCCTTGTCTCATTTCTACTTACTCTGATAACCTCTTTATATTCATTCTAGAGTGGCCTGACCCTGCATGCATCTCCTGTGTAGTTTCTGCTTATGCTTGAGAAATGAAAGGAGTTCTTGATTCATCCATGCAGATCTCTTGCCCCCTTTGCCCAATTTCGTGTTCATTCTTGAGCCTGGAGGAAGTGGTCCTTGAATATCACCCAACTCTCTTAACCCCTCTTCCCTGTGGGGCCTCTTCCCAAAGGATTTTTCCAAGAAGATCCCTGAAGAGGCTGAAGTTAACTCTCCTGAAGTCCATGGTTGTAATCTTACTTATTACTTTGATGTCTGGTTTTCCTGAGACAGGTTAAGGGACTTCTCCAAAATCAAATCCTTTAAAGCAGCGAAATCTACCTGTACCTCAGTGTAACTGGTCATATTCTGAATGTTTTGGTCAGTGTCCCACAAGGATTTCTATGCAAGCAGTCTGGCCAGAAGTGGAATTTCACCACTGCAGTAGCCACTGGGATAGGCATTTCGGGCCTCGATCAGGGGAGACTTAGAGCTGTTTTACATTAGAAATGGCAGTCGCTTGTATGGACTGGAATGTTGGGCTTTTAACCAACACTGAGTGGATAAATAGACGCTTGCATGAAGTTTCATTTAATAGCAATTACCATCCTTAGTCAGGTCTCAGATGCAGTGAGACTGAAACTCGGTTACTTTCTCAGTCCAAGGAATTATCCTTCCTGGCTGTCACTGAGGCATAGCACATTAAGGCATGTTGTGCAAGCAATTCACTCTTTAGCCCTGTTGACTCAATGTTTTCCGCCTGCATGGAAACTGTGCTTTCGGAATTCAACGAAATATTCGTATTATTTTATATGTAAAACATGTTATATGTACAACATTTTGTTTTTACACACGTCTTAAAAAATGGATTTCAGAAAAGTCTCTGTTAATAAGCAGGAGAAAAAAAATAGGTTTTGTTTTTTGTTTTGTTTGTTTGTTTTTTAATATTTTACATACCATCAGCTTTAAAGATAGAATGCAATAAGATGATTTTGATCTTCTGGTTCAATAGAGATTTTGAATAAACTTTAATATCTGTTTCAGTACTCCTAGCTACACTTTAAGTTTACAGGAGAAAATTGAGAAGTGGAAAAGTTCTGAACGTGGGGCTGTTATCCACAACTCCTTACTACTGTTGATCTAAATAAAGGGAAAAGGAAGAAACAAGATGTCAGAAAGTCATTGCATTGTGAACTGGAACAAAACACTTTTAAATGCTCTTGCTTTTTGGAACTTGTTTCATCAAGTTCATGTGCACTCAGTATACAACAGGAAGACAATTTTGTGCAGTCACGAATTCAGATTTAATAGCCTGATAAGTAGAGAACTTTACAGATAATTTCAAGGTGTTAATCTAACCTTGCTGTGCCTTTAATCTTTCAGCATTCTAGAGAGCATAAAAAGCAAAAGCTGACTGTTTTAATATCATAGAGTAGTCATGGAGAAAAATTTCCTCCATCAGAGCAGCTTTTAAATAAATTATTACTCTTTTTTTTTCCCTTTAGTGGGGAAAAATAAATGTAAGATGGATTTAAACAGAAGTGAATTTACTAAATGTCCTGCATTTTTCTCTCTTGTTAATTAGTAATTAATTAGTCAAATGCTCTTGTTCTGCAGACAGTGACTACAAAGAAAAGGATAAAGAACTTGGGAAAGATTCTAGAGCTGAAATAATTAGGCAATTTATCATTCAGGGTAATTGGACTTGTACAAAGCAGCATTATTTACCATGGGTTTCCATTTCTTCTAACTGGTTGTGAAAAATACAGCTACATTGATTGGGAAATGTTCTTAGTGCTTTCTTTTTCCAATATGCATTGTGCCAGGGACGTTCAGTTCAAAGTGTGGTGTTCCTCCCAGTGATTTCTTTTCCCTCAGTGATCTTCAGAAGCAGCCTTCAGCTTCTAAAACCTCAAACCAAAATTAGATTAAAGTGCCCAATATGGGGTCAGAAATGGGAGGGAAAAAGAGAGGGGTTTCCACTAGGGAATTTTCACTTAACAAATGAAAGCCTTTGCTTTGTTTCAAAGAAAAAATTGCAAAGTGGAGACACATCTTAATCACCTCGGTAGCCAGCTGAGATGTTTATGCTAATTTCCAAAGGTATGTAAGTATAGGAATCAGGGGGTCCAAAACTCCTGCCTCTCTAATGTGAAAAACACAAGCATTTAAGCACCACCGGCAGATAGCTCTGATGTTGTTTCAGCATTAGAGAAGACGGGGGAGTAGTCACCAGGGGTTACATGAATTTCACTGCACAATTTGCAGGCTGTATGAATGCCCCTTCACCCAAAGCTGAGTTTTTCCACTGTTTTTCTAAGGAGGAGGGCCCAGCTACTCTTTTGCAGTTTGTTGAATTACGGCGCTCTCCCAGCTTTGTGCTGTTGCCTTCCACTCTAGGAAAGTGCATCTTCACAACTGGCTTTGCTTGTGATGGGTGTTCCGGAAGTGTTCAAACTCCTTGGATTTCACCACCAAAATCTCTGAAAGTGTTGACCCCATGGCTGGCTTTCTGCCAGACCCCCAGGGTGGTCCAGGGTGTCACATCCTGCTCCAGCATGTTTTGCTTTGAGCTGTGGGTACTTTGTGGTGCTGGCATCCCAGTGTTCAGATACATGTCACCAGGCTTTAGGGCAAGGAAATCAAGTTGTGGGAGAAGATATTTAGAAGTGATCTTGCTCAAACTGCCTGGTAGAAACCAGCCAGCAGAGATCCCTGCTGGGAGGAGCATTCCCTGGGGAAATAAGGTGATGTTTAAGAGCATTTTACTCCCTGCCTGTGATAAATTCACAAATATGTACTACCAGGCTGTCTTAGGTGGGTGCTGAAAACATGCTGTAAGTAGCACAGCTTGACACTAGTTGCATGGGTGTCTTCAGATAGTGTCACAGGTTGTGGAGTTTGGGGTTTTTTTGTTATTTTAAAACTTTTGTATGTGTTTGATACCTTCTGTAATAAGAAAGTCATGACTACCAGAAATTTTCTATGGAGATATGAGGAGCAACAAGTAGTTACCAAAAATACTGCCTGTTGCCTGAGCAAGCTCAAAGTGAGACAAAATGCACAATCTGCGTGCAAACTGGGAGTGCTTGATCCCTTGCCAAAGGAGTGTTTGAGCTCCCATACTGAAAGGTGCACCTCTGTGGATGTGGCCACGTTGTCAGCTGAGAAAGATGCCAACATTTGTCACATTTTGTGTCATGTCATAATTTGCTGGCTGTTCACACTGCTCACCTGTGGTGAGCTGAGCTGCTGGCTGAAATTTCAGGGCCTTTGGGTTGTTTGATTTAGAGCCAAATATCTTTGAAGTGACCCTACTTATTTACAAGGACTGTGCACACTGTCCTTTCGCCCATCCCAGCAGGAACTGAGCAGCAGCACGTGGCTCCTGCGCTCACAGCTCCATGGAGCGGCGTGGACCGTGGCAGTCCCTCGCCAAGCCGTGCTTGCTGCACTGAGACCGCGCCTGGTGCTTCTTGTGTCCTTTGTTTTCCTTTTCTGATTGTTTTCCTTCTTCCCTGAACACACGGCTCTGTGCAGAGCACTACCTTGACAAACCACTCTGCCCACAGGTGCCGTGCACAAAATCTTGCTGGTCATTTGCATGGCAGCAGTCGCCTGTGACTTTGCACAGGGGCTGTAACCCTCCTGGCTTGTCCCTCTGGATAAATAGCACAAGCAGATAAGCTCCATTACAGAATCAAGTGGCTGCTCTGCCTACAGGTTTCAGCAGTGTTTAACCTGAATTGTCACACAACTGATTTTCTTTTCTTTAGGTTTGGTAACCTGGTGCCACTTTAGCACAGCAGACTTCTGACAGTGGGAGCAAAGATACCATATCTTTTCTAAACAGGTTATTTTAGCACTTTTCATTTGATAACATCCAAATGATACATAAATACTAACCTCTAAAAGTACCTGCAAGTCCTGTAATATTAATGGTCCTGTTTCTTCAGGAGGCACAGAGAATTTAAAAGTTTTGGCATGGGAAATAGAGAACTCATAGAGCAGTATTTGCATGATCTGGGTTAACTTAAAAAAATCCTTTGCAAGATCATCTGGTGTTTTCCCCATGGGTTTAAGTGAAAATACAGTGATTTTTATCAGAGATCCAAAACGCGAAAGTCAACAGATCACTGGTGTGCACAAATTGAACGATGTACATGCATCGCCCTATGCAAGGACAGAACTGCAAACTGCTTTCAAGAGTGTTTGGAGTAGTCCCTACAAAGCACATTCTTCTTCACTCTGCAGTGGGGGTAAAAGAGGTATTGTCTATGAATTCATAAAATGATACATTTTAAGTTTAGGTATTTGTTATTGTGCAGTCTAATCTTGTGTATAACCAAGGACACAGGATTTCTTTGTATTAATTAATTAGAGTATCTGTTTAAAAACAAAACATAAAAAACCAAAACCCTCCCAGTTGTTTTACTTAGATGGCATAAAATGTCTTTCCTGACTTCAAAATGAAGCATCTCAAGAAGAAGAAGCAAAACAAAATGCTTTAGTAATCTTTTTAATTGTTCTTTTTCCACTGTTGCAAGTTTTGGTGTTCTAGAAATGTTGGGCAGAACTGTGTTTAACATACTGTTTTCATAAGACTGTGGAGGTTTCTACCTTTTGCACTAATTAAACATATAAATCCTACAAACT
This sequence comes from Oriolus oriolus, assembly GCA_013400235.1. Lineage (NCBI taxonomy): Eukaryota > Metazoa > Chordata > Aves > Passeriformes > Corvidae > Oriolus > Oriolus oriolus. The sequence continues at coordinate 660,179 of VXBT01003525.1, read as the reverse complement.
GTATCCAGGGTAACTGCAAACCCAGATTCTCAGTTTACGTTTATGCCCTCTTTCCTGTTCCTCTAATGGGAACGGACCATCAAGGTGTGTGCCCATCAGCCTCACCCATCATCTGCAGCAGGATTATCAACTGCTCATTTCTGCTGTTGTGTTTACAAACAAGGGCTTGCAACTGTGGTAAGGCCTGTTTCTGCTGCCCTGGCAGGACCTTAGTGAAACTGAGAATCAGGCTCCAAAGACACCTCCCTTTGTTCTCACAGTCCAGTTATTTAAAGGAAAGGAGCAATACTCATCATGCTGGCAAGGAGCACAAAGGAAAAACAGTTCTTCAAAAACTGAGAAAGACAAAGCAAAACATAACACACCCCATTAAGTTTTCCTCCTGTATTAATGGGAAGAGCATGGATGTTTTCATCATGCTGTGTACTGAATTTGGTATAAGAAGAGTAATCCATGCAAAATAATAGCTTTTCTTATAGAAGTTAAAGATGGAGTGGGGACAATTTTTTTTATTCTTTTTTTGTTCACACCACCTACTTTCATGATCTCTGTTGGACTGAAGTAGGAACCTTGATAGAGGAATGCAGAGAATGTGATTAAATTTTGGATCTTACCAGAAGTAAGGTTCACCTTACTCACAGAGTTGCCTGTCGTTTAGGAAATCTGCAAAGACTTGACCCAAGGCCTTGGGAGGACATTGTTTTGGTTCAGATCCTAACTGAGAGCCAGGTTGTGCTTCAATAATCAGTCAAGAGGCTGCTGTTGCTGGGCTCAGGGCTGCAGTTGTGCCATCAACCCCAGAGGACCAGCTGCTCTGCTGCAAACTCGGGCTGGTGCTGAGGGGGAGTGAGAGGCACAGTAAACACACAGAGTAGCAGTAAATGACAAGAGGCTGTGATATGTAACATTAGCCAGGCTCACTGTTTGCTTAGGTTGTGGAATGGTCTTTTAAATCAATCTTTTATTATCAGTGGAGCCTTAGCAGTGCACTTAGATGAGAGAACAATGCAAGGACACAGAGACTTGGTGCAAAGCGAACATCCTGCTTTCTTTCCTAGCTCTGATTTTACAAGAAAAAACATAGACAGATCCAGGCCACAACATTCAGATGGAAACTTTTTTAATGTTTGGTGACCTTCTGTTTTGATCTCCATTGCTGCCGTGGGTTCATCTCACCACCAGTCCTGACACACTGCATAAAAATAGCTGGGAATATGTCATGCCCTCCTACTTCTACTCTATCTGGCAACAGTGAATTTACTACAGTTTTGTTTCATCTCTTCTCCTAAGTTAGTTATCCTTCTCCTAAATAAAGATCAGGTTATCACCTGCAAACCACAGTGATACGACCTGTTAGTTGTTTCTTGTATTAAAACTGTACGTTGCTAAAATTCTTCCTTCTTTAAAATTTATTTTTATTTTTTTTTAGAAGTTGGACAGTATTTGTGCCTGCTTTCAGAGGTTCTCCTGTGGGTTTTTAACATCTTTTGGAAAAATGTGGATATTAGAATTGGATAGAGGGAGTGAGAAGAAATTTTCCACCAGTGTGAAATCTTACCAGTGTGAAATCTGTGTTAATCTTATCTTACAGACCTGGTTTTGCTCAGTGTGTCCTTGTTTCAAGTGTTGTAGTTGTTGTTGCAGTTAAGTGTTTTTAAGTGTTGTTAGATCTTTTTGTCAATGTATTTTTTCTCTGTTTCTATAGTTCTATAAATGCACAGAAAGAAATTAGATGGGAAGTGTTGCCTCAAGTTGGGGGTTAATGTTTTCTTTTGTAGGAAAACATTGTTACCAGATCTTTTATCAAGTCAAAGCTAATTGCCATGGTGGTTGCTTGAAACTGAATAGAAATCTGAATACTGTCTTTTGCATTTTTAGCATTTCAGGTTAAGGAAGAAATAATTTTAATCCCACTTATGCTCAGACTTTGCAGAGAAATGTAGTAGCTGTGAGACCCTTGCTGTGCACGTGCAGATAGGCAAATTCTAAGCAGTGAGTGCATTGGCAAACACTGTCAAGCCCTCATGTGCATCTTTATGCATCTAAATATATGTACACTTGTATATCCTTCAACACTGGACTATGCTATGAGATGATAATTATAGACCAGCTCATTTTTGGTAGTACATTATTTTTAAAAAGCTTTTGCGAGAACTTTCTTTTCCAGGCCAGTGATGGGGAGAAAAGGTTTAATTTCAACGTGTTGTCCAAAGTGTACAACTCTTCAGTGGCCCAGTACATCTTGTCTCCTGGTCCAGCTCTGCATTTCTGTCAGCAGTGCAGTAATCAAACCAAGGTATGGGATTTTAGCTCTTCATCTCTGGACTGCAAGAGGCAAACAGAGAATCAAATAGGCCCACATCACCAGCTGAAGCAAGCAGGTTTCTCCACTGTGCTAAAAGGTAGTAGACAGAATGCTGGTCCAGCCAGTGAACACTAGAGATCTTAACTGGAGCTGTTTGAGCCTACTGCAGGGGGCAAAGCTGTAGAAAATGGATTTACATCTCTTACAGAGTGAGGTAGGAAACAGATCTCTAAAAGTCAAGCAGGGCTTGTATTCAGCATGGATTCAGAGCAGGGAGAAGCACAACCACCAAAGGAACACTCAGAGCTGTAATATGCAGTTAAACCCACAGCAGTGGTAGGACTGGACAATCACTAGTTAAAGGTAGTTAATTATTTAAGAAAAAAATTATGAAGTATAAAATATTCAAACTGCTTATGCTTGATCCATGCCATTGCCACAAAGGCACGTGCACCTGGGTTTTGAATTCTTGCCTGTTTATTACAGTTTTCTTTTGAAGTAAAGATTTTTTAATACAAAAGATGAGATGACATTAATAATAGACGAAATATGGGTGAGAAACTTTGCTATTTACTTCCTCCAGAGGGGAATACGTCTGCTTTCTTTAAAGTGAAAATAATTTACAAGGCTCCCTAGCTCTCTCAGAAATGAATAACTTACTAAGTGTTGTGATAATTGCGCAGAGAACCCGTTACAGTAACACAGTGTAGCTACAAAGTGACTGGGAAATTGGTGCTTTGAGTCTGAAATTAGATGTTGCAGTTACCAGGCGTCATTCCAGATTAGCTGTACCTGTCTCGTGGGCAGTTCCTTGGGAGCCACGCGGGTGACTCACAGGGACCCACCATTCCCCTCGCTCAGGAGCTGGCCTGGCATAGATGGCTTAACTTAGAAACAAAGACAAAATAAAAATCAGGCTGTGCTGAGCTGTTGAGCCCAGAGACAGGGTCTGCTGGAGAGCTGGCTCGTTGGAAACCTCAGCAGAAAATAAAACCTGCCTCCTGCGAAAGCTTGGAGATGGTGTGAGGCAGCTCACATACCCAGTGACCCACCAGTGTGAAATGGCACTCGCCTGAACTCACTGTCGACATCTGTACACCTGCTCTTAGCAGGCAGAAGGCAACATTTCTCTGACTGTACCTAAAAATGGCATTTCTCACAAAAAAGAAAAAAAAAAAAAGACTGTTAGTTGCGGAAGCTTTGCCAAAACCCATTTACATGTTGGCTGCTTAAAGACCCATCTGCAGTGTCGCTCGCCTGACACCGGTTCACTTCCTGTCCTAAATTGCTGAAAATTCCCAATGCATAAACCGCTGGCGCCGTGTTCTTTTTGTCGAATGCGTGACCTTCTTCCTCCCCACATCTGCTCTGTGCACTGTTGTCTCAGCTTCCTGTGGCCTGCCCTTCTGGGTGCCTATGATAGAGCTGGGTTGGCTGAGACCTCAGGGCCTGGCCCTGCAGTCCCCAAAGCTGGCACTTCCCAGCTTCTCTGCTCGCCATGCCGTTTATACTCACATTTCTATTGTCATGATCTGAAGTCCTCACCCCTAATTGGGAACCTTTCCTGGGTGTGCGTGAGTAGTTCGAGTCACCTTGGTGAGCAAGACTGTGTGGATGTGGAGGCACATGTTTTGAAGTGCACTGAGATTCTTCAGGGTATAAGTTTTATAAATGACTGATATTATAAATCCTGACTGCCTGATGGCAGGCACTAGAGTGGAACAGTTTGTCATCAGTGCTTATTATCTCAAGATTCTTAATTAGTTTCATTGATAATTTTGTCGCACTTGAATGTTTCGAATGATTAAATATTTCAGGGCTGCTTTAGTGGCAAGTCTCTCAGTTGTGTACAGCAGGACATGGTGCCGATTCCAGACAGTCAGTCGTGCTCGCTGTTCCTTTTGCAGCCCCTCGTGGGAGCTCCTCTCTGAGTGCTGAGGTTGGGTCTCATTGTGACCAGTTACAGAACCCTGAGGTGGGTGATTTAGGGGTACCAGAAGGGAATGCAGTGGAAATGCCTAGTTTTTCCTCTCAGCTTTGAATGCAGTATTTTTCCTCCGCTGCCTAGTCCACCGTTCAGGTGTCCCAGCCGAACACACAGGAGTCATTTGCCCTGTTCCTGCAGAGAAAGATATTTCAGCTAGATGAGTTTCCCAGATTTAAAGAATTATACCTGGAGGAGGCTGCCTGCAGTTTTCTTTCCATCTCCTTCACACTTGTGCTGATGGCAGCAGGTTCCTGTGTCGTGGCTGTGGATCAGTGAGTCTCTCTTTTGCTTTTGCTGTGCACATCCTCGACTCTTGCCTACCCTCCTGGCCAGGGTGAGATGTGCCTCAGCACCTGCTGGGGGCCAGGCAGATGTTTGTGAGGTGGGTGCGCGCACACACACACAGCCCCCGCCCCCAGCCAGGAGAACACAGGCCATGTGAAAAACCCTTGAAACACTAACCACAGCTTATTTCTAAGATAAAACCTGTCCTGAATTACAAGGATTTTCAGCACAGCATGTGGGATGTCTAGTTCATATAAAATAGAAAAAAAAATTAAAACAAAGCACCAAAACCCTTTAAACTATTTACTTATTCCATAGGCCTGAATGCTGAATGTGTGTTGTAAATTGATAGTATAAATATTCTGTTTGCTTCACAAGACAATTTGGCTCTTTGCCTTGAGACTTGTGAGATAATGTTTTTAACCTGTGGTTGGGAGGCACAGTATATTCATATCATTGCTTTAATCAGATTATTGTTTTCATTTTTTTTTTTCTTTTTAGACCAAGTTGTAGGGGTTTTTATCAGACCCCTGTTTCTTGAATGTTTCCCATAGGTGGAATGTAATTAAGCTCCACTGACATCTCCTCCTGCTGGGATTTAGGCTAGGGACAGATCTTTAGGAAGCATAAAACAAATAATGTGAAACCTTGTTAGGAGGTTTGCCAGAGAATTGGCCCTACTTCATTTACAAGCTCATAGTTTTGAAAATCTGCCCTTTCTCATTTTATGAATTGCTTTCTAGAAATTGTTAATCATTTAAACACTGTGGGGGAGGGGGGAGCCTGTGAATATTTTGTAGCTCTCACTCTGCTCCTGGGCTGAGAGTTCACATGTCAGGAAGCACTTTCTGTTTCAAACCCTGGCTTTTACTTAAAACAATTTGACAAGGAAGGCTGCACCCTGACGGTGTTGAGGATGGAAGGCTCTGAGGGCAATGGCAAGTGCAATGGATACTCGAGCCCTCACCGTGCTGGTGTGACAGTGACCTGTCCGCTGGGAAGCTCCCCAGGCTGAGGATGTGGAGCAGCTCCTCTCCCAGCTGGGTCAGAGCTCGTTCCCCCTCCACACAGGCCTGCGAGCAGCCCTGTGCTACTCCTGTCTATGAGGCTATTCCCACGTTGTACCTCAGCTCCCTCCAGCTGCGGAAATAAAATAAAATATGAGACCTACCTCTCAGTTCTGAGGGTATAAATATGGAATAACCTGGTCAGCTCAGGGGTTTACTGTGCGGTAACCAGGAGGAGAATCTGTCCCCAGGTAATGCTTGACTAATGGCTATCGAAGGCAAAAGTGAAGTGATAAGAGTTTGGGATCAGTGCCTACTGAGCTAATATCTGTATTGCAAAACAAACTGTGGCGTAAGTCGGACTGCCTTTGGTGAACCTCCTGCCTTAGGATTTAAAATGTTCTCTTTGGAATCAGGAAAAGACCTAATGCTGGATATGAGGTGTTTCTCACCTACCTGAAACGATACTGCTTCCACTTTCTGTATACTCTTGCAACAATGAAATGAGTATCCTTACTTCTTGGTTGGCCAAATCTGCTGCTTGGAGGTTGATGTGAGTGGTGGAGTAGATCTCTCATCCTAGTAGAAGAGTGTTGTGCTGCTCTCCTCAAAGGGCAGAGACTGCAGTTGCTGAGACCCAAGGTAGAAAGTAAGTTGTCCTTTAGTAATTCTTTGGTAGGTGGTGATGAGAGAAGCAGCGCTAAGAGATTTTTTAATACCAGTTAGGGAAAAGCATACAGCATGTGATGTAATGGCTAGGAACATTAGTCAGTCAAAAGCATTTTTTAGTGGTTTATGTATTAGCTCTACTAACTTGCTTTTTTTACACTGTCTTTTTTTATCTACACCAATTGCTAAAAAGTCTGGGTGTGGATGTACAGGTGATTACCACACTGCTATACTGTAAACAGAGTAGAAGTCACCACAAAGTCATTGCTGCCCCTTGTTCCCTCTGTTATGTGTCCTCACTTCCAAGCTCTGTACCTCCTTTATGCTCTCTTTTGCATTTTTGATCTCACCATGACCCTTCATCCATGAAGGTGCTGGGCTCTGATCTGCTCCCAGTTTGGTGGGGAAGCTTTCCTTGTGTCAGTCACATGCAGCATCAGAGTGATTACATAGGAGAATAAGAAACAAAATAAGATGTTCCCCTAATTGCTGTGATCTAAAATCACACTCGCTCCAGAGACCACACATAGTGTACAAAAAATAAGTACCCAAGTTCAGTATGGATAAAACAGTCTGGTCTGTGCATCTGTTTGCTGCTATTAGGAGTATTAGTTTTGAAGAGCAATCCATTATACCGTGAAGTACCTTACTTTGTTAGACAAACAAGAAAACCCACACTTTTAATCTCCTGAAGCTTTTAATGGCATCACAGGATGCAGGTACTTGAGATACTGATACCTACAGCAGAGGGATGAAATGGCCTTAGCTTCTTCTTACTGCTGGCCTGAAACCAGCAAAAACAGAGCTGAGCCATTTTAAGAGGATTTTGCCAGCAAGGACATTTTCTGTAAGCACGTCAGGTGCATGCACTTGGGCAATAAAGGCTATAGAAGAGAGAGAGGTCTCTGCTTTGAGTGCTCCAGATTCTCTATAACTGTGTGTTAAATTCAAAATAGCAGTCTAAAGAGTACCTTCATCAGCAGAGACTGCTAAAGGGGAGAATAAAGTGCTATGGGAATTAACTGAGGCTCTGTCACCTCAGAGATACAGTATGTGGGGGCCAGGGAGGCTTCAGCATCAGCTGCTAAAGTACAGCAGGAGAAAGAGCAGCAGCAAGCCGGGGAGCTGCTGCCCACCTCTCTGTATAGCCAGAGATAAATTGCTGCAGCAAAATTGTGAGCAGTGTCTTGTAAAGAAAACAGAGGAGCTGCTCAGAGGTTGAGGAAGACGAGCTGTTTTTTAGGGCTGTCTGGAGCAGAGTGAGTTCAGGGTGTTCTGACATGTTCCAGCTGCAGCAAATGTACAAAATGGGGGCAAGCAGACTCACCCACAGCCAGGCTATTATTATTATAATTTTATTATAAGTGGCTATACTCCATTAATTGTCTCTTCCTCTTTGTGTACAGACTGTTTGTGTGGTATGTGCACGGTGTGAGGATGTTTCTGTGCACACGAAGTGGTGAAGCCAGTGTTTGCTGCCATGCTTCTGCATCTTCTCTAATGATTGCTGTAAATTTGCATCTTCTCTTTTTCAACTATGCAGCCAGCACTGAAATAAAATGTTCTTTGTGAAGAGAATATTGAAGAGCAGAAGGGAAAAAGGAGGGCATGGGTGTGCTTAATAAAAGAAGATTCTCTGCACTATCGCAGGTGCAGTTGATGCTGTTTAGAGCAGTCACTCATCTCACTCCAAATAAATAGTAATGACTGTTTCCTGTGACTGTGCTGTGAATCATACTCAGTCCATGCAGGGGAGTAGAAAATAAAGCTGCATGCAATCCACACGAGATGATGGCTCTTGTAATATTCAGCAGTTGGGCCTGGTTAGAAGCGTTTCATTATCTCAGAATTAAGAGAGAGCTTCCTGCTGTTGCAAAAGCTTGTTTATTCTTCTGCCTTCCCTCCCTCCCCTCCCTCCCTTCTTTCTTTCTTTAACATCTATCCCCTCTTCCTTTCTCCCATCTCTGAAATGTTGGCTTAATGTTTCTGAGCTGCAAGGTCAACTTAGGGACAGTGACCCTGGAAGTACATTAGTCATTTTTAGCATGGCTTTTGGCTTAATAGGGGGCTGCTTGAATTTTCTTTTATCTTTTGCCCTCTCTGCTTCTTTTCTTAGCTTATACTCAAAATTTATCAAGAGGAAGCTGACCTTCTTTTCCATTTCTTAGTGAACTACAGAGTTTTTCCTTATCCTTGGCTCGCTCCAAAGTTAATCAGTAGAGGTCTTTCAGTGAACTGCAGCTGCTGCTGTTACCTTAAGCCACAAGAGAGGCACCTGTGCCAAACAGGTGCTCCGTGGGTGCAGGTCTGTTTGTGCTTAAGCGGGACGTTAGAGGTCAGCTAGCAAATGCATAGTGAAACCAGTCAGATTCCCTCCTTGACTGGAGGGCTGAGCCAGAAATCCTTGCCTAGACCCTTCAGGAGGAGGCAAACAGCCAGAGCCTGCTGTTCAGGCTTCACCATCTCTGCAGAGTGGCAGTGTGGGGTGAGTAAATCTGTGTGAGGCTCATGTGAACCCTCATTGTGAGCTGCCTTTGTAACTGGTGGAGAAGGACTGCACTGCTTCAGAAGCTGTGGAGGATGAGACACATACCAGTTCCCGAAACCACTGTGTGTCCTATTTAGCATAAGCGTGGATAATGTGTCCCTGTGTGCTGTGCCTCGCTGCAGTCAGGATTGCTGGGGTGCCCCACTTGTGTGTACCAGTTCCAGTCAGCAGAAGCACACAGCTGGACATCTGGACATCTCAAACCAGGTGTGATTTATAAAGCATCTTATCTCAACAAGAGCTCTGATTCAGGTTTTCACAACTGGATGATCACTTTGATTCCTTTTGGGTGAAGGAGGCCAAGCCGGGCCCAACATGGCCCTGCTGTGCTTAGTGACCAACACATTCAACACTGAACGGGTACAGCCCGGGTCTTTACAGGGTATCCAGTTCCAGCTCATAGCTGGACTGATGGAGGGACCTGTGTGATCCTTCCTGGCTCCTCTCCAGCAAGTTCTGAAACTAGAGGAAGAGGTGTGCTATCTAAGGACACTGACTGACATGGACAGTGCCCTCCCGGAGGGTGAATCTGTGAATACTAATGAATTCATTAGACCTCCTAAAGCATCTCTGTTTCAGTAGTGTTTGCCTCAGCAGCAGTCAAGATGGTTAAAAAGCAATTGCAGCCACTGAAATACGTAGCAAAACTATTATCAGAAGATGTCATTTTTCGTAAATGTCAGTATGTAGATTTTTTATGGAGATATGGTGACAGGTAGTGAATAATTTAACATAAATTTACATAATATAGTGCAGCTGTTAATTTATGGCCATATTAGACTACAAGGTTATGTATCTAATGGCTTTTGGTCTCCTCTCTTTTTTCTTTTTTTAAAGTTAAAACTTTCCCTAAATTGTCCCACTTTACTCATAATTCATGAGACACCTGTCTTCCCTCCCTCGTGCCATACAGAAGGTTGTGCATGTCATAGCCTTTTTGCAGCCATGTGATTCACAGCAAACTCATTCCCATCTCCCAGCCTCAATCATTTCAATTCAGTGTATCCCTGTTTTTATTCAAAGCAGGCCTGTGAGGGTCAAGAAGTGCTGTTGCTGCTGGTTGACTTGTATTCCTCCAGGCTGAGCCCTTGGACGTAGCTAGAGACACTCACTGCTTGAAAAGCTGGAGATGTGCAGCCAAAGCTAACTGCTCCGTAGGTCAAGGTCTCCACCTGCCTTTCCTTTCCAAAATAGTTGGAGGAGCTGGCTTCCACTCAGTGCTTGGCATCTGCAGTTGAGGGTAGGTTTTTTTCCAAACATTTGCTCGGTGGCTTTCCATGGTACAAATATTGGCCTAAATTTTAGAGAGGTGTCCATGCAGGATGGTAGTACAGAAGTGAGGCTTTGTACTGGGTTTGTGTGACAAGGTTTTGGTAGCAGGGGGGACTACAGGGGTGCCTTCTGTAAGAAGCTGCTGGAAGCTCCCGCTATGTACAACAGAACTAACGTTAGCTGGCTCCAAGATGGACCCACTGCTGGCCAAGGCTGAATCCAGTAGTGATGGTGGTAGTGCCTCTGGGATAACAGAGTTAAGAAGCAGGGGGGGGAAAGCCTGTGCAATAGAAGCAGCAGTCAGATACAAGGAGTGATAACATGGAGAGAAACACCTCTGCAGACACCCAGGTCAATGAAGAATGAGAGAGGAGGTGTCCAGGCACCAGAGCAGAGACTTCCCTGCAGCCTGTGGTGAAGATGATGGTGAGGCAGCTTCCCCTGCAGCCTGTGGAAGTCCATGGCGGAGCAGACACCCACCTGCAGCCTGTGGAAGACCCCATGCCAGAGCAGGTAGATGGGCCCAAAGAAGGCTGTGACCCTGTGGAAAGCCTGAACTGGAGCAGGCTCCTGGCAGGACCTGTGGGTCTGTGCAGAGAGGAGCCCAGGCTGGAGCAGGTCTGCTGGCAAGACTTGTGAGCCTGCAAGGGACTCACACTGGAACAATCTGTTCCTGAAGCACTGCACCCCGTGGAAGGACCCAATGTTGGAGCAGTTCATGAAGAACTGCAGCCTGTGGGAAGGACTCAAGTTGGAGAATTTAATGCAGAATTGTCTCCTGTGGGAGGGACCCCATGCTGGAGCAGGAGAAGAGTGTGAGGAGTCCTCCCCCTGAGGAGAAAGGAGCAGCAGAAACTGTGTGAGGAACCAACTGTAACCTCCCTTCTTTGTCCCCCTGCACTGCTGGGAAGGAGGTGGAGGTAGGGAACTCTGGGGTATTGAGCCCAGGAAGAAGGGAGGGATGAAGGAAGGTTTTTTTTAAAATTTGGTTTTACTTCTCATTATCCTGCTCTGATTTGATTAGTATTCAGTTAATTTTCCCAAGTTGAGTCTGCTTTGCCTGTGATGGTAATTGCTGAGTGATTCCCCTGTCCTTATCTTGATCCAAAAGCCTTTCATTCTATTTTCCTCCCGATCTAGTGGAAGAGCGAAGTGATAGAGAAGCTTTGGGTGGGCAGCTGGCATCCAGATGGGCTTCAGCCACCAGAGGCTTGAATCTAGAGGGATTGTTAGGGTATAAGTGGTGGCAGGGCCTCTTGGAGTACCTGATCTCTGGATCAAGTACTTGTGGACCATGCTGCTGATTCCAAGCTGGCCTGAAGCTCCATCCTGCTGCTGTTTTACCCAGGTGATGTCCAGCTTGTGGGGCAGAGCAAGAAAGGTATGTGCCTAACTGTACCTGATGCCTCTGAAAGTTTTCCCCATTTAGGCACTCAAATGAGACTCAGGCTTTCAGGAGAGCTGTGTGCATCTAGCACACAGTGATACCGGTGTGATACCACTGCGCCCAGCTGTTTGTGTCTCAGATCTTTGGCTGCCCCTTGGCAGGACATCTGGGTGGGAGGTGAGTTCTCTTTGGAAACCTTCTGCAGGAATCAGAACCTCTGAATGCCCAGGGCAAACATGGATCTTAGTACAAACACACAACTCTATAGTGAGGAATTAGGATTAGGAGTCAGCGTTCCTAATTAGAGCAGAGGTCCTTCTTCTGAGGCAAGTAAGTTTCGATCCAATTTATTGTGAATATTACTTGAAATATTTAAAAAATGTTCAGCTATAGCTTTCCTCCCCTCCACACACTGCCAGATGGACATAAGGAAGCATGATTCATATCCAGAAGATAGGTTGGCACCAATGTGTATTAGAATAAGGTTGAACTGTGTGCAGTTTTACTCATAAACTTTTGTAGAAGGTAATTGGGGCAAAGGGTGGATATTTGTCCTTTTGTCCACGGTAATGGAGGGAAGGGGTTTTTTTTGTTTTCTGCAGAGAATAATGGTAATCAGCCTTTTTTTTTCAGATGTTGTACAATGTGTCGAGTTGCACACCCCCTCTAGAACAGTGGCATACACCCTTTCTTATTTGGAAGCCTGTGTAATCCTGGAGGTGGGGGAAAAGACTGGTTGTTCCATTTCAGCCTTGTTCCCACCTTCATCACTGTGTCCCTCTGGAGGCTTCTGGGAATTGGAAAATCCTGTGTCATTGACCTCAGGGACTATGTCAGTTCTGTATGGAATCACAAAAAAAGTCATCTCCTTTGCCAAATCAGGTGAGGCCCTAAGAGCATGTGACCACTGTTTGTTTTTCTGTACAGCACTGTGGGAAGCAGTTGGTGTTTAAAGAGTAAGTAAGAGAAGTGTCATTGTGCTCTACTGTGTTACAGAGGAGAGGAAAGCAAAGAAAGCATTTTACTACGTACAACAGGGTAGTTCATGTTCTCTAAAGTGAAATATTGTTCCTTTAGTTTCAAATTTCCAGCAGATGCTGACTTCTTATCTCCCCTCTTCCAACCAAGAAGCAAGCTGCCCCATTTTGCCACGGTGGTTTTCCACATGCTTTGTTTCCTCATGAAATATGAAGCATCACGTGCTCTGGTACCTCTGAGTCTGAAATAGTACACCCATGGCTGTCCCCCAGGCTCTGTGCGGAGGTAAATTGTGCCAGCGGAACTCCACAGACCTTCTCTTGGAGCTCACCACAGCGTAGTGACAGCAAGGGAATGTCTATTGGCCTCTCCAGGAAAGGGTCTCAGTTAAATCCTCAGTACACTCCTCATTGCTCCACCTTGCTGTCCCACCTCTGGTTTGAGCTTCTCATCATAGCCAGATAGCAGAGAGAGCTGTGGTTAAACAAGATATCCCTGCCCCCCATGCCCGTTGTGTTTCCAAAACTCCCTCTTCAATAATATATTAGCTTGATTCATAGAAAAGCAGAGGACCAAATGCCTACCTCTCTTCTCATGTTTCCACAAGGCTTCCAGGAATGAAAAGAATTAGCACACAGACAGCCGATTTCCCTAGCACACCACAGAGCTGTATTTAGTGTGGCCTTAACCTAGACTGGATTCCCACTGGACACCATACAAATGTTTAATAATTAATGTCTCTTTTTAAAAAATCAAAGAGGGTGAAAAGAGGTTGATCTGTCCCAGAGATTCTTAACTGAGGGATGGTAATGGATTGAAGAAGCCTAAATTCTTCCTACCCTCTAATATGTCTTGTCAGGAACAGTAAACAAGCCCCACATTTTTGGTACAGTGTTGCTCAGTGTTCCTGGAGCACTAATGGGAATATTAAGTATAAGACATCTATGAGTCACTGTGGTTCTCATTCAAGTCAAAAGCATAAATAGCACTTCTCATATATCCATGCTGTGTCAGTCAAAGACACTGCATTTCCTTTCCCCTCTGCCTCTAATAAACATCCGCCGACCTTAAGCTGCTATATACAGGAAACAGCCTGTTGGTTATTGTGTAAAACTGATAAGGTCCCCTGGGATGCTTTATCTGTCTCTGTTGTGTGTATAAATTTAGCTTCAGTCATTGTAGGTTTTGTTCTTTTACCCTTTTTCCTCTCCTCCATTTTTAATGCCTGCTAAGTAAACATGGCATTGTGGATAAGGGGATAAAGTAATTATCTAGCATAATAAGATCAACACCCAGAGACTTAAGATTCCATCAATACACTTTGCCTTTCAGTTCTTTTGCCTGCATTTTTCTTGCAAATCTGGGTTTCTCTGTTTTGAAATGTATACCTGCTATTTGTTACAGTACCTGACCCACGCCCCCATTTCATGCAATTGTAAACTGCAGCAGGGCAGAGTGCCTGCCACTATGATTTTGCTCAGAGACATGATGGTATTTACAGCAATGCTGTATTTCCTCTCCATTTATGGCAGGTTATGGAGGTTTCTTGCTCGGCACAGTGCTGTGAGATGGTAGCCAGAATTATCTTTCAATGTAATGCTCTCAGGAGGTTGACTTCTTGGAGATGTAGAGCAATTAACACTCCTAATACTTCCAGTGCTGTTTAAAGGTTTGGTGTTGGGAGTGTGGAGCTAAGGTTTGGATTTGTTGTTTTATATTTAAGAGAGTCCTATCTTTCATTCCTTATTATTGGTACACAAGCCAAAAATATGACCAGTGGTGTTTCAAAGGTGGCCCCAGCTTCTGGGTGTGATCTGTGTGGTACAGCACTATTGTTCCTTACTTTTGCCTGCATACTCCATACTGAAAGCATGTTGGAGAGCTGAAGGATGTGTCTGGATGCAGTAATCCTTTCGTACTCTGCAGTCTGTCGGGGGCTGTTTGAATTGAGCTGTCCTGAGGTGACTCAAGTTCTTTTTAAGATTCACTTACAGCCTTCTGCTATCACTCATCTTCCATTCAGGAGCTGGTGAGCCTGATGCCCTGGAGTATGTCTTTTGTGTAATTCCTTCTTATGCAGCTCTGAGGTAAGCACATCAGGGTGCATTTTATGCTCAGCCTGTAAAAGTACGACTATTTTGGCAGGGTGCTGGACAGAGGAGATTCAGGCCAGACATTTTACCAGCTACTTCTTAGAAGCTGAAGTGGTAGCTGGGGAGACAAACAGGCATTCATGCCTTGAAAAATCCCCTGCAATGTCTTAGTCTAGCTCTCACTAGCTACAAACCCCATGTGGGTGGTGGAATGGCTGCAGCACAACCAAGAGAAAGGGTTTGTTTAGCTTTTGGTTAGCTAAGTGACCATGGTCCAGGCGACAGGACAAGTTAATTACCTGAGCACTGCTCTAGTTACTCAGGTGAATTTTAGTTCTCACTGACCTTTCTGCTTCTGGTGTGGTTTCCATTACTCTTAGCTGGCTCAAAGCTGCCTCAGCAGGTACATCCACAACAGTAGTAGCATTAACTGCAGTATAGGCTTTAAGAAGCTTGGTGTGGTTTTCAGAACAAAGGGGATGGGATCAAAAAGTCTTTAAAAATTGTAAGCTAAAAAATCCCCAAAACATCCTTTTGGTACCTTTCCTTATTTCAGCTTCCCCAGAGCAAAGGCTACACCTTCTTTAATATTGAGAGACTTTGGAAATCTGACTGAAAACAGGATCTTCAGGAAAAGGCCAGATAAAGTCTTCACAGCACTGCTGTTTCACAAATTTCCCCAGCAAGGTGGTACTTGCATTTAGGCTTGCAAGGCAGTTGCTGGAGATCTTCCATAATGTTTGGATGAGGAATTTGTCCAAGCCAGCCAGGGGTGAGGATCTTGCCCTGCTTTCTTCAAAGATGATTTTGTCATGAGTGGTACATAAAAATGCATTAGCACTTTTTGTCCGTAATGAACTTCCTTGTTCATTAGGTTAACATTGGCTGCTGTCACTAGTAAGTACATTTTAATGAGGAAGAGAGCATTCTGAAATGGTGGAAACCTGGCACTCTTGGGTCTAATTCACAGCTCATTGAAGTCGGTGAACAGATAGACTCCCACTGAATTCAGGCCCCATTCAGAGCGAGGGCAATTTACCCTGGCTGAGGACCTGCCCCTGGTTTCCCCAGTGGCTACTCAAGTGTAAAGTGCAGCTGCTGCTGGCAGGTTTTTTTCTTCCATTTAGAGTTCTGAATCCATTCAGCATTATTTTTAAGGCAACAACACAGCAATTGAAGTTTAGTTCTACCTCCCCAAATTAAATAATTCTCTTACATCATTTACTTCCACTTGCTGGTTTGCTTTCATTTGACCTGCTAACCATGTCACACAGCATTAGCTTTGTAAATGCTGTCATGGACTTGGTTTGAAGGTTTGTGCCAGGTCAGTTGTAATTCCCTGTTTTTCTCTTGCATGCCAGAACAAGCAGAGAAATGTATATCATGAGTGCGAGCCCAAGTAAAATGAATTTAGATAATTTAAAGAGTTCTGTGCTGGTAAAATATGTGAACAAGTTCTTGGCTACTGTCATATTTTAAATCTATTCTTTTGCTTGTAAGTCCCCCAAACTTGCTTTGTACTCCTGTTTCTGGTGTTTCTGATTTAAAAAATACATATTTTTATAGAACTAGCAAAACAGACTTTCACAGTAAATAGTTCTGTGTGAAAATTCCACTTGTTGCTTTGTGGAAAAATTACGGATGTGTTTTTAAAAGCCCCTTCTTCATTATTTCCTTCTCTTCTTAAATAACAATTGTACTTATTTTCATACAAGCCTTCTTTTCCTGCGTGGTACATTTTAATAATTTACACATCCCTGATGCATGGGAACCAGAGAGCAAAGCAGACTTCCTGAGGGAATGTCGCTGCAATCCTTATTCCTGTGATTATTGCTACAGTACCACTGAGAATTTCCACCCTAGATCTGGATTTTACTGTAGCATATGATGTTCAAAAAACCTAATAGGACACAGATTCATAAAAGCTTACAGTGTGTACTTAAACTGACAAAACAATGTGGATTTATGATTGTATATTGCTGCTGGAGATGTTGACTCTTTTCCTAATACAGGAAAAGAAGATGGGTGGGCCACTGCTCTTCGGTAAAACCACACTGAACTGATTAGGACCCTCAACTAATACTCAGATTTCCAGTGTGCCTTCTGTGGTATTAGAGTTTGGGTGTTTTTAGGGGTCACCATCCAGGCTTCTGACTGTGGTCATGTATTTCTTTAGATGCACTTGAGCTGAATGCGGGACAGCAGCAGTTCATCAACCAACCTTTTTCCCGCACCACAGTTTACATTCCCTTCAAACCTGCAAGCCTGCATAGCTGCCCCAACACACACCTGCCTCAGTCAAAATGACCCTATTTAGCATGAAGGAGTTTTAATTTAGTGTGAGACTTCATCATAAAGCAGCAGGGATTTTGGGCTGAGTGAGCGGAGAGCAGATGTGCTGTCGGGTTCTGAGGGGCTGGTGGATGGACTCAGGGGTGGTGATGGGTGATGGAAGCAGTGAGTCCATCCCGCTCAGATGCACTCCAAATGCACAGTGAGCCCCGGGCCCAGCCATGCACTGACCTGCCCAATGTTCTACCACAGGGCAGCACTGCCTCACAAAGCTGCCTCCAGTGGCTGCCGTGGGGCACCCATGGGAGCATGGGCTGCTGAAATGACTCCACTGCCCATTCTGAGTAGAGTCAGAAAGTTTAAGAAATAGCATGAAGGGAAAATACAATCCTAGATTTAAGAACCCAGGAAGAACACATGGGTCATCATAGCATGTGCCTTCACAAGGAAGCAGACACTCGGAATCTCATTTGAGAGGATCCACAAAGCTCCTTCTCCACACAGCACCAACATATTGTGGATCATAGAAGATGTCCCAGGCCTTCATAAACAATTAGAAACCTCTATTAAAACATCACTAGCTGCAATTATAATGTATCACAGGAAGAAAGGAAAAGAAATCAAGATCTCAAGTCCTGGCAGTAGCAGGGCATTTGTTAAATAAAACTCATCTTTAATGATCAAAGCTGTTATTAGTACATTGGTGAGTGCAGATATCTTTTTAATGGTTTTCATTTTCACATTAACCTTTAAATAGTGAGTGAAATCTTTCTAAACTAGAGAGAGAAATTATATATTCACAGCTTACCAAGTCAGTGGAAGTCATAAAAAGAGGGCCTCTTCTGAGTGCTAATTTTTCTGAAAATTTAATTTCCAGGATGCTCCCATTAGGCAATGGTTGAATCTGCCATCTCACAATGCAAAGTCACTTCCCCAAAGCCATCAGTTTATGCAAGGTTTCCCTTGGATTCCCACCAACAGTGGCTGCAAAGGATTCTTGCTTAACTCTCCAGGCTCATGTGTTTTTTGGTTGCTCTTTAGTACAGCCTTGACCTCCAAGGTTTTCACATAGGAACAGTGCACCTCACTGTTGGGATATGTTTTCCTTAAGGATATTATATTGTGGCTCTTTTATATGAGTGGATTGAACTTAATTTAGGGGGAGCAGAAGTAGAATGAAAGGGAAGTTTCAGTTTCCTAAGGGAAAATGAAGTGAACTGTGTAATCGTAACGGTTTGTTTTAACTCTTGCCACAATCTCTGGCTTTCTCTAAAGAAAGTCCTTTGTCTGCCAGCAGTGACTGTAGAGTGGTTTATAAGTTCCCATGCTTTAGCTTTGTGCCCTAAGAGCAGTGGTACATTTAGGCAGTGCTGTAGGCAAAACCTTTTATGTTGTGGTGGGGAGTGTTTTCTCCTTTAAAAATGTCAAGCTTAATTCAGTGATGCAAAGGAGCAGGGCCTCCATTAACCCTCCCCAACAAGGAATGATCCCAAGATCCTACTAGTTCTTTATTAGAGCAGTGGGGTTTCCCCATAAGGCATCATTTGTTATATTACTTCCACCTTGTAAATTACATTTTCTTTTTTTTTTTCCCTTCCCCTTTTTTTTTTAAATTATGCTCTGGAGAGGCAAGGGGAGGGAAGGGACAAGGTATGCATCTGAATTGGTGTTTAGGGGGTGTGGGGAAGAAAGGAGCATAGTGAAATACTTTCCATCCAAACGTAGGGAATAGAGCAGGTTCAATAAGGAGAAATTGTCCTGCAGAACAAAAGAATTTTAAGAGAGGTTTTGAATCAACTGCATCAGGGTTGTTTTTTCAGCCAGATTAAGTGCTTTTTTGGAAACCTATTGTGTTCACACCTTTATTTTCCATGTAGCTGATCCTCTCTTATATTCTTGGGAGGGATCCCATCACTTGTTTCATTCTACAGACAGAAAGCCAGAGATGCTTTGTGCTAAATGAATGAGCTGCTTTGTCATCAGTGATGAGATCTGTGGTGATGAATCTGGCATTCCTCTTCCCTCTTATGAAAACACGCTGAGGTTGTTGGGCTGCTCAAGGATTACTAAGACTGAGGACACTTATTATCAAGCCAAAATGAAGGAATGGATGTCTTAAGAAAAATAATGCATGTAGCATCTGTGAGCCTGAAAACGTTTCTGAACAGCTTCTTTAGCCACTATCACAGTCCCTTCATACTTCCTTTTGCAAGCAGAAATGAAAGCATCAGGGATAAAACCTAGCCAGGGTTTTAGCAACATCTATCTTCATAAGATGTTGACATATATAAACATGGTCACTTCCTTTTTCCCTTCCTGGATGCTATTAACGTAGATGTGGTACTGTGATGTAATGTCATATAAATCAATCCTTATGCATCCATTGTTGATCGATTAGATGACAACTGTTAACTATTTATCTGGTATTTTTCCATTGATCCCACAATTTCAGCATCCAAGTTCCTTACAAAGTGTAAATAATCTCAGTGACCTCTACAAATGCCCAGTTAAATTGATTTTTTTTCTGCATGTGTCACTGGTTTCAAAGGAGCTGTGCTGATTTGCGCCACTTGAAACCCTGTCCCAAAGCCTCAGGCTCAGAGGGTTCACAATGGAGAGGGATGTGTAGCCCAGAGGCAGAGGACTACCATCTTTGCTGAGGCAGGCTTTGATTTTAATGTATTAGGAAGGCTTTTGAGATCTTTTAACTACTTTTAAAAATCATAGTATTGAAATAATGAAGTTTAACTGTGCATATTCTTTATTTCTTCATTGTCATTGAAAATAATGAATACTGGATCTTTAAAATCCTGGTAAGGCAGGTAAATTGTAATTAATCATGAGCCATTCATCAATAACTAATTATTCAATTACATTAAAGATAATCTTGTTTTCAGTGAATATCAATCATTAAATGAACAATTATTTATTTCTAATTCATAAGATCAACACTATTACTTCTGTAATTGCAAGTGTCATGAAATGGCCACAGCATAATAAAACATACCTGCCCTATAACCTCCACATTAAATCAGAATGTCATATTGACAGATACTGTGGCATTGCAAATAAGTCACCTTTTGCAGCCACCTTTTTCCAACTGAAACAGCTGGGATTAAATGAGAAATAAATACTGTCTGTGTCCTAGTTAAGCCTGTTTGGAAAAGTCTAAAGAAGCAAACTATTAGTTAGCAGACTGATAATTACAGATGTTTAAAAATAGATACTCAGCTATTTATGCTGTCTGA
Source organism: Oriolus oriolus (assembly GCA_013400235.1). NCBI lineage: Eukaryota > Metazoa > Chordata > Aves > Passeriformes > Corvidae > Oriolus > Oriolus oriolus. Next base: position 640,108 of record VXBT01003525.1, on the reverse strand, counting down.
AGTATTAATAACTTTATTTACCATTGGAATAAAGCTCAGCTGTGAGAGCCAACCCCATATGACATTTCCCTGTGGTAGCAGAGGTGGCTCTAATATTTTTAACTAGTGAAGGTTTCAGCCACAAGTTTTGTGGAAGATCTTGTGCTTGCATGCTTGTACAAATAAAGCAGTGGAGGTCTGAGAGAGCATTATTGTGCGAAACAAAAACACGCAGCTTATTCATTATCCAAACAATGTAAACCAGATGAGAATAGTTTGTTGTAATACACTGGCAAACAAAAAAAGAAAAAAAAAAAAAGCCTTGTAAAGGACCTTGTAAGGTTTTGCAGTGTGCCGTGTTCACGCTCAGCCCGTGGTGCCATATATTGGCTTTAGGAGCTTGGAAGTGGTCAGGGAAAGCCCTGCTGCGGGCTGCTCTGCAGCTCCTGCATCCTTCCCACTGCTGTGGTGCCAGGCTGGGTGCTGCCAGAGGCACTGTATCCCCCTCATGGGGAAAATGGGGCTTACAAAGATTTTACGGAAGGTTGTAAAGTTCTGGCGGGGTTGGACCTCACCTTGCTAAAGATAGGAGCCCACTCCATGGTGGCAGTAAGAAAGAGGCTGAATTCATGCAGGATTATCAGCATTTAATAGTCTGGAGGCTCAGGGGTTCATCCAGCTGAAAGGAACTTGCAGGTCGGGCAGGTCTGAACCCCCAGAGCTCAGTTCCAGCTGTTTGGTGCCCGCAGTAGCAGCCCCAGCGGCACAGACAAAGAGGCCTCAAATGTCATCTGTTCAAAGGCTGGTGCCAGTGGTCTTTTAATTCCTCTGTGAAATTGAAGTAGACATACCCATCAATGCCTGGCTCTGCTGCTTCAGCAAGGCAAGCTGTTTATATTATTAAAAGTTGGGTATTTGAATTTGCAAAAGCAGTTTTTCCCTGTCTCATTCAATCTTCCTGCTGCAGCAGTTTTGGTCACTGAGCAGGGTCTGTGTGTGTTGTTAGTAGTTGCTCATGGAGAAGGTTGAGGGAGCAGAGGACAGGGTTGCGGGAAGGGGAGGGCTCACCCTTTTCCATCCCCAATCCCCATCACTCCAAACTGCTTTAAGCACAAATAGCCAGATGCCACGTGGAGCAGCGCTGTGCTTTCCAGGGGCCATCCAGGACTGGTGTGCAGCTCTGCTTGAGGGTACCTGCATGACTGGGAGAGTTCAAACCCACCATTTGGGTTTGAACTATCAGAGCCAGCGGGCTCAGCAGCAACATAACCGTGGACAAAAACAGGGCTGGGAGGACGTAGCTTCTGTTCATCATGCTGTCTGTTTTCCAGATGAGATGAGATTTACCACACTGTTAATGAGGACTTAGTGCTTTCTCTGGGCCGTGCTGCTGTAGTGGCAGGGGTTTGTCCTGGCCCCAGGTCCAGAGGGTGCCTCTGCATCCAGCACTGGATGCATATCCACTCAGATTGTTGAATTAAATTCACAGGTCTGCTTTCTCGCTCCCTGAACTAGTCAGAGCTGTAGCTCCCACAGTAAGAGCCCAGGTGGTTAGTGATGGGGAAAGAATGCCTGGCAGGACTGCAACTGTCCCTTGACTGACCTGGGGACAGTCCCAGAGACCTCTGGCAGGAGGCCCATCACACCCAGCCCTTCCTCCTGGCAGGAGGAAGATGCCAGCAATGACCTTGAGTGGGAGCCTGCATGCAGCTCTGGCTGTGAGCTCCTGGCAGTCAAACTCTGATTGTATGGCTCCAGTGGGAAGAGTGTAAGATTTCAGGGGGGATAAACCCCTGTGTCTCAAGTTTCTAGGGTGTGTAAGAAGTCATGTAGCTGTAAAGTTAATGATTGCTGAGACATCCCTTAGCTCTCTTCTCTATCTGATGCATGCCACTTTGGTGCTGTCGGTGTATCAAAGAACAACAAGGGCTTTGTTTGTTAGATTGATATAGCAGCATGTATTTTAACTGCTTAATCAACAGTACTGCTCCAGAAGCTGTAATAAGCTTGCCCTAGTAGCTGCACCCAGGTGGCAGCTAAGTGATTAATCCTGAAGAAGAGAGATGGCTGCCCAGCAGAGTAGCAGGTCAGAAAGCAGAGCCACCATTTCATGGCTTAGTTGTAGGAAATAAGAGCTGGAGTGGGAGACAGAGATAGAGGCATCTTCAGAGTCAGGAGAAGATGTGGGCCAGGCTTTTTGTGCATGACTGCCGCTCTTACCCTGTGCCAGCTGGCACTCGGATCATCTGCAGAAGCATATGTTTGACCAGCCCTCCTGCCAGGGGAAGGTGGTACCTTGGGCTGGTTTAAGGGGAACGAATCGGGAAAGAGCACAGTGAGCAACACAGTAATTTCCTTTGTCAGTATGAGGTATTTTTTAGTAAACTCTAAGCTGAAAATATTGTTACCTTTTGATTCAACTTCGGCATGCCCTCAGGCCTGACCATGGCATCCATGATGATAGAATCACAGAATAGTTTAGGTCAGAAAAGACCTCTAGGATCATTGAGTCCACCTGTAACCCTAACACTGCCAAGTCTACCACTAAGCCATGTCCCTAAGTGCCATCTTTTAAACACCTCCGTGGATGGTGACTCGACCTCTTCTGTGGGCAGCCTGCTCCAATGCTTGGTTTTCTGAGAAGGACCACAGGAAGCATGCTGGGAGTCGTGCTGAAAGTCACAGTGTTCCTCCTCCTCTGAACAGAGAGGGAAAGGGAAGTGGTAGTTGGCTAATGTTACTTGAACTCCTCATTTCTTTCTTAACTTCTGACTTGCTCTAAGACCACAGGCTGTTCATGTGGCAAATGGAGCATGCTTATATTTATCTTAATGGGTGTTTGAGATTCTCAGATAAAGGGCATTAGGGAAGAGAACATATTATTATGATTTTAGTAGATCTCCTACTTTTTCATGACATTGTGGAAAGTTCGTGGTAGTATTTCAGCATCAGCCTACACAAATAGTATTTAGCAGTGGTATTTTCAGTCACGGGTGCCTAAAATTAGTCCCCTAACTCTATATTTAACCACCTAAATAGGTGCTTAAGTTTGTTAAAGGGACCAACCACCAGCAATCTCCACCAATGTGAATGAGAGCTTTACATGCTCAGTGCCTTTAACACACACACACAAAAAAATATTTCTGAGAGCTATACCAATCTGGCATCTCATTCAAAGTTTGAATTTGGTATGCCATAGCTGATTTTGCATTCAGCATCCAACTGCAAAGAAACAATAGCTGAGTGTCAATGCAGTTTATGCAGTTATCAAAGACAGTTGGTGCCTCTTTGGGGCTTCTGCTTAAATCATCCACTCCAGGAAATACAATTCGCATGTTTAGCAGTCTTAATGTAAAAAATACTGTGTATTTTTGAATTAAGTCAGGCCCTGAAGTGTTTTCTGATTCTAGTATCACTTATCTTCCCCATCAAGGTGCACAGCAGAGAGGGCAGCCAGGCTGTTATTGCTCTTACTGTATTCTAAACACGCACAGGCATACACACACATCTGTATCTTCAAAATCTGGCAAAAGTATTTGTTGTTGTCTCTAAGAAGGAGTAATGCTCTCCTACCATGTGCAATTTATAGGCACTAGTTTTTGCTGCTTCTTATTGTAAAAACAATTCATCTCATTGCAGAATGTGTGCTTAATTATAATTTGCTAATGCCCTTGAGTTTTTTAAAGTCACATTTATTGCTCAAGTGTAGTGTAGCCAATATAATCTGGTGACAAAGCAAGGGAATTAGCTTAAGGAACTGATTTTTCTAGCACTGAATTTGTGATCTGTGACCTTACGCAAAACATTTTACCTTTCTCGTGAGTCAGCTTCCCCATCTGTTTCTTAAAAAATGGCTGGAGATTACTGGGTGAAAGGTGCCATATTTTTATTTTGTTAAGCACCAGAGCACAGGATACATTCAGCACATTATTTATAATGTACATCTCTGCATTCGAAACACCTCATCATATTTACACTTTTAATTTTGGCTTTATTTTTGCCGTCGTTGCTAAACATAAGCCACCCACACAGATTAAGGGCGCTGATGTTCATAGCAGTCAATTCAACCTAAACTTAGTGCTATAACCAGTCAGTACTGCCAGTGGTCTTGGGGTTCCATCACAACAAAGCAGTGTGGAGAGTGAGACCCATTTTTCTCTTGGCTTCTGGTGCACACCAAACAAACACGAGCCTGTTCGTGCAGGGTCTGAGGCACATGGGCCATGCCCATTTGGAGTGTGGGTCTTGTCTTTGCTTCTCATCAGCCCCAACAATCTGCTGTGCCAAGGGAAAAGAAAGGATGGGGAATCTGTGCACGATAGAAAGGAGAGAGATCAGCTTTTTCCTCCAAAGACATGAGCTTTCTCTAGTTCGTGGCAACTCCAAGGAGCGTGCTAACAAATTGGCCCTGCTGCTTCTGCTGCAGAGGGCTGTGGATGTCATGTCAGTGACTGCTTTCAGAGCAGCCCCAGGGGGGTCTGAGCAAAAGTTGTCTCCAACTGTTGACATCTTGGTGGCCTCAGAAGGCTGGCCCCCTGTGGCTCATAATGGGATGGTGGCTGGATGAGGTGGAGCAGGGTGTTTAAACAAACCACTGTTGCTTTTCAGTTCTTGCTTGCATTCCCCCTTAGCTGTGTATGTATCATATCACATCACTCATCTACATCCTGTGAGGCATTCGTAGTTGATGGAAAAATATCTTTGATGCGAGTATGCAAAGAAACTCCACTATTTTTTAAGCAAAACGGCTCCGAAAACTTTGTTTTGCTGCCCGCAGCACGGAGATGTTTTCTTTTACAGCTACCATATGAGTACCACTGGGAGAATAGTGTATGCCCCAAGGGTACAAATAAACTCCTGACCCTGCTTAAACTGTGTGGCACACAACACCGGGCACATGTCAGCAGCATTTGTGTGCTGGGCGCTGCCGTACCAAACCCCGTGTTGTGACACATCATTCACATCCAGCTGACCACGGGTCCAGCAATAATGTTGCAATCACTGGTCCTGATCGCTTCCTGCCAAATAGCAAACACAGCCTGTCCTCCCCAAAAACAGAGACCTTTCTCACTGCACTGTAATCCCAGTGCCAGCACCAGAACCATACCTCCCCACAGTCACTTCAAGCCATAAAAAAATTTTCTCCTACTTTCTTTCTGGCATAAAGCACAGTTTGGGAAATCTATTAGGGCTATTAATTTTGTTTCAGGGAGCGCAGGGGTGCTAGTGTTTTATTAACACAGTAGCTCTGCTCAATGGCAACATCTGGTTTTCAGTGAGGTTTCAGGGTTGGGGTTTTTTTTTACTCCATTTTCCAGCTGTGTTGACTCAAGTCAGAAGGCAGTCAGCCACTTGTGAGACTGAGGTCTCCAAACACTTAAAGAGCTGAGATATTCTTTGAAACCCCTGGATCTTGGAAAATTAGGGCAGAATCTGACAATACCAATTTTTCCTCCGGAGGCTTGCAGCATTCACGGTTCTGGTTCCAGCCAGCATCAGGAAATTAAAAATCACATGGAAACTTCTGCAGTGTTTTCAGATGGCTGTAGGTTACATCTCCACAGAGCAGGAGGGAGACTTAGTTTTCCCAGGTCATTTGTTCTATGTTGTTCATGTATCCTGAAAGATGATTTATCTTGCTCGAGAAAACATACAAGTCAAAAGAATAAAATCTAGGTTGTCTGGAGCAAAGAATGGAAATGCAGCTTTGGTGTCAAGGCATTAAGAATTCATTAGGCTTACCTGTGTCCCAGCAGTGGGGCCAGAATGAGACAGATACTCTTGTAGCTGACACCAGCTGCATTCTTGATGCGCGTTATAAATCCCATCCCCCTGGGACCTTTGTTGGCCTCGTGTGGGTACGTGCCTGTGGCTTGAGCTCCAACACAACAGGGATGGGGTGGCCAGAAGGACCTTCACGCTCCTCACCAGCTCTCCTGCTCTCTGCTCCCAGCACAGTCTGGAGCCCAGCCTTCTCCTAGCCCAGGAGCTGTGGTTCCCTGCTAAATCTCAGGGTCAGGCTGAGGTACCTGAAAAGCTGTGAATGCTGTCAGGGTGGCTTCCCTGCCACCTCACCCACCTTTGCTTCAGTCCTTGCTTCCTTCCCTCCATCCCAGAGTGCTCACTTTGAATTCATCTCTTCTGTTTTCTGCTACTGCATTCTCTCCTCTCCCTGCTCCTGCATTATTCAGCTTTCCTTCTCTGGCAGTGTTTTTTCCCCCTCTTTTTCACCTCTCAGCTCCCCATGCAATACAGCCTTGTGAGCCATGAGTAATGACAGAATGAAAGAAAGAGGAGGGAAGGCAGCCTAAATGCTCGGCATCTGAAAATGAAATGTTTGCTTTTTCTGCAGTCAGTTTTGTTAGAGGTGCTCAGGCAGAGTTCCTTTTTCCTGTCCCAGTAGCCTGACTGAAGCAAGAGGCTGTGCCACGTTGGGATGTGGGCTTTGAGTCCAGACTCTACCTCTGTGGCCTTGCCCAAGCCCAGAGGAGCTTCACTGATGCAGCAGAAATTTGCCTGGTGCCAAGCTCACGTAGCTGGCATTCATAGCCTGATGCCCCATGTTTCAAGTATTTAATGTTGCCCTAACTTCTACCCTATTCTCAACCCTCTTTTTTTTTCCCCTGAAAAAAAAGCCCGGCCGAACTGAGGAAAATCAGTCTGCGAAACAGGAACCGTTGAATTGTTTTAGGGTTAAGTTACAACTGTGTTGGTTTTTCCCATGCATGATTTTTCTTTTTCTTTTTTTTTACTTTCCCAGACTGCTTGAGTCCTAAATTCCCCCTGTAAATTTGCTTTCTGTACCATCAGTTCTCAGAACAATGAACTGCTTGATATACCTGATAAGAGTTAACATGAAAAATGAATAAATCATTTGCTACTCCCTTCTCTTTTTTGCTGTAACTGGGTGTTGGTCTATAAAATGAAGGAAGTTACATTGAGCAGGAAGTTTAAAAATGCTTAGACAGATGTCATTAAAAAAAAAAAATCAAACTTGGCTTCCTGCCAAGTGTCTGTAATTAAAATTATTCTTCTTAGTGAGAAAAAAGCAGATGCAAAGGGAGGTTTCCTGTCTCTCAAAGTAGGAAATACAAATAACTGTTAGTGTTGCCTTTGTGTGTGCATGTGTGCACGCATATGTGTTTGTGTGAGTGTACGTCGTGGTGTGGGATTCTGATGCTTTTTTCTGAAGTGGCTCGTGATAGAAAACTTTAGTCAATACCGTGTGGATGGGTGCTTTATTATAATCTATACTCTTTTTGGTCTTGCTTTTAAATTAGATCTTTGTTGAAAAATACTGTGTATAAATTTCCCTTTCCATATTCCACACTGCAGAAATGGCTGGTCTTACAGAAAAGAACAGTGAATTTCTGTGTGTGGTGTTGAAGGGAGAACAGGATGTGGGTGGGTGTACACATGTGTATTTAGCTATACTTATCTGTACACATCATAGAGCTAGAGCTGATGGCTATATTAACTTAGAAACCAGTGCAGTTAATGTCGTGAAACTTCCTAGCATACATGGAAGGATACAAATATAAAACTGCTTCTATCAACGTGATTTCTTTTTTTCAGTACAAGCATCTTTAGTTTGATGCCTTACATTGTATTTTTATTTTGTTTCTTGTCTGATACACAAACTCTAAAACAGTCTGTTGTCCAAATTAGGCAAGTCTACCATCAGGGAATGTGCTCTGTGGCTCTTTTCTGTCACCACTTTTTAAAAGGGGGCTGATTCCTTTTCTCTCCTGTGCATAGATAGACTTACAACTTACACAGGTTAAAGAAATTCTATCAATCCGTTTACTGTGGTTTTTTCAGACGTTGCCTGGAGGTTTGTAGTTTTGTTTCTTTTTAAAAATAAGCTCTTTTTGAAGAATGGCAGACAAGGCATGGGCACGTGTTCCAATGCTGATCCGTGAGAACAGGCAGATGCTGGTGGAGCAATAGCTCTTGGTAGTAGCAAGGGCTCCTACCTATTGCACTCGTTTGTGTAGTGTGTGTTCCATATTCATATCTGGATGGGAAGTGTTTGCTGCTTTTAGCAGCCCTAGATTTGCACAGGACAGATGTGCTGTGTGATTCTCCCACCAGCACTGGTGACGAGCTTTAGTTGTTGTATATCTGCATTGAGACATACTATAGCGTAGATGCAGTTCCCTGGCAAAAGTGTCCTGGCAATTTTGTTTATTCTCCTCACTGTATTGGGATAAGTGGGTCCAGGGAAAGGGGTCAGGAAAAGTGTGCTTGTTGTACTGACGAGGAGTTTTCCTAATTTATTGTGCTATCCAATGCTTTTTAGCAGACTGTGCTTGAATTTGCCTCCAACTCTGAAAGTGAGGTATAGCCCCAGCCCCAATCAGTACATATTGCTCTAACATATATCAGATGGCATATCAATACAAACATGCTTTATGCTGTACAAATAGCACAGGGTGTAGGTGTGTGAGTGCAGGGCCTCTGTCTCATCTCAGGCACATGAAATGAGGAGTAGGAGACAGCAGATGAGATCCCCAGTGTGTTTTGGGTATGATAGCCATAGGTGGGCATACCTCTCCTTTCCCATGAGTCCACGACAATACATTGGAATTAATTTTACTGCTCTTCAGGACTCCACAGCCGCTCAGCTTCTGTTTGTGGGCTGACTGGTCTCAATGAAATTATTTTCCTAGAACAAGAACCACTACTTATATTGATAAACCCTGGCTGACCTGAGTATCAGAAGCTGGTTGGCATGCTGGTGCAGTGTGTACTGACCTTTGTAAACAACTCTTCCATGATTTTGGCATCTCTGAGTGCTCCTGCAAAAACTTCCCTTGGAACAGATAACAACTCGCTTCTGTACTTTGAGTTGCCAGATTATCTGGCAAGAGAGCTGCTAAAAAGAGGTTCTGAGAACAGCTGAAAAAGAGCAAGTACACGCCTGCTGCAAGCAATAGAGCAACTGGTACCCACTGAGCAAGAGTAGTGGTGATCTGAAAACACGTGGGAGGAATATGGACATGTACCTCCTATGGGTGTCGCAGTGCTGGGAGAGCCAAAGAGTTCTTAATTGCTCAGCGAAGTATGGAGCGGATAGTCAGAAGGGACAAGAACTAATGTAGGCTTTGGAGATGAGATCAGCTTACAAAAGCTAAGCCCAAGAACGCTGTTGGAAACTTTAGCAACAGCTAAGCTCATGATTCTTTCAGAAAATGGAAAAGAAACATTTTAAACTCACAATCCACTTTATAGCACAGCCTAAGGCTATAGGTACCAATCTCTACCAATCACAGGATGTCCTCAGTAAACACCTGTTGAAAAATAGCATTGCAACAAACCTTCTTGCGTCCTCCTTGAAAAGAGATTGCTGTTTCTGTTGAAACCCAGAGATCTTATGAAAAGGTAGGGGAGGTCAAATGTACAGCACCAACCATGAGAAATCCCTGGTTGTTCCTCCAGCCCTGACTCTGTGCTCCTCTGAAGGGCAGTTTGCCTAAATCTCATCTGGCTGGGTTTGCAGTTATGTCTGGTATTCCTGGGATAAGGCTACCAAATGCACTTTTCAGAGGCTCCAGGCACGTAGCCGGAGAGGTTTATTTCTGCTTCCCAAGTGGGAAGGGGAGCCACAGCAGGATTAAATGCCGTAATCTGTGGCAGCACTCACAGCTCCCAAATTCTCATCTGATACCCTACTCTCCTAATCAGCAAATGTTTAAACTCTTGTTTTACTTAAAGCTGCTGGGCCATTACATGGAAAAGATAAGGCAGTCTCTGCTGTTGGCAGTGCCGACGGCCGCTCATGCCTCCCCCTGTAGTGGTGTGGTATGTCTGCATTTAGGGAAATGAGCTGTGAGGGGAAGGCAACGGGGAGTTTCACTTGGGCCAGGCAGAGGGAAGACGGATCCTTCTTCTACTAAGAGTGTCAGGTAATATACCAGTGGTTTTCACTCCTGTGCTGCTCTGCTGCAGACATTTTGCAAGCAGAGAAGGAAGGCAATGGGTTTTTTTGTTGGCATCTTGACAAAGCGTTTTCATGAGCATGGCTGCCCATCGAAGACATCTGTTTCCAGCCCGGGATAGTGAGCGGATCAGGGCAAATGTTTGGGACAGCATTTTCCTCCAGGAAACTAATGTTTCACACACGTGAATCCAGGACAAGTAGCAGATGCCCTGAGCAGGCCTAGCCAGTGCTTTCAGCTGAAATGTGTGTTTTGTGTCCGGCACATTCTCAAGGAGCTCTTTTGAGGAGTTCTAAGTAAACAATTAATCTCTCCACAATGGAATTCATACTGAGTGAATTATCAGGGTTAAAAAAATACTCTGTTGCTTTTAGCTCTTATCTTTGTTTACCGTATCGCCAAGGACAGTGACCTGCCTTTGTGCCCTAATACTAAACTGTCAGCAAGGGAGACAGGAAATGCTGCCTTCTCTATATGCTCAGCGTATAGGCTTAATGAGAAGAATAACAGCATCTCAGCAGCAGCAGCTGTTGGTTTTGCTCAGTTTGGTTTATTCTCTTTTGTTGTCTTACTTCAGCAAACCTAGATAATCTTAGAGAAAGGCCTTTGTGCCAAGTTTCTGAACTCTAATTTAGTGACCTTCAGCTATTTAAACATTATTAAGACCAAGTCAAGCTGACAAAAGAGTCTATATCCTTTTCATTTCCCACTGAGCTGAGCCTGTTGCATCCTGTGTGGAGCCTGGTTGTCCGCAAGACTCTGAACACGAGCCATCTTTCAGCTTGAGAGAGGAGGGAGTGAACCAACTCCAAGTGAAACACTTGCTCCCATCCCTCACTGTGGTAATGTCGGGTTCAAGGGAAGCCCCACCATTCCTGGGCCACGTGATTAATAACTCCCCTTAATGAAGTAAGAAATGCACGATGGAAAAAATAATCAAATAGGAAAGTACCGTCCAGGACAGAGCAGAAACGTGCTGGTAGTGCCGCACGCAGTGGAGTGGCACTGCCTTGTTTCAACAGCTGACCCTCTAGATTTTGGGGAGCAGGGGACATGAGAGCAGCATCAACCCAGCTTCTATGTCCTGACACTGGCTGCAGGAACCCATCCTGGTGTCTGCTCAAGGAGCAGTTTTGGTGCAGCTCCTCTTCCACAGGTCTAATAGCAGCTGTAGTTTCCCTGCATGGTTCCCACTTCGTAATTTGAGATGGCAGAGGTGCGGGGAGCAGGGAGAATTCCCATGGATCCTAGCCTCTGTTTGGAACCCAAGGACATCATAGCTAGATAAACCTTCAGAGCAGATCCCTTAAACTTTAAATTGCAGCTATTTTTTCCATGCAAAGGTAGGCAAAGAGTGCGTTCCTTTGCTGGTTTCTTGCTGGTGCGTGGGTGAGTGTATAACACGCATTACAACCATTTTCCCCCAGCAACTGCACATCGTAAAGCAGAGCTTTAATGGCAGGTTAAGTTCACTTCTTTATTTACACAGAAGGAATGTGTAAAATTTCTGTTCTAGCAGTCTAGTAGTAGTCTAGTGGTCAAGGTGTTTTCCATTCAGGATTTACTTTTATTTTGTATAATATCAGTATTAGCTGCCAGGGTTTACGTTACTCATGACATAAAACCTTTTTTAAAAAAAGCGGGGGATTCGTTGTTAGTACCATGTAGTGATCAGGCTTTAAACAGGAGCATCATGTGCTGCCGTCCTCTGAGCATACCAGCAGTATCCACACAATCTCATGATTAAGGTTTATCAGTCTTATTAAGAGAGGTGGAGGAGAGGAAAAAACTTCCCCAGATTTGCTTGGGAAGCTGCGTCAAGACTTGACCTTCTGCTAGCAGGCCCCATGGTTTTGCCACACGAGGGCTGCTCCCCGCACTCCTCCTGCCCTCGCAATAATGTGCCTGGAATCTGACCCCGCATTTCCCGCTGTCATGTTGGTATCAGCTGGAGATAAATGAAGCCTTTTGTTAACTTGTTCCTTGCTTTGCAGGGTGCTCTTCTCTTCTGCTTTAAAGAAGAGCCAGTGGTGATGTGGCACTGAGGCAGAGCTACATATAGGCACTGTCGGCATGGTGTTTGTAATATACCAGCCAAAGCGTGTCTTGTGGCAAAAATGAGACAAGACTCCATTATAAGGAACATAAAAGGGAATTTTCTGTCAAGTCCACAGGAAGCAGGGAGCAAGCTGTCATGTTCCCTGGCTCTTCAGCTCCCAGCCTGTGTAGTACCAAGGAGCAAAAGCAGTGACGTGCATATGCAGAACACAAAAAAAAGTCTTCCCACATCCTGACCTAGATAAATAAGACTTGGAATGAATTTTCTGACTTCACAGCAGTGACACTTTGAATCTTCTGAGATTTAAAGAATATATATATATATTTAGTCTTTTTTATGCCACTTCAAATAGATGGATGTGTTACAGAAAGTACACATGCACACGTGTCTGTGCACATGAAGAGAGGCCAAAAGTACTAATACCAATCTCTCTTACTGTGCCATAATGTGAAATAGGAAGCAAATGTGTTAGCAAAAGCAGTGGGTATGGACAGAAGTGCAAGATGCTCTGGCTCTTTCGAGCTGTGTCGCAAATACCTCGGGAGCTGAGGCAGGAAAAGCCGTGAGGTTGCTCTGAGATATGCTTGCAGAAGGCAGGTCGAAGTAGGCAAGGGGTGCAAAAGGGGGTCACATCCACTCGCAGTTCTTACCAGCACGTTTCTTATGAGACGTATAGCTCTGGCAGAATATGATTCCAACTACCCTGCTTTCCAAAATCTTTTCTTCATAATGCGCAAACTTTCCCCGCCTTTTTTTGTTTTTTTGGGTTTTTTTTAGTGTGACATAAGTATTGTATGGCTGGGACTATGACCTGGGCTACCAAGGCATTGCATGGTATCGTTTAAACTAGAGAAGCAAAGTTGGAATAGCAGCAACATGCCACGGGCTTTTTGATCATCCTGCTGGTTCACTAGAGAGTATTGCAGATTTCTTTACGCACATAGAAGTCAAAGAAATAATAAGCACCCTTCATCCGTCAGATAGTCTCTATTTATACATCAGGGTAGGTGTGAGAAGCAAGAAGTCCTGTTTTTTCCCTTTTTTTTCGTCTGCTAATTTTAATTTTTTTACTTTTTAATTAAATTTCTTCATTTAGAGTCATGCAGCTGTCTGGGCTTCTGCCATAGATAAGTGGATCTTCATCTGACAGCAACAACCAAAATTTATCTTTCTTTTCCCTCTCTCCCCCTCACTTCCTCCCTTCCCCACCTCCCCCCTTGTACTCAGCAGAAACAAAATGCTATATATAAACTCAGCACATTTTCCCCCCCAATTACTTTGTCTGCATGTTTCAATTTCGTTCTGTGTCAAGCTTTGCCAAGGTACCGAGTTTGGCATTTTCAGAAGGGGGTTGGATGATTAATCCTTGAGGCCCCTCTTGTAGTAACACCCCTCACACACCCCCAAAATGTGTGCTACAGTACTGTGGGTACTCTGAGGGGCAGCTCATGCTTGTCAGATGTTTATTCACATGAAGTTCTTGGTCTTGTAGACTTTTTTCTTTCTTTTTTGAAAAGTCTGCATGATTCTAGCTGAGTGCTAGCAGCAGATGGCCAAAGGACAGGCAGGGATGGCCTATGGTGCTCTGTAAATGGAATATTACCAGCATCCTGCCATCAGGCTGCAAGTCTCTGTTATTTGTTTTGTATTCTCTCAAATCACTCAACACTGAAGTCAGGTGTATAGCCAGAATCTCATATTTCATTATTAAAACAAAAGACAACCAGTAAAGAAAAAATAAGGAAAAAAGGTTTCTAGCTGAAAAGGTGAGACTGAAAACATGAATCCCAGTTCAGAAGCCAGAAGGCATATGAAGTTCAAAATACTGTTATTTGTCATAAATCTCATGTGTTTTCCAGCCAATTTCAAAGTATGCTGGGGCCTTGCTCATAATGTTTGAGCGATCGGGATTGGTAATATGCTAGCTGCTCTCGTGTGTGTGACAGGCCTTTCACAGAAAAAGCCTACAGCTGTGTTTCGTCTTGGTACTCAGAAAATCCCTCCCCACAAATTAGCCCATCTATAGACATCTATAGATCTTTGTGCCTCAAGTCACGATAAAAGGGCAGAGGATACCATTCTTTATTAGGTATTTTTTACGGGTAAAATTGCTTGTGAACCCCCTGCAGAATACTGTGTTTTATGCAGTTTTCTGGGTTAAAAGCACTCTTTTGTGTTGAACGATTCTATCAAATGTGTCAATTTGTGGGTGCCACCTTTGTGGCTCAGGGGTGTCTGGATCAAGTGGCCTCCCTGTCAGGGCTGGCTCAAATCCAGCTGGGTGCCACCACATTGGCCAGGTTCCCCTATACCCCAGAACTTTTGAGACTTGATGCTTTTGATCTTTGAAAAATAAGAGTAAAGGATAAAATACTGGGCATTAAAGTAGTGCGGCCGTAAGTGAAATGATGGCACAGAAGTGAGGTGTTGAAAATTGTAAAAATAAGGGTATCCTTGGAAATACAGAGGTAAACAAGTGATGTGGCCAGGCACTGAGAGAGGAAAGGGTCAGGTTCAAGAAGCAAAAGTATCTTTGAGAAGCAAGAGAGAAAGAACAGCGAATTGGTCTTCACACCAGGACCGTTGTGGGACTGTGAGGTAATAAATAAATAAAGGCCAAAGCAGCTTACTCATAAAGCAGAAGAAATCGTGAGCAATACTTTCCATTTGCCTTCCCTGTAAAGCCTTATATCATCTTAAAACATGATGGAAATGACCTTGCTCAGACTAAAAATGTATTCTGTATTTTCTCACTGCTGACCCTGTGACTTCATCCTGCAGCTCTTTGAGTTGTGCTTTTGTTCTCCTTCGCTCCCATGTGCTCACGAGGGCCAGTGAGTCAGCGCACGAGGGAGGGCTTCACTGCCCCGGCACTACGTGGTGCCCCCCAAACAACTGCGCTTTCCAGGCTCTGTCCTCAGCTCCTGCACGTAGGGGCAGGTCCTCTAACTCAGGGATTCAGGTCTGTGCTAAAGGAGACCATGAAACATGTGGCCTCCTGCACAGAATACTGTTCTTTATAATTTCTTCTCGAATATGCATCTTTAAACATCAGAAAGGCCCAGGCCTCGGTTTCTTTTCTTGTCTTCTCTTCAGTTTTTGTGGATCACTTGGACACTGATAACTGCAGAAGAATTCCAGATAAAAAACTGAGTTTTTGATTTTATTTCCTGGGCTTAAGGACAGGAAGGCTCTCCTTGGGGAGGACCCAGTGGAGTTTTTCCTTTTTTTGATTGGAAATGTTCCTACAACTTGGGTACAGTTTGAGTGTCATTACAGAGGTCCAGTTGGCCCTCAAATAACCTACTGTGATTATCAGTGTAATCAGGACCAAGTCATTGTGAGAAGTAAATCATAAACAGATGGACAGTCGTGCCATGCTGGTCTACAAAGGGTAGAGGAGAGCAAAGGCACGAAACAGCGCCAGAGCACAACACCACGATGGCTTCACTAAATCTAAGCGTGAACAGGCTTAGGGAAGTTTTTGTGTTCCCAGATGGAGAGAGATAGAGTCAGGGAATAAAAGGAGAGAGATCCTTGAATAGGCATCTGCCAGGATTCTTTGCAGACAGCTTTATCTGAATATCTAGAGAAGTTTGTCATAGGTTAACCATAGGTTTGTCATGGTAGCAGACACCCCTGCTCACAGCCAGCTCCCCACTGAGCTTGGGGTAGTGCATTTTGGTTTCAAAGATCCTCTTCATGCACTGGAGGAGGAAAACACGAAAGCTGTTTCAAGTGCTATCAAATTTTTTTCACATACCAGTTGTAAATTGCTTTCTTGTACCCAAGGCAGTCAGCACTTTCCAGGGGGAGCAAAAGAGGAAAAGGCACTGAATAGCTTTGGTCAGAAAATACTTTTTTCCCCTCTCTTTCTCCACTTTTCATATTTTCAGTTAAACTGTGAGAAATTTCAAGAGGAACAAACTTTTCCTTCGTGCCTTGTAGAAAGGCCACATGCTAAAATCTGGTGCTCTGACTGGACATGGCTTTTACCAGTAAATTTTACCTGTATTAGGTAGAAGGTGCAGAAGTCTATGGCAAGGAATTGGAGCCTTGGCACCAGAAACACTTCTTTACGTTCTGTACTTTTAGTACCATCAGCATCTCAAGGACAGGCTGAACTGTGAGTTATGATTTTGGCAGCTGAAAGCAAACAAAGCTCCTTTCTGTTTAAGTCCTGTTTAAATGCCGTGCAATGGATTTCTTTCATTTTTGGTCACATTATGTCCGTGCATTCAGAGCAGCATTTGCCTGCTTATGAACAGGAGTCACACTGAGGCTGAAAAATAAAAATCAGGCTAGTTATGAAGACTTGAGCTGGTGGGTGCTCAACTCTTTAAGATTGTAAATCAGTGTTCTCAGTCTTCAGCACCTCTGCTGGCCCCTTGTGTGTAGGGGAGGGATTATTTACCAGGAGCACCTCACACATGCATTTGGAAGATGACCAACTAATTAATGTTTGCTAAACGCTTCGTGGGCCTCAGGGGAAAAACAACTATGGAAAGGCAAAGTCTTATTATTGTCGTGCTGCACCTAATGTACATTAGATGTTTTCAAGGCATCAGGCACTGCATAAATGTTGTATGGTATTAAAACTGACCTGCCCTTGTCGGAGCAAATAATAATTACACTGAGTGATGAGAGAATCTTGCAGTTTCTCTGCTATGAATGTTTTCCTGTTTACTAATTCAGAAAAGGTCTCATCCAGCAATTGCTGAAGCCAGTGACTTAAGCAGCCACTGGCTCAAGAAGGGCGAATTACAGAAGTAATTTATTTTGTGTAAAGCTCTGATCTCCTCATAGGTTGGACTGTGCTCCCTAGGGCATATTTCCCCAAACTGCATGCCTGGGGCTGAGTCACCTCTCAGTCCATAAGGCTGCCATCGAGATGAAGAACAACCAAAGACACCCTCAGCACGTAGAGGCAAATAAGATAGCCTCTATTTGCAGCATGAAAATTCATGCTGATGTCTTTTAATATAAACATAACATGAGGAAATGAACATTTGATTAAACTAAACACACAGGCCTTTTATATGCAAGGCCCTAATTTAAAGCACTGTCACCTCCATACAGAAAATACCAGCTGGAGCAGGAATGATTAAATTAAATCATCTGGCTCTTACGTGATACCATGAATGTCTACTGAGAGGAGGGGAAAAAATCTCTCCTCTTTATTCCTGTAGATCTGCAGCAACCATCAAGGGACACTTCTGTAGCAGGAAGGATTAAGTCTTGCACGAACTTCAATGGTTAATGTGCTTTGGACTGGTGACATGCCCTTCGGACAGACCTACCCCAGTTTTATAATTCTCTTTCTCAGCCTTTTGGGCCTCTGGCAGTCCTTTCTCCTGTTTAATTTCCTCCTTGCTTCCCTCCCACTGGGATCCTTCACCATTCAGCATTTCTGCCACCCAAGTAGAAATTTTGATTGTGTCAGACAAGTGTAGAAAGAGAGACTTTTGAGCCTCGGTGGGCTGTGGAGAGAACAGGGGCAGATTTCCTTGGGGCTGAGTGTTTTTTAAGGAGGCAAGAAAGAGGCAGTCTCTGTGCCTCTGATGAGCTTAGCCTGCTGCAGTGCATGGGCAGGGATTAGACCACATCACAAATAGCTGGAGCAAGGCATGCATTGCATGCAGGTAGGGAGCTGCTTCTAGAGGGGAGCTACTTTTCCCCACCTAACCTAAGTAAAATAATGAAAGTTAGTATAGTGGGGGTACTTATGTACAAAGTGCTGCCTGGCCTGGCAGTATCAGCACACTGGGGACCTGCACCTTCCTTTGTGACAGCAGAGCATCCCAGGCTCCCAGTCTCACAGTTATTTAATTGATTTTCATTTGGGGGCACACACTTCTCTTGGCAATCTGGGACTAGGTGAAGCTGACAAATTTACAAAACTTAAATAGAAACAGATTTTCTTCTCCTTTCTTTTCATTTGTAGCTTTCCTCATAAAGTATTTCCTCAGAGATTTTCTTCTCTTTTCCTGACTTTATTTTTTCTGGATCTTCTACCTGATGTCACGCATTCTGTTCTTGCTGATCACCATGTGTCAGTAGCAATGTCGGTGGAAGGGAAATTCTGACTGTTTTGGTTGCAGCTTTTATGTTTATCTGTTTGGCTTTGGGACACTGTTCAGTTTCAGGAAGTATTTTTATCTCATAGAAGTTTCCTTGTGAGCAGTGGTGCTACAAAGACCTTGTTTTAGCACCGTGGAAGCTACTGGAGGTAGTGCAGGTCTATCTTCTGTCAGGAGCTGAATTCTTTGATTCAAAAAGCAAGGTAACATTAAAGTGAGTTGACATTGGTGTAACCTTATACCTTCTGGCTCTTTCCCCAGCGCTATTTGGTGCGTCCTTAGAACCGCATTTTCCTCTCCCTTACACTGATACAGCCCCAGGGATTTGCACCAAAGTGATGGAGGGAATTTGGCTGCAAGGTCTGCGTGTGATGTGGTTATCAGTGCGAAGCTGGTGCGCCAGCCTTTCCCAGCAGCTCTGAACTCGGCCTGCAAATCAGCACCTTCCTCTGTGTATGGTCAGTTGACTTGCATGGTAGTGAGCCCAGAGATAGGTGGAGCTGGAGGTGAGGGTGACTGGCAGCTGATTTGAACAAAAAGCTGTAAGATTAAATTTATTTGACACTCACAGTCTTTAGGAGGAGCTGGGAGGAATTTGTTGGAGATGCCTGAAGCACTGAATGTTGCCACATCTTGAGATGTGCCTCAATGAGCAAAGGAACTTTGCCAAACCTGGTGAGCAGGCACCAAGGGTGGGGGTGAGAGCCTGACAAAATTCCATTTGGATAACAACCCAAGCAGAAAGAGGTGGCAGGTGACCCACATGAAACAAAGAAATAAATTGAAAGCTTGGGAGTATGTGTTTTGGATAGCTTTTTCTTGCTTCTGGGGAAAGATGCAAGAGGGCATGGAGCTGAAAACTTTAATGTTGATTTCTGAGAGCATGTGAGAAGGCACAATGCTGATGGTAGATGCTCTAGTGCTACCAAGGTGTGCACTAAGGATTTGAGAGGTGCCAGGCAGCTCAGAAAGTCTCTTAATCTGGAAAATCTTCATCTGGAAATCAGGCTTGTTGTCCCATTTTCATTCCTGAACCTTGTCCTCAGTTCTGTAGTCGAGAACTTAGTATTTTGCTAGAAGTTTCTGTAGGCCTCTGGCACTAGAAGTGGCTGACAGACACTTGGTGATTTTAGGCAGGCTCTTCTCTGCCTTAAGGCCATGATCTGTCTCCCAGAGTGAGGGGGACTCAGGAGCTCCAGGGTCCTGTTTCCCAAGCAGCATGGGCTGGTGCTGCCTGGTGCCTTGGCTCAGAGACACATCTCACCTGGCAGGTGCAGGCTGGACCACAGACAGCAGAGAGGGGCAGTAAGTACTGCATGAAGACTGCCTTAAGCATTTTTTAACTGTTTGGTCCAAGTTCTGTGCATAGAGCTAAGAAATTTTACTTCATCAACTTGGTCTCTATCCTGCTGCCTGAGATTGTAGGGAGGCTTTAGTTTGGTGCTTTACAGGGGTTCCAGCATGTTGTTATGGAAGGGGTAAAACATGAGACAAGCTTTCTTTAAGCAAGTTAAGGATAGGTGCCTGTTAAACCACCCCACCCCCTTGTTTCATTGATCTGCATTTGGAGTGCAGTCCTGTCTCTAACCTTTCCTTCCGTGGTATGTTGGCATAGGTTGTCATGGGGCAACCCTTATTTGACTTTCTTGTACTTCACATTCTTGCATTTCTTCCCCCTCTCTGAGGCTGAGTGGGGCACACAGGTTCTAGTTCTGTTAGGGTATGAGCAGCTCCTAGAGGAGGCCAAAGAGAGGTCAAAAACACAGGCAGATTCTTTGATCTGTTGGCAGCTTTTGATCCATTTGATCAAGAAACATTATTGACCTATTTGTGAATGGCTGTTGTCTGAATAGTCCTTTTGGCAATCTGAAAGGGTGAGAGCAATTGGGGGTGATGCTGGCTTTTTTTTGGACTCCTGTTCTATTTCTATCCAAAGTCTCCATTTTGTGGGAGAGCCCATGTGGGCTGTGTAGCTATGTGTACACAGATTACTCAGGGATCTGCGTCTGTGCTTAAACAGATCCGCACGTCATCTCTCTGATCTGGACTTTGTCACAGCCACACCTGCCCATGAGCCACTGGATTTGGATTGCAATTTCTCAGAAACCTCAGCTGGTTCAGTATCAGGCCATGACTCAGCAGTGCTCCTTGTGAGGAATGTGGTCTCGGCAGGCTTTGCTGCTTCTAAATTGATTTCAGGTGCACGTCACACTGTCAGCTGCACAAAATTTTCTCTGATTTTTTTTCCATTCCTGGATGCCGAGCATCACTAGAGCATGGCCAATAGGATAAGTGGAAATCTCCTGTTTGCTGATGTGTACTTTGAATTACCATTCCCAAAACAGAGGCGGTAGAGGAGGATGATCGTCAGCTACTTTGGGGAAAAGTTAGTGTCTCGTCTTGAGCTGTCACTGAAGATGGGTTCATGCTGGACCTTGCATGGAAGCAACTGAGGTGCAGGCATATGTTCCCTTCTGCTGACTTGGCTGTGGTGGCACAAACCACAGCCAGCAAAGAAGAGCCAGCAACTGGGAACAGTAACATCTCAAACTGCAGCAGAGTGATTGGCCAGACCGCTCCTGTCAGCACTTGGATTCCCTTGCTGTTCATTGAGGAATTAAAAGTTAACTGAGGGCGGTGGTAAAAAATAGGTTTGCCTGCCTAGAAAATGCTAAAACCAATACTGAAAAGCAGAGGTGGATCTGAAGGTAGTTGTCTCTCTTGGAGTTTATGTGGGGATTAAAACACGCATCATCCTTGTAGCACATAGGCAATTTTATAATCACCGCTGGTATTTCACCTCAGGGTACTCTGTGGGATGAAGAATTAATTTCCCATCTTTTTCCAAGTAATGGAGGCTTGTGATTTTCTGTCAGTCATAAAAGGAGAGTCTGTGGCTAAACTAGATGCCAGAAGTGATTGAACAGTCTGGGATTGGTAAGGGTGTACCACCACACCTCCAGAAACCAAACTGGGGAAACATGCATGCAGAGAAATGCCACAAGATGTTACATGGCCATTTCACTTCCACATCAACAGGAAAAGACACTACAAGGCTATGCAAAGCACTAGAAAAACTGCTGTGCAAAGCAGTGGCTGCAAAATTAAAATACAGGATGTTTTATTACATGCAATGTCTTCTTCCTCCCTCACGCCCCCCATCTCTGCTTGTTAAAGACAGGAATCTTTCTTAGTGAAAAAAATCCACCTAATCTTGAGTATGAGGCAATTCAGACAATTTTTCTTTCAGGGGGTTAAAGTGGCATGTTTGCACAACACCACCCTCACCCCAGCAAACCTGACAGCAGTCAGGTCGATAGATATAAATAGGGACATTTAGGGAGAAAAGCATATTTACGTTCCTTTGAAATGTGCTTGGCTAAAGGCATATTTTTAAGAGAGGGAGTGGAAAAACAAATGGAAAATATTTTCTTTGAAAGGGAAAAAAAAGCAACTAACTGTCCTTCCTAAATAGAGATGCTTGGCTTGTGTGTACTTTATGCAGCTGCAGGTCAGACCTTGCAAACAACTGCTAAATTAGGTCCAGCTACTTTGATGCTAAAAGCATGGAAGTGCCAATAATTAAGTTGCATCAGATGTAGGAAATGACTGATGTGTCTGTCATGCTCACGTTAGCAGAGTTCACTCTGCTGCCATTTGACTGACCCCTCCTTCTTTATGTAAGCAAAAGGAATTTTCTTCTAAGGAAAATCAGTTGGTTTTACACCTTTGTTTTGTTTTCTGAACTGCTAATCCCCTGAAGGTATAGAAGCTATTTGAAAGAGCAAATCAAAGCTCCAATAATTTAGTGTTATATTATTCGTTGATGTCTGATTTGATTTAGTGGCTACTTATTATATCAGGTTACCATATAATTATCTTAATTATTGACTCCAGAAGTAAGTAGAGGGATTATGAGAGAGACAGAAAGGCCCAGTGGAAAGAGCATGGTTCAGAGAATCAAACACATCTCGGTGTGCTCTTGCCTCCACTGCTCATTTTCTCTGAGCCTGGACTCTTCTCTCAGCCAGCCTGGCCATGAAATCATGAGGGATTGCAGGAACAGGACTCAGATGCTGACTCAGGATTCAAAGAGATGCAGGAGAGCAGTATAAAAAGGACACGTGAAAGTTCTGAAAGAGAGTTGTAAAACTGGCAGAAAAAAATAAAAGAAAGCACACCACAGCACGCATTTGCATTGAAGAGTGGAGCACCTCTGTGGGCATGGAGAAAGGGAGCTGTGCCATGAAGACCTGGAATTTGAGACTGCATTTCCAGCCTCTGCTACTGGTTTGCCACACAAAATCAGACAGCCCTCAGGTCCCTTTCTGCAAAACAAAGGTGATAAAAATCATTTTCCCAGCTTTGGTTTTAGCTATTGGAATTATTGGAGTGCTGTTCCTCACGCAGCCTTCTGCCATGGTTCTCACATGCCTTTTAGTCTCCTCGTCCTTCATCTGATAACCACTGACCTAAGCCAAAGGTTTGAGTTAGCAGGCACCATTACAAGATAAAAGCCACACTGAAAGGCTGTCAGTGCAGTCCATACTTCCTGTATTGATAATATTTGTCATAAACTGACAAAATACTTCATCCATTGACCAGCTGAGTTGCATCTTTCCCCCTGAGAGAGGAGTACACACACTGGTTCTACTCAGCCTGTGCAAATTACTTTCTCTGCTTCTGCTTTTCTTTCCTGAGCCAAAAAATGGGGATAATAGAATGTATCTATTTCCTTCCTAGAAAAGATCAGTTAATGTGAAATGGTGCATGGTGACTTAGTGCTGAATAAGTGGGATACCCTAATCCAGCAAGGTATCCTTGTTCTATTGTATGCCTTTTCTGCATACCATCTGGAGTTGTTCTCTGCTTAGTATTTTCAGTATGTACCATATGTTTTTGCATGAAGATTCAATAAAATATGCATTATACATGAAAAGTGCTGTAGTAAATAAAGGAAGGATGGAATCCAGTCCCCTTTGTGAACGGCAGGGGCCCCAAATCTTCATAAAAGCATTAGTGTAGTCTGACGTCTGTGCTTTTCTCCAATTTACTCTGTGTCAGTCTTTAGGAGATGCTCTAATTTAAAACAAAACTCTACTTTCCTGATGAGGTTATTCGATGTTCTTTGGCTGCCCTCTGCTGAGAGCACTGAGTAAAACAGGGAAGATGTCCTTTTCCCGAGGAAGGTAACAGTGGAAGAAATTCCCCGTTTGTTCATGTGCTGAGACGTCTCACTGCTGCTGTTTGGTGTCTCTGGTTGTCTGTTTGCTGCCAGTCAGACGGCAAAGCCTTCTGAGCTACAGCCTTGTTGGGGTTTTAGTGCCCACCACTCCTTGTCAAGGGCTGGATGGCTTTGTAGGACTGTGAAGACGTGGGCTCAGGCACTGACCACCATGAAAAATTAGGCAGCAGTAAACAAGGGCTGGAGGAAACAGGCTTCTCTGCTCAGGCACTATTGCAGTCCTGCCAGGTGAGATTTGAGCTGTACCTAAGCACCTCCCTACCTGGCAGAGCAATTTAGCCCTGCTTGCTGTTCCTCATCGGGGTGCCGGCGTCTTCCAGTGCCACCTCCACCCCTCCACAGGCATCACAGCACTAGCACTGTGCTTTATTTCTGTGGCTGGGAAAGTGCAACATTAACAACAGCAGCTGAAGGACTTGCTGTTTCTCGTGAACAAAGTGTGAGCCGTGCTCTTGCCCTTGGGAAGAACCACGGGTCCTGTGCAGATTTTGGTACATGTGTAAAACAATAGCTCTGTTTGTGGCTGTTGACGCTGCCTGTAATGACCTGCTTTTAATACTTCCTAGCAAGTTGATTTATTATTATATGTTCAGCTGGGCTGTGCACCAAAGTGCTTTGATGATGAAAGGAATGTTATACACACATTTAATTACTGCCCACATTTTTGTATAATTTTATCATTTACTGTTTTAGATGAGACATCGAGTTCTTCTACAGGGAAGATGCCCAGTAAAAAATAGATGATTTAAAAGCTAATCTGAGATGAGTTTGGCACTTACATGTGACAAAATGTAATTGCTCCTTTCGTCCTGCCCTTTCAGATGGTCCCTGATTACCAAAATGTACAAGAACTCCCTTATCTGGACATGGTGATTGCAGAGACATTGCGCATGTACCCACCTGCATTCAGGTATTTTTTTTTTCCTTCTGATTACACAGGAGAGCTCTCTGGCTCTATTAAATGGAAATCTGCTGTTGGAAGACCCATGGTCTCTCAGTCTCTGTGTGAACATCAATACTGCTTTGTGCATTTGAAATATAATGCAGCCTGTTGAAGGAAAGCTGGATAATTCTGATATTTCTAAAGCACGTTTTTACAATTAATTGGCCAAGGTTGCTTCCTCACCATTCTTCACATCCCCCAGGGTGTGAGGATGGAGCCATTTTGAAGCAGGTCTGACCTTAGAAAGCCAGAGGCTGCTGCTTCCAAGCCTCAGGCTTCAGGGATATGCACCAAAACCCATCCCTACCCTGCTGGTTATTAAGGCCCTGATTTGTGGAAGGGTTGCAGTTCAGAAAGCTGTATTTTACACGTGTGTTTAACTTTGTCCCATTCACACTTAGCACTGCATTACACTGATAGAGCTAAACAAATGGTAACAGGCATTAACTTTTGAAAGTTTTGTCCCAATTCACACAAGACTAATTCAACTATACTGATGAACTGAAAACAAGGGAAAAAGAAATTAGAGCACTGATTGTTAAAGCTCCAAGTTATCACAAGCATAAATACAGATATTAAGAAATAGGATTTTTCAAAGTGATCAGCCAGTTGCAATGCTTCTCATGAAGCTCGGGGAAAAATTCATATGACTGGAAAGATGCCAAAGCTGAGCTTGCTGTGAGAGCTTTTGAAAAATTTAACCCATGAATGCAAGCACCTTAAAATAAAAAAGGCATAAAATCATATTCTCTTCTGTATCTTCATTAAGATTGGAAGTCAAGATTTTTTTCATGGGCATCTGCAGGATTGTTCAGAGAGTAAATATCAAAGAGATCTGCTCCTGGATGAGATGATGAGGCTTTACTGTGTTAAACTTGGGGTACAAGTGGAATCTGTTTTGCTGGATAAAGTGACTGGGGTCTTTGAGTTTGGGCTGTATCACTGGAAAACAATCTGTGTTTGTCAGATGGGAGACAGAATGAGAATGGAGCAAAGTTGTTCTGAAGTTTTGTTTGGTGTTGTCAGTGGTGTTTATTGATCTGGCTTTTACTCTGATGGATGTGGAATGGATAGAACAGCCCAGTGACGCTAAAAACTGGTAATTGCCTATGACAAGGATAATGCTGAGTTAGGGGAAAAATCAGTAGCAGCCAAGTTTGTTATAAAATGAGTTGGTTTTAAATTTTTTTTAATGAACGAACTATCCACAGAACTTTCTCTCCCAGAATTCATGTTTCCATTATCACCAGATTCATGTAGGAATGAGAAGGATAGCTTGTCAATGCATTTTTTTTTTTTTGCTTGCCAGTGTTTTGTTCCAGGTTTGGAGCCTCTGTTATGTATTTGTCTATGAGAAAGAGAGATGGGTGACAGCAAGGAAAGAACATGTTTCTGTAATGATTCCAGACTGACAGCCCTGGAGCTGAAATCTTTGTTCAACTTTTTAATCAGTGTGGGAAGCAGCAGAGGAAGTTCCTGCGCATTGTCTCACCCCTGTGCTTGCAGCCAGTGCCAGGGAATAGCTCCCAGACTGAGACAGCAGGGCACCCACCTGGGTCTGGGCTGATTTGGGATCTGTAGTGACCACCCAAGCACCGAAAGATCTGGATCAGAACCTACCGCTACAGATGCACACCCACACACAATCCTTTGTAAGGTTTACAGAGACAAGCTTGGCTTTGGCAGGCAGCTTTTCTCAGTCTTGTCACGATGAGGTTCCTAGGGACACCTCTGTCACCTATCACCACAGGGTGGGAGAAGACTGCAGAGTTTTGTTGTTAACATCACGCCTGTCTTTGATGAGTGTATGTGAAATGTGGTTTTCCAAGGCTTGTGAATTGGTTGTACTTCCAGAGTAGCAGTGGCAGCAGAACACTCAGCCCTAATATTAAAACCATTCCTTGCTAGGTTTCAGGTGCTGCACCAACAGGGGGGAGCTTCTCAAATAAACAGACCCAGAGCTATATTTACTATCCCTTTTTTTTTTCCTGGAAGCCAACCAGCATACTCTTTCTACCTGTTATTAGAGATTACTGACAGATTTCATCAGCAATTTTCATAAAAAATTAGTCTAAAACCAACTTCAACAGTAAAATTGCAGTTTAGCAGTTAATGCTTTGGAAAACAGTACACAACCAGAAAGGATTCCCTGTGAAAAGGGCAAAAGTCAAACAGCTGGGCTGGAGTTATGGACTTCTAAGTGGAGATGATTAAAACCTGAGAAGGCACTGGCATCAGCAACAGTTGTTGTGTTTATCTACGAGAAAGTGTTTCCCCAGAAATTGCATGGTCAGATGAAGACACATACTTTTATAGATCTCTCCTGCTGTGTTTTTAGCCTTTATTAATAATCTTGGATGCATGATGTTGTTGCAGATTCACTAGGGAAGCAGCTAAAGACTGTGTAGTGCTGGGGCAGCATATTCCAGCTGGAGCTGTCATTGAAACTGCAGTTGGACACCTTCACCACAACCCTGAGTTCTGGCCAGAACCTGAGAAGTTCATTCCTGAGAGGTACGTGGAGTAATGCTTTTCATTCTTTGGTTGAAGTCCTTACTTGGGCCTGTGGGCACAGAAGTCCAACCTGTCCAGTGCAGACACCAGATTCTGCTGCTCTTCCGCAGCCACAGTCACCCACTATTCATCCAAACCAGCATTTCCACCAAGAGGAGCACAGTTTCATTTAGACCATAAAAACATGTTATTTCTAATAAATCAGACAAGTGCTGATAGGGGTGTATCCCACAGAAGGTGCGAGGTTTGGTCAAGGTCGAACTGTGGCACAGGTTTTCAGACCTGTTTCCAAATCAGGTACTGTGAATAACGTTGCTTCTGGGTGCAGAAATTCAGAAGTGGGATGGTATATTCACTGGCTTGGATGTACCTGGGAAACTCATCCAGCTCCTGGCTGGTTTAGAGCACCCTTTTCACCTGAAACATAACAGAGTGGGTACACTGTGAGTGGGGAACCTACCCCGTCTCCCACTGGGAGTTTGCCGTCTGTCTAGGTTAGGATCCTTGGTTCTTGCTTGGTAAGACACTGTTTCACATGGAGCATTTACTGTCCTCAGTGGGTGGGGGGGAACCCTGCCAAGCTGTGGTTTTGTACACGCCCTGTGTCACAGGTGCTGCGTTGAGCTTACAGGGGGAGTTTCAGCTGATGTGGTGCTGTGTGGAAGCACAGTTTAGTTTTGTGGGCAGCTATATTTTTAAACTGTTTTGTGGGCAGTTGCATTTTAAACTACCGCTACACTGAAAAGTTTATTAAGAAAAAAAGTGCCTGCTCCACGCGTGAGGCAGGCAGCCCAAAACCATCTTTGCCAGTAAGACAACACGTGTGTGGTGTAGGTGGGTTTGCCTAATGCTCCTTCTGGAACAAATCTAGGCATATGCTCCATCAGACTCTTTTGGCCATGAAGAAGAGCAATGCCAGGGTTAGAGAAGCCCAGAGGTTTTGCTGGAGAGGAATCTTAGCAGTAACTGGAAGTCTGGGGTGGGTATTTTTAGCAATGCTTATCTAGAAATGCTTCCTTAATTGTTTATTCACCACTTTAACAGTAGTATGAAAGGGTAAAATGGTAAGTGGGGGCTGCAGTCCCCTTGACTCACATAGTGCTGTTTGTTATGAATCTGAGATTAGCTCCCTTTTGAACCTTCCCTGAGCAATGATGCATCATTACTAACACTCTGCTCAGCTGGTGTCAGTTGGTAACGTTAGTAAGAATGATAAAATAAGAGCATAACAAAAAATAAAATAAAATAATTCAGCTACAGCCTTTCCCCCCCGCCAATATTTCATTTTGGAATCGGCCGTAGGAGTTAAAACAAGGGACTTTAAATTTACCAGAATGATATATGGGTGTGAGCAAGGCAAGAATTGCCTGAACCTGTTTGCATGGGATATGCAACAGTGCTTAGTACATGAGTTAATGGTTCTTCAGTCTCAAATTAGGGGACTCTGCAGTACTTTTTGGAGTGGTGTCTCAATCTTATTTAGGTTATCTAAGCATGGGGATGGAATTAGTCGAAATACACAATATTATTTTTTTCCAAAGCTCAAAATAGCCTGTAGTGCCTCTCATCTCTTTCTACCCTGCATGAGTTCTCTGGGCCCTAGCAGTCTAAATTTCTTGGAAACTGAATCCAAAAAGATGAGAGATTTTCATTAAAGATAGATGGGTAGTAATACTCATGTCTCCACATCCTCTCCTGAAACCACCAGCTGACAAAGGCTGATGGCCATAAGTCAATTATCTGTTTATTTAAGATGTCAGGACATAATCTGTCAATACTCCCCTCGACCTGACCATTAAGACCAATTGAAATAACTAGCTTTTGAGATTTAAATGAAAAACATGGAATCAAGAGCAAAAAGCATTTCTTGAACCAGTTTCCGTCTCTGCACTTTCTAGGTTTACAGAGGAGGCCAAGAAGGAGCGACATCCCTTTGCATACCTGCCCTTTGGGGCAGGACCCCGTGGCTGCATTGGCATGAAAATGGGTTTGTTGGAGACAAAAATGACTCTGCTGAGGATTTTGCAGAAGTTTCAATTCAAGACCTGCGCAGAGACTGAGGTTTGTACATGCAGAGGCTTCAAGATCACGCTTGTTAACTTGAGGGAGTTTACAGTATGTCTTGGGACAACTTGATTTGCCTTTGTGACTTCTCTTCATTTGAGAAAACTGGTAGAGACACTTCCATAATAAGGAGGGACAAGAGGCCTGGGCCGCATGTTTTAAGCAAAATGTGATTTAAGATGTATAATTTTCCCAACAAAGAACTGTTACACAGCCCTGCCTTAGTGGAGAGTAGTATGGCAAGACCACATGCAAAACGTCATGATTCATAGAGGGTGAGAACATGTGTACATATGTCACGGGATCTCAGCACTTTAGTACAGGCCTATTGCCATGGACATTACACCCAGCTCTAGAGCTTACAGAGTTAATTTCTTTCTGTTCAGATCTACAGCATTCCTGGGTAACCACTGCCTCAGCCTCTGGCTGTAAATTCTATTTAATATTATACCACCACAGCTGACTGTAAAACAAGTACTTTACAGCTTCCACAGTAATCCTGGTATGAACTGGTCCTCCAGCAAAAATGTCTGTCTGTATGTGGGGGTGTCACAGACACATAAACAAACTCATATAACTGCACATAAGATACTCTTTTTTCTTTCAGATTCCTTTGCAGCTCAAATCAAAAGCCACACTTGGACCAAAAAATGGAGTCTACATTATGCTGGAATCTCGCTAAATAGAAATGTACCTCCTGAAGCCTTCTGGGATGAGACCCTTTGTTAGTGACTCACTGGGTATAAATATTTTTCAAAACACCAAGGACAGGTAGGAGCCTAAGTCCCACTGATGGTCAGTAGGTGCTTCCTCACTGCCCTCCTGTGGGACAGCCTCCAGTCACTCTTTAAAATGGGCTCCACAGTCTCTTTTGGAGGTTTTCAAATTGCTGTGAATGGTATCTGTAAAGAAGCATCCCACTTCCACTTGCTTTTCTACATCACTCTTCACCTGTCTTTGAGAATGCTTTCCTCACGTCCAGTTTGCACAATTTACAGTAGATTTTCATTTCAATTCATTGTATGACACATCCTTCTCATGCACTTGTGAGTCCCTTCTCTAGAGAAAGCCCCAAAGGCACCACAGTTACAGCAGAAGACCTAGGATGCAGATCATTGGATTTTATCGTGAACTCCACTAACAGTCAAAGCTGAGGCTCCTGCACAATGCTTAATCCTGTAAACTGTAAAGCAGCAGTTGCACCTCCTTCATGCTTTGAAGTGATTTTAAATACACTCAGATTAACAATTTGCACTTGGCACATTCCATCGACGTGACAGAAGAATGAAGAGTTCCCTGGCTTACCAGTAAAGTTCCAGTAGCTAAGACCAAAGGAATGAGGTGACAGCCATATTGCTGGCTGCTGAACGGCTGTTGGAAAGGTGGAGTCAAAGAAGATATGAATTTAAAGCACCCAGGAGGACTGGAGGAAATTTAAGGGTACAACATCTCCTTCATGGGGAGGCCTTTCCTTTCCAAGCATTGCAGCTGGCACCATCCCTGTTTAGCTCCTTGAATCAAGGAAATTAAGAGCATGCATGCACTAGAGCCAGTGGCAAAGGAGTGGGATCCAGCATCATCAGACCCAGTAGCTCTCTTGACTCCTTCTGTGACACCGGAGCAGGTCATGTCCCAGTGCCTCAGTCCCGTCAGGAAGGAGCTTGTCTGATTGCCAGCTGCAGCAGCCCCATGGATCCGTTCAAGCTGTGTGACTGTGCACGTGCATCTTCCCAGCCAAAACAGCCACACACTTCCACTCCTCACATTCCCTCTGTCCTGCTCCTCTGCAAAGCCTTCACCCACCACACAGCTAGTGCTGCAGAAGAAGCTGGGAGGGGACACAGCTGACCCCCACTGACCACAGGGACATTCCATACCCTATGGCACCATGCTCAGCACATAAAACCAAGGGAAGAAGAAGGACGGGGGACGACATTCGAAGTGATGGCATTTGACTTCCCAAGTCACTGTTAATGCCTGCTGGAGCTCGGCTTTCCTGGTGTGGTGGAACACCTGCCTGCACATGGGAAATGGTGAATTAATTTCTTGTTTTGTTTGTGGCTTTTGCTTTACCTATTAAACTGTCTTTATCTCAATCCATGAGTCTTCTCATTCTTACAGTTCTCTCCCTCATCCCACTGCGGTGGAGTGAATGAGCAGCTCTGAGGGGCTGAGCTGCCGGCTGGGGTTAAACCACAACAACAGAGCCATGAGAAGAGATTGGCACAGTCTCAAGATCCTTTTTTAAAATTTATTTATGCTTATATTTTTTTCTTTAAAATTTTTGTTAATAACAAAAATTCTTGCAGCACTATAAAAATAAGGAAGCACCTTTGGTTCTTTGCAAGTCATGACCTTGTGCCTGCTTGGCATAGTCTGCTTGGTTTTCTTAGGTACAGCATCTCTCTTGGTGGTGTGCACAGAGAGGTGTTGCAGCAGCAGGAGGAAGAGACTGACTGCTCAGCTTCACTGCAGGGATGGAGCCATCTGCTAACTGATGCCTGGCTAGGTCCCTGAATTTCTCTCCAGCAAGCATTTTTGCTGCCTTCTTCCCACATGCTGCCTGAACACTGATCAAATTACTGGATCTTGTTCCTCAAAGATTGTCTCTTTCTCTTTCATGTGTTTTTCTTTTTTTAAGCAGATCTGTATGGGTGGTAGTGGTGAAGTACTGACTGGGGCAGTCTTGGAATTGTTCCTTTTTCCATGGAGCATCTCTGGCATGCTAAAGAGAAGTGCCCTGTTACAGACACATTGATTATATGGATTGCTGATGGATTGATTGTTATTTATTTGAAAAGCAACATGCTGTATTTACCTTAGTTTCTACACATTATCGATAATTTTTCTCCTCCTAAAAATAGTGTGCTGGAGGCTGATTTACTGTGCAGCTTATACACACAGTTGGCAAAAAGCTGGATGGGCCTTACCTAAAAACTTCCCACCTACTTGAAGGAGCAGGAAGTTTTTTTGCATCTGAAGTCATCTGTCAAAGGCTGGTTTGTATTCATTACATGAATTAGGAGGTTGTCATGTGCTTCATTTTTGACAAAATACTCCAAACCTAGATCATCCATCCCCAGGTGGAGCTCCATGCACACCTGGTCATTGACAGAGGGTGACACCCCCTTCTCATCTTCTCAAAGTCCTTCCTCAAAAGCCTGTATCCTTCATTCCAGCCCTCCAGTCACAGGAGCCATCCCAGGATGTCAGGCCAGTGAGATCACAGACCTGCAGGAGTGCACGTCTCTAACCCCATTTTTAATTCTGCATGTGCTTGCACAGAGGCATTCAGGTTGGGCTGGAGTGGCTGGAATTCCTTTGTGCTGCTCTTCAGGTGCTCTCCTGCTGATCTGTGATCCCTCTCCAGGCTCTGTGCATCTCTTGCTGGCACTGGCATCAAACTGGTATGACTGGGATGCATTGAGGTTCCTCTCCACCAGCATCATTTCAAATATTGATGCCAGTGGAAAAAAACCAGTCCTGCAGTGGCTGCAGCTGTGCATCACATTTTCCAGGCTTGGACAATGAACCAAGAGTCTTTCCCAGCTGCATTGAACATGGACAGTATGTGTGCAAGTAAACTCACTTGAGTCTGTGCTAACAGTCTTTTAACTGTTCTGCAGGCTTCTGGTTAGGAGGTGTTATGTGTTCTCACCTGTCGGTTTGGAGCACTATGGAATAGAGAAATTGTTTTTGCATCTGGAAGTGCATCAACCCTTGTTCTACATGCAGGCTGAGACAGCTAGAGAAGACAGAAAAAAGGCTGCCAGCTTTCCAGTAATACAGGAAGAGCCCCAAGCCATTTGTTCCTTCTCAGTAACAGTTGGCGATGCAGCCACCAGACACTGCAGGCGCTGCACCAGGACACTCAGTGGCGCTGGACCTCGCCCTGGCTGTGTCAGCTCAGAAACAAACCTGCAGAGTGAGCTGTGGGAGGGATCAGTGAGCCTCTGGAAGCACACATTTCCAGAAAAACAAGGCATGAGACTGCCAGCAGCTGTCCAAAACAGAAACTGCTAATATCACCGTAATCACAGTGTGTTTGTGCACCTATATAACATGATCCTGAGCAGAACTGGTTTTAGAATTAAAGAAAAACCTCAAAAAAAACCCCAAACCACAAAAAAGCTACAAAAAATCCCCAAAACAAAAGCAAAACAATAACAACAAAACCCCCCACCCCCAGCATTATGTTTATAGTTGCAACAGCAAAACATAGCTTTATATCCTAAAGTAATGGTAACTATTTTGCATTTCTGGTACAACATGCTTCAGTCAACAGCAGTTGGGTCTAGGGAGGAACAAGGAAGCTGGTTTAAAATAATTCCTCTCCTCAGAAACAGCAAGTGTGTTGTCTTGCATTGCTGAGCTGTGAGTTTGTTTAAAATTGGGCACGTCTGTGTTACAAAAGGGTTTTAGTCATTCTCTTGACAGCTGATACGAAGCAAAGGCTGCTTGGTAAAGGAAAGCTTCTATTAAATATGTCTTCTGGTCTTTGTAATGATGACAGAATGCTGTCAGTATAAAATGGTATTTTTAATGAGGCTGCTGATAGAAAAAAGGCTTTACAGTTTCGTGCTTTCTAAATAGGATTCCTAGAAAAACAGAGTTGGGTGGCAGAAATTATTATGTTTCATGGATTGCAAATTTGAACTATCTGTTCTTACCTGGCATTAACTGTAGAATTTCCTCTCTGTGTGAGATACTTCAGGAAATGACCACCTTCTCATTTCCCTTTGTTAAACATCCTGGACATAGCTTCACCTGATACCAGACTATTCCATGTGTTTACAGTAGAAAGCATGGTAAAATAATTTAAAGCTGATTATAAACTGTGTCATTGCTTGGCTCATACTGGCCCCACTCCCTTTCTTCTGACCTTGAAAAATCTCATCCGTCTCCAAGATATTTTTCTCCCTGCACTGCTGGAGGCTGGGGCTACTTTCAAGGAGGGAGGATTCCCTCAGTTGCAAGGATTTCTGCAAGAGACACATTTGTGATGGGCCTGAAGCAAGAAGTGCAAGGGAGCTAGGAAGGCTGTGAAGCCTATCCCTTGGTGAAACAGGGAAGCACCAGTAATGCTGCCCGTGTAACAGCCATCCCACCTGGATTTTCTGCTGGATGTGCTCCAAGTTAGGCAGCATTTCTGCAACTCCCACTTGCCCTTTGGCCCTAAGGCAGGTCTGAGCAATGCTTCCTAGAAGCAAAGCTCCTTCTCCAAGCCCAGCAGCGCTGAGCACACTGCCAAACCTGGTACATGCCATCCACCCGAGTTCCTCTCCCCCACCAGCCCCTACTTTGCCAGGCTGCAGGTATCCAAAGCAGATACTGCCACTCCTTTGCTGCCAACACTTAAGACAGGATTTTGACACCCACATCTTTTCAAATCTAGTCAGAACATCATGACAAACCCAGGCAGCCCTCACTACAGGGTGCATTGTATTGCCTTTGGCTGGCTGCCAGCCCCCTTCCCAGCCCAGCAGGTGTGGGATCGGGGTTCATAAACCCCCATGCTCCACAGCCCACTGCTGGCACAGCAAAGCTGTTTGGCTTCTGCTGGCTGTGCCGTCTGTCTTGCCAGGATGGACCTGTTACTGAAAAAGGAAACAACCTTCACAGCTTATCTCTCTCCTCACATGGCGTGGGAGTGAGTGACAGATTATTGCACTCTTCCTGCTCAGCTGCTTGTCTTAAGTAGCCAAAAGAGATCCTCCTCACTGAGAAAAGAGGTTCACTATTACTTTTTGTCTAAAGTTTGGATTTAATGCAAACATCTCTTTAATATGTTCATTTCCAAATGCAATCCAAACAGCTGTAGCTTCCAAAAACTCACAAGTGTACTGAAACACTGTACTTCCAATATTGAAAGAGAGAAAACCATCAGAAGGAGTTTACTGGTTTGAATACCTCTTTATTTACTATACACAAGAAAGTTACCGCTGCAGTGTCAAAAGTGGACAACATGGCAACTTTTCTTCTGTGATAATAGAGAAGTAACAGAGGCAAAGTACTACAACCAGGCATTTTATTCGCCGTTTTACTTGCACTCATACACACACACGAGCATACACACATCTTCTCCAAGAATCAAGTTAAAGGTTTTAAAAATACAATAAAAAATGTCAATAAAAATATCTCAACTTTTTTCCTTGAAAAAGGATGTTTGTTTCAATTTTCTGGCAGAAGATTAACATGATTTTAGCTATCCTAGTTCTTACCTGAAATTCTGGTTATGTTCAGAGGAAGAAAGGCATACTACCACTATTCTCATTTGCCATTAGCATGTAGATGAATATGGTTTTTGTTTTGGCAGAAAAACGTTATTCTGCACAGGTAGAAAGGCTTTCCTACATAAATGTTACCCTCTTCAATGAATGTACTATTTGCTGACAAGCTCATTTGCTGACATGAGATTTATAATTTATGTTCTATTACAAATCTTTCATAAGAAATAATACCGTCAACTTGCCTTTCCCTATCCGGTGTTTTACTGGGATTAAACACAAATAGGAGTATTTTCCTTTAGATACCATGCTGCTAGATTTGCAGTTCACATAAAAAAGGGTCTGCACAGCCTTACTCCAGCTAATCATGGCCAAGCTCCTGGCTCACAGTGCTGAAGTAATAAAGAGTTACCCAGTGTACACCTGTCAATCATCATCCAGATGAATTTAAAAAAAGTACACAGAATGCAGCTAGACATGAGCTTTTTTAGGTCTTATAGAAAGTATTTTTAAGGCTTTTGCAGTACACTATAAACCTATGATAAAGTATCTGTCTATGCATCAGCAACTTGAATCTTAGAAAATATTTGCCAGCTCAAGTTTTTTGATTGCACACATGTAAGCTGACTGCTAAACACTATTACCTTCTTCTGATGGGCATAATTAAATATTCAACCTAACCTTCAGATTTTAAAGGTTTCAGCTCTGTGGCTGAAGACCACCTTCCTAAGTAAGCACATTTTTCCTGAAAAAAAGTCCAAAGATAGCTTGATTACACAGGAAACCTGTGAATCTCCTGCAACCAAAGAGGCAGTACAGCTGATGAGAGACAGTCACTCACCGTCCTTCCCAGCAGCTGCAAGGGAACAATAAAGTTCATCCACAGAAACAAGGTACTGATAATCAAGCAGGACAAGCAGTGCATTTCACTCCTAAGTATGGTATTAAATAACAGTGTGAGTTGCCTCCTCTGCTTCCTCCACAGCACCTGCCAGCACGCTTTCATTTGTAGGCACAGTAAAAGTAATGAAAAACTTGTGTTTTCACAGACATAAAATATAGTATTTATTTGATGGATTAAATCAACTGTGTCACACAGCACTAAGCAACCCCTGTTATGCTTGTATCTTTGGTACTTGTTCTAAAAGAGAAACTCAACAAGTGAAAATAAGTCTCTGCTCTTTTTCAACAAGCAAGTTTGATTTTTGAGGTTTTAGTGGTGCAGATTAAGTAGCGGCAAAAAAGAAGAGTGCTACTAAGAATTTACGCAATGAGTTGAGCACACAGATTGTACAATCACATTTGAAAACACCTCAATGTCTACTGTTATAGGAGACAGACTACTAAAAAACTGTGGTTTATCCAGTCTTGAGTTAGAAGATAAACAGGCAGAGGGACAGAGCCTCTGACCAATGAGCATGTGTAAAGATCTACCCTGAAACAATAACTAAAATTTGTTTAAACTTGGCGGTCATGGCCAATCCTCATGCTACAACCATCAGCAATTTCTTCTAATAAATTTATGAAAGGCTCTCATAATGTAGGGAAATGTAAAAGCTGATAAAAACAGGATACAGACACAGGATTTTAGGAATTCTAAAACATCCTCTAAGTCTTTTTATGTCTTGTTTTGTATTGCACAGAAAGGATAGAGAAAAAATGTTTCTGAACGCTCACCTATCTGATCACACAGCTTCTTCAAAATCAGTTTTTCCCTCTCAAGCCAAAATTATAAAACTGTTTAAACCAGTTAAACATAAGGATGACAGGTTTGGCTGCTATAGAAGTCTTGCTGATGCCTGGTATTCTATGAGATACTCTGGATAAATCTGCTGCTTCTCAAAGATGACAAAGATAGAAGGGTTTGAAGAGTTGTTCACACAACTGTCATAGAAGTTTTGGCTGTCCTTCATGGGAGGCCGAACATAGTCAGAACTACCAACAGTGAATTCCCCCACCAGCACTCGTGCCAGAAACATGGTCTTGGTGTGTGAGTCTGCCCCACAGTAGTTGTCAGAATAAGATGCATCCCTTGCAAAATAGCTTCCTGCAGAAAAGACACCAAGACAGAGCTGATAAGACATCAACACTGCAGGAACAAAATGATACTGTGTGAAAATGAATTAATAAACAAATCCATTATGCAGTTCATGAACAGCCTTTCCAAAGCCTTCACCTCTCCTGTATATCCCTCTTAGTGAAAATGTCCACTATGCACTACCTACACTTTTTCGTTTTCACAGCACACATATTAAAAAGCCATCCCAGCAATGTTTTGAATGTTATCATAATCCTCTAAAGGATTTCCTCCTGATTCTAGATGTCCACCTTCCCCACTATCAGCGAATTTCCTCTCCTGGCAGAGGCTACTAATATTCATCAGCATAGCTGTAGGTTCCATCCCCATATGGGCCATTCACTTAAGAGCTGGACTTGATGATCCTTGTGGGTCCCTTCCAACTTGGAATATGCTGTGACTCACTAACATTTCTGAGAGTTACAAAGTATTCACGCAGAAAGGTGGGTTGTCAGCCTATCTCAGCTATTCCACTCAGTGTGCTGGTAATTTCCTGTACACAGGACAGTGTAAAAGGATATAATTTGCTAAGAAGGCAAAAAGCCTGTAACCAGAATGGCGTTTAGATTCCTGGGGGGAAAAAAAAAAACCAAAAAAAACCCAGGCTGCTTTCCTATAGGAGCTGGGAGAAACTGGAACAGCAGTAAGCCTGGAGTCTAGCAGAAACCATCCCAACAACTCACCTCTCCTAAGTCTGTCTTTTCTTGCAAGGACTTAGGAGAGCAGAGGCCAAGGCCTTTCAGTGTGCCTTAGCCCCAAATGACCCTTGTGAAACTCAGCTCTGCTGCCCACATCACAACAGAAAGAAGCCCAGGATTGGCCAAGTGTCACCTTCTTTACTGGCCAACTTTACACCTCTGCAGTGAGTACTGAGAATTTTGTAGCAAGTCTAGGATTACTGAAAGAGCTGAAAAACAACCTTTGCCGTAGACTGTCCCATGAAGGCCACAGATTCTCCAGTCAAAGTTTTGCTGACAGATGGCATCAATGTCTTTTTTACTGGTCCCATGAAATAAAAATCGCTCATCTGCAGCCTTTCCACCATTGGTCTTCTGCATTAGGTCCTTCTGCCTGCAATGAGAAGCAGAATCTTTGCAGTTCCACAGTGGCTGTCCCACAGGTTCCAGCCCTACTGGCACTCAGAAACAATTTTGCAGAGTATATTCTGAAAATCCTTACAGTAAAGCCTAATTTGGGCATACAAACCTTGCTGTCTAGCTGCACACAAACATGCTTTCATTATACACAAATGTTTTAATACTAAAAATGTTTTCTTTCATTTGCTGCCTTTGAAGAGAGGGGGAGGAATCTCAGCATTATTTTTCTTCCCTGAACAAAGGAGTTCATATTAAGGCTTGCCCTCCATGAGTTTTGCATTAAATTTTGAAGGCTGTTTCAGTTTTGACCAGCTGCAAAACACTGAGCAAGATGTGACTCATTACCAGCTCCAAGGTTTCACTGGAAGGAAGCTGTCATGGACACAGGCCTGGCAGAAGTCAGGAGCAAGGATTCCTCCCACATAGCTCTGAATCTGACTATTCTAAGCTCTGTCTCTCGACTGAGTTTTGGGTTTGTTGATACCTCTTTATCTAAATGTTGATACCAGGCAGGTATTTCAGTGGCAGAGTGGAAGCACAGGCATTTCAGGAATGTGTGTGTCTATCTTTAGCATACAGCACACAGCTAACTGCAGCAACAACAAACATCACACATACATACCAGAGCAGTGTTTTACACCTACCATTGATAAAGTTCCCAGAGGGATGGGTTCTGAACTCTACAAATCCTTTTAATAGCTGCTCTGGACATTGTGCGTTGAAAGTCCACCTTGACTTTCTTGTATTCTTCAGAAGAAGAGTCAAGCTCAATCAGCTGCAAGGAAAAGTTTGAAAAGCTACTCTCATCTTTTACTTAATCATAACAAAGCCACCCTACCTAGCACCCTACTCAAGGCTTTTAAAGTCTTTTCTGTGAAGCAGAGGTATGAGCAGTGAAAATAAACTAGGAAAAAATGCAGATTGAAGATGCCTGCTCTGTTGAAGTGAGCTCTAATCTAAGGAACATTAACTTCTAATGTTTATGACACCCAGGTTGCTCTCTCACAGGACAATAAAGGATCTGCATGCTTTTGTGCAGCCACTCAACCCCTCT
The DNA here is from genome assembly GCA_013400235.1 of Oriolus oriolus. Lineage (NCBI taxonomy): Eukaryota > Metazoa > Chordata > Aves > Passeriformes > Corvidae > Oriolus > Oriolus oriolus. Next base: position 600,828 of record VXBT01003525.1, on the reverse strand, counting down.
TAATATTTGGGTCAAGATATATTTGCATACATCAAACAGTATCTAAATACATAGCAGAAATGAGCACATCAATAAAAAAGGAACTGAGAATTTACGTTGCAGAAAACCAAAGAGGATCTTTTTAGTTTACACTCCCTACAGCCAGTGAACACAAACTGCACTGCCTGTTGTGTTTCTAAACCAACTGAAGAGGCTTTATTCAAACAATTTTAGGGAAGAGCATGGTCACACTACTAAAAATCAGTTCCTTACATGACAGTCCTGAAAGGAAGCAAAGTTTACCTGCATGTTTTCATAGGAACATAAAAAATGTCATTGTTAGTCTTCCCTATTTCTTAGTGACAACTTCTTGAGGATTTGCATTTTTCAAGTTAGTGATTTTTGAGCATCCAATAACACCTTTTCTGTAGGTACAGTTACTAGAGTTGACAGAGGAGCTGGTGGAAGCAGGCAGAAGGCAGAGAAGGTAAACCACGCAGATATTAACTGGGTGTGTTACAAAGGTAAACAAGTTTACTCCACTGGAGTGAATAAAATAATATATTCAATAATAAAAGATCCCATCCTGAACAAGCTGCCCTGAGAGGTTGTGGAGTCTCTCTGGAGATATTCAAAACCCACCTGGACACAAACCTGTGTGACCTCCTCTAGGTGAACCTGCTTTAGCAGCGGGGTTGGTCTCTATGATCTCCAGAGGTCTCCCCTTCCATGCCCAACCATTCTGTGTGATTCTGTGAACTCTCCTAGTTTCAGCAGCTCTCCACAGACATACAACAGTCTACAGCTAAGGGAATGGCTACCCTGAAGTTCAGAGGCATCATTTACCTCTGATGCTTCAACATGTGTTGGGACTTCAAAACTACGTATTTTGGGCACCAGTAGCAGTCTTGTTAACATAGCAAATTTGCCAAAGCAAGGGATTTATAGTAGCCCTGAAAGTCCATGTTGCCACAGTTTTACTGCCACCATTTGTTTAAGTTTGGGTCTAGTTTCACCTCCAGGTCTGCCCAGGGGGATATCAGGCTCAAATTTACCAATACCCCTGTATTATGCTACATTAGAAACAGTCATTTACAAAGCCAGAAGAAACGCGAAACTTGTGATGGAACAAACCTTACATGACAAAACTGACAGGAAAAAAAAAACAACAAAAAGCTCCAAACCTTAAATCCCAGTTCAGGCAGGGCAGATTTGTCCCAGTGAGCTGGAATGCCCTTAAACCCTTCTGTATGTTTAATGCCCCTGTAGATTGTAAGACATTACAAACAGACAATTAAAATAAAACTAAACATGGCATTTTATGTACATATTATACTTAACATTTTTGTCAAGCTTAGGGAGAATATAGGCAACTGAACATATTCAAAAATATTTCAAAACTGTCATTTCTGTTCAGCACATGAAAATATTTGTTCCAAGTCACCGTGTCAAGACTTATGTCAGGAAGCAAGATGCCAAATTAGAAAAAAAAAAGATATACTCTGAACTAAACATATAAGGATTTCTCTTGCAGATGTGAATGCATATATAAAAGCCCTGCTACACCGGGATAAGTAAACACAAATTCATCCAGTATCGCATCAGTACGACAGAAACAGGATAGATACAGCCCTTCCCTCCACTTCCACCCCAAGTTTAATTAGTGTGTTTAGCTGCTCTTTTCAGTGTTCAAGCAAGGACTGTGTGCCGCAAGGGGATGTGCAAAAATTGGCTGTTACATGCAATTGTATCTCCTTGCAGGCTCCCACCTTTTGCTCTACCTGTAACAAGTACTGCTTTCCTTTCAGATTGTCTGGCTGCTCTCAAAAGAATTTTTCTGAACTTGCACTTAGCTTTGAAAATTACTCAGTGTACTAGCTCTCAGAAAGATCTAGTACACACAAACATTATTGATTCCACCTGTATTCACTGTTCAAATCAGCAGCTCCCTCCAACATTGCTACATATTGAATTATTTCCTACATTTCCACACTTCCTGTGGCCAAGCCCAAATTTTCTTCACTGCAGAGGTTCCTGAGTTGATTGAGAACTGCTGGCCAGGCTGCAACACTGCCCTGGCTAGACATGGTTGTAGGAAAGGTATGTCACTTTCCCTCTCCATATCCTTCACAATTGCCTTAACAGCTATTTCTTCCCCCTACTTGCACCCATGGAAAATTCTGCATTCACAAAGCACTAAATCCATCACCTCAGAATGAGCAGCTGTGGTTTACCTGGCTTTTGTCTTTTCCACCTCTGCCTGAGAGACAAATTTAGGTCTTCTGCAAATCTTTCTCTCTGTTCTGTAGCGAAGGTTTTTCTGCATCATGGCTGGGAAAAAAACACAAACAAAATCCCATGAACAATCAAAGATGTTTTCAAAAGCCTTCACGTGCAGTCACATTTGTCACTAAGTTGCTTTGTCAAAAACAGTGACAAAAAGGCTCCTTCCTCCTCATTTTGCAACCAAGATACTTTTTCCCAATGTTTAGTTGTAGACTTCAAACCCTGTAAACAGAACCCAACATCTATCCCAGATCAACAAAAACAAGTCACAGCAACCTGAATTTTAGAGGCGTTCCTTCTGGATCTTGGAACCTCTGCAGCTACTGTGACATCAGACTAACAATTAAGAGTCAGTACCAGCCAGGACAATGAGGCCTCATCTTCAGAGATACACAGGAAAACAAACAAACAAAAAAACCTCTTGCCACCACCAAGCCTAGAAATCAAGTTTTGGAAGACATCTACACTGCATATATTTGCCTAAGTTACTAAAAAAGCCCAAACCTTAGAAAAGGGATTGGTTTACTATGCAATTTTCACTTCTAAGCCGGAAAAGTTTTCCCAGCATTGCTTTTGATTGAATCACAAACAGCAGATAATATGCCCTTTCTGGTTTTTTGGTGTACGTTTTTTTTGTTTGGCTTTTCCTATGCAGAATGAGATAGTAATGGAGAGTTGGATCAAAGACAGCTACACCAAACTGATAGTCAAGGCAGGCTGATTCCCACCACTGTTCTCCATAATTTTTGAAAAGGATACCAGGAAAGGCAACAGCTCAGGGAGGACAGTGCCATCACAAGTGGCTTACGTTTCCTGAACTCTTGGGAAACCCTTCTTCCTACTTTGACATAGTCAAGGTGTTTTCTCAGGCTTTCCAGACAGGATGAAAAGAGAGTATCTGCAAAAATCTTGCAATGCTAAGGATTGTCTGGACCCTACACCTTGTCCAAGTATTTGTTTTCCTGCAAACCAGTGATTAAAGCAGACCAGAAGCTGGCTTGTCAAGTCTTCTAGAAGTTCCTCACCATTTGTGTTGGTGCCAGCATCAGTGTCACACTTGGACGTTCTGGCAGACATTTTGACAAGTTCTTGTGCTAGGTTTCAAAAATAAAAGCTCTGAAGGAATAGAATGCCACTCTGAATTGCAATGCTTACAGAGACAGAGCTTCTGTCAAAGTTCTCAGGATAAGAGCTGTTCACATAAGCAAAGTCCAAATTTCTCTCTTCTATCTCCTGTAAAAAGGTAGTTCAACACCACAAGAGACCTGGGAGGGAGGGACAAAATAAAAGAACAAAGCAAATGCAACCTACACTCAAAATTTAGTTCATATTCATGTCTTCCAGCTTTGAAGCTCAGCTTTGGAGAACTTTTGGCCAAATAAGCTTTCTCCAGGTCATCACTGGAGACAGTAGCAGCTGCATGAAGATCATCCTGTCAGACCAAAAACAGAGAAAAAAGTTTCTTCTGGTCTGTTATAGACAAGCAAGTTTAAAAACCAACAACTCTTGTATGTATGGTGGGTGCAGGATATATCAGCATATGAGAAATCCTTGATTTAGAGTGAGCACCACTTAGCAACAACTAAAATCTCACTGTTTTATTCATGTTATTCTCATACTAAATGCAAACACAGCACTGTGCCAGCTACCAGGGAGTAAATTAGCTCCATCCCAGCTGAAACCAGGACAGACCACACATTCACCAACTAGACCAACAAAGATGCAGAGTACTGCTGGAACTTCAGAGAGAGGCTTTACTCAGAAGCAGTGGAAAGAATGTATTAATGTGCTCCTATCTGACACAACTCACTGAATAGTTACCTGTTGATAATATTTGTGACTCACCAGTGATCAGTCCCCTACCTGAACCAATCACAACCACAGGGAAAAAACCCCATTAGGCCTTTTATGTCCATCTGTACAGTATGAGTGAGAGGAAGAGGGTGACAAAAGAGGGGGAAGATAACACTGCGCACTTTTCAGTAGTTCTGCACTTCTCACACAGAGTTAGGAGTCTCCCCATTTCTCCACACTTACTTGTTTTCCGTACTCCTGCCACGTGCCATATTCATCTTTCCAGTACCAGATCCATTCTGTTGTAAGAATGAAGTGAGGGGGTTTGGTCACAGAGGAGGCTGTAGAAAGACGTCTGACTTTTGCAAACCCACAGCACATATCGTGAAAACAGACACAGAACGAGCCGCTTTCAGTAGCAGCATAATCAAATCTATAAAAAAAAGGAGGAAAAAAAATCAGAACTGTTTGTGAAGCTTAACTCATAGGTTTAGAAGCGCACCACAAATTTGCAAATTAAGTCAATCTCACCCAAAAGCAGAACACAAAAGGTGCACTTTTCACAGCAATGTGTGCTTTGCACTTTGCACTTCTCACAGCTCTGTATGCTAGCTCTGTTTCGTGTTTGTACGTATTTTGCATTTCAGTATTACCTCTCACATTGGTTCTACGGGCAATAACCATAACCCACTCCTAAATTAGTTACATAAAATGAACAGAAACAGTGGAAAACAGGCACTGCCTTCTTCTTGCTGACCAACTATATTCTAAAGAGAACATTGTCATAACTTAAGAAGGGCTTCAAAGAGGCTGTAACATAAGAGGAACGGGTAATTTTCCAGCATGGGACATGGCATACTGGTATGAGCCCCTTCCAATACTCTCTTCATGCTACATAACCAGTTCCAAACTCTGAAAGGTATTTTCATATTCTTCATGTGCTCTGCACCCAAGAGTAGCCCTCTTTCTCTCTCTCTCTGTCTCTCCAGGTATTTTGCCAGTTCCATGATATGGACTGTGGGAAAAGGGGGAGAGAGGGCCAAATCTCATGCAAAGTGAGGTCAGTAGAAGAATGCCAAATGAAACTATTTATGTAACGACTACAATAGAACTGCAGCGATTTATAGCCACTAAGGGCCTGGTACAATATAGCAAACTCCAAACATTATAAATTTTTATAAGAGTTTATACCTGATGTTTTTTGGGTCACAATATGCTTTTTCTATTTCTTCCATATTCTTGAAGTCCTTCCAGGTTTTACCATCAGAGACCTGCCATCTATATGGCAAGTGAAAATGGGTTCTGATACACTTTTCTGTAGAAGTTTTTAAAAAAAGAAGTAGGAGATGCATTATTTTGACAGGCTGTGAGAGAACTCCAACATTTCAGGGCTGTACACCTAGCTGGTGAAATAATCAAAAGGATACTTAGGGAAAGTGTTCACCTATGGAACCATTACAAGCAGTAGTTCAGAATTTTTCAGCACAAGCAAGCAACACTTAATCTTTGGGCTTAGGTAGAAGGTCAGTTTCTGTACATACTAGACTCGCTTTGCACATTAAAACTGCACAGATCGTTCTCAGTTACAGAGACAAAAAATTAATCAAGATGACAGGCTCATAAACGGCTATTATTTCATAGACAGAAATGTATTTATGCTTAACCACTATGTCACAAAGTGGTATTACTGAGGAAAAATCCAAAGCACAGCAGTGCTTACTTTTAAGATAGGAGAAGGACTGTCATGGTTTAACCTCAGATGGTAACTAAGTACAACACAGCCACTTACTCCCATTTCCCCCAGAGAGATGGGGAGAAAAGGAAAAAGGTAAAATCTGTGGGTTGAAATCAGAACAGTTTAGTAACTGAAATAAAGTACAGTATAATATAAATATAATAAAGTACAAGGAAAGTGTAAGTGTGTATATATATATATATATTCTCATATACCTATAAGGAAGTTAACAAAAAGTAGGAGAGGAATAAGACCCAAGAAAGACAAGTGATGCAGACTACGATTGCTCACCACCCACTGACTGATGCCCAGCCCATTCCCAATCAGCAATCAGCCCCTCCCAGCCAACTCCCCACAGTTTATATGCTGAGCATGATGTTCTAATGGTGTGGAACAGCCCTTTGACAAGTTCAGGTCAGCTATCCTGGCCATGCTCCTTCCCAGCTTCTTGTGCACCTCCTCATATGCAAAACATGGGAAGCTGAAAAGTTCTTGACTTTGGGTAAGCACTACTTAGCAACAACTAAAACATCAGTGTGTTATCAATGTTTTTCTCATACTAAATCCAAAACACAGCACTGTAACAGCCACTAGGAAGCAAATTCACTCTGTCCCACATGCCTAGGTCCCACGCTTTCCAATACAACCCAGTTAACCACCATCACCTTTCCCTTCTTTTGATACATACACAGATTATCACTCCATTAGTCTCAAAGTCCTTTGCCTTTCAGCAAATCTCTAAGAGGTCCAGGCCACACGAAGAAGAGCAATGGTAGCAGTGAGCCAGGTATCACAGTGTTACTCTGCATTCCAAGAGTCAGCATGCAGTCGCTCCTCAAGAGGAGTGATGGCGACATCACCAGTGCACATGCACATAAACCCCGAGGTCAATTTCCACAGCAGAACAAAAGGAAACTTAACTACAGGGAAAGTCAAGGAGAAACTGCACCTCACAGTTCATATGACAAGGTGTGCAGTACTTCAGGGAGCTACCACAGGTCAAGAACATCAAGAAGGAAAAGGATGACCCAAAATCAACAAGAAAGGTGGCACAGCAGCCTTTTTCCTTGACACCTTGGAACGTTCTGAAAGGGAGACAGCTAAGACAGATGGAACAGAAGAAACAACGGAGAATGCAGAATTCAGAGTATCTTTCGTATCTCTCCTGTTTGGAAATGTGACTCCTATCATTCAGCAATCCCTTAGGTAAACACAGGTGGAGTAGCCAGTCTTCAGCATGGGAAGATTCCAGAGCAAAACAAAACACCTCCTTTGTTTGGTGTGCCAGGTCAAGCACTTTCCTACAGCACTCAAGACAGCAGTGAGATTTAACTAAATGTAAGTATAAACTCTGAAGTTTCTCCTTTCTGTGAAAGATGTCTACCACTTCCTGTTTATGAGAGAAGAAAAACAGGCTGGACTTGACAGAGTCTGTACTGATACTTGAGACAACTTACCTTTAAAGCCACAACTTCTGTACAGATGATGCAAACATATCTGTTCTGATTCATCATCGTTTGTAGCTGAGGAATCCCGTCTAGAGCTGGGATTTTTGTCTAGAGGGGGAATTATAAGACTTATTAATACACTTTGTATCAACAATCCCTCTTGAAAGTGCTCCTATGCCTAGGGAAGATGCCTAAAGGCAATTTTTTTAAACTACCTAACTGCAGTGAGCTCCAGAAAGACACTGAAGACTTTGATAACCTTGTATATTCAAAGTCCCATTGCTGTATCCATCCTTTCTGAACCTGACTTCCCTGTGACTGCTGAATTCCTCAGATTCAGTTTTTAGCTATCACCACAAAACGAGAATAGAATCCAATGCCTTTACACTTCCAGACGGACTCGAGTTAACTGTGCATTCCACACAGCTGATCACACTGGCAGCTATACAATATGAAGTTTCAAAATTTGATACTTCTATAAATTAAAGCACATTAAGGAAACAAAAAAGGGAAGAAGGAACTGCAGGCAGAATAGTGGAGATGAACATACACACTTGGATTCTCCATTCTGTTATCCTTTTTTTTTCCTGCTAAACTATACTTAACTTAAAATTCTAAAGAATGCCAAAAGAAAAGCGCAAACAAAGTATTACACTTCTAAGAAATAACTAGGACAGTGCCATTTGTGAATTCTTGTGCTAGACAATCGCTACATTAAACAATTGAATCAGACAAGTAACCACCACTCCAATTCTTAAACAGGTCTCTACCTTTACATATTTTACCAAAAAAACCCCAAAATTATCGAGCTCCTTATTTCCAGTTCCTGTTATATTTTTTTAACCCCAAATTTAAGAATTTTATGAACACCAGTGTTCTATTTCTCAGGAACCTCTCTTGACTTCACTTGTCAAGACAAAGATCTCTGTCAATGAGATAGGTACAAGGTCCCTCCTAAAAGACAAATCAAAATGTGAATAAAGTTTTCTTAATGACACCTGTGAAAATATTAAATTCACTACAGTGACTCTTCTGATGTATTCAAAAGATGATACTATTTACCTTTGCATGGTGAAGACTTGGCATCTTCTAGGTCACTCATGTTCCTGTTGCCATTTTTTATGTCATACATGTTTCTATAAGTGGAAAATAGTTTCTCAATAATGTCTGAGCTCATTCCCTGTCTCTCCAGTTTCTCAAAACATTCTGGATTTAGTAAGTCATGGGACCGTTTGCAGCTGCTGCCGAATCTGCACTGGCCACGCAAAACGTACTGGCAAACATGCAGTTTGGTGCAGGATGTTTTAAAGGTACAAGATCCATGAAGTCCATCACCTTTGTTATAATGCAAGCAGACCTTGGGTAGGAGAAGAAAAAAGGAATTTAAAGATTAAAGTACAATGCGCTCGTTTAGACTGTTTGAATCCATGATTTTTAGTTTGTTACGGCTATGCGCATACATTTGCTTTTAAAAGATACATTTCATCTTTCTTCTTGTTTTCCAAATGATTACTCAATAGTTTTTCCTTTGCCCTGCTAATGTTTAGAAAGATTTTTCACAGACAGCATTCTTACAGACATTCTCAAGCAGGTGAGATTTAGTGCTAAGTCACATCTCTTTACTTTTCTAGTTTTGGAATAGTGAATCTTTTTGACCTGATTTTGATGGTAAGAGGTACTGGATCTGGCTGGGATGGAGTTAACTTTCTTCACAGCAGACCATACCACCTTATGTTTTGGGTTTGTGACCAAAACAGTGTTTATAACATCCCTTTGGTCTGCTTGGGTCAGCTGTCCTGGCCATGCTCCCTCCCTCCTTGTGCAGCTCCTCACTGGCAGAGCATGGGAAGCTGGAAAGTCCTTGACTGAAGGCAAGCACTACTTGGCAACAGCCAAAACATCAGTGGGTTGCCAACTTTTCATATTAACCCCAAAACACAGCACTGTACATGTAAGAAAAATTAACTCTATCTCAGCTGAAACCAGAACAGATAAATACCACACAGCCTCTCACTCACTCCCTTCAAGGAATGTGGGAGAGAATCAGAAAAAAAAGTAAAACTGATGGGGTTGGGATAAACACAGTTTAACAGGGACAAAAGGAAGAGGAAATAATGATGATAAAAGAACAGACAAACAAGTGATACACAATGCAATTGCTCCCCACGCAGTGACCAAAACCCAGCCAGTCCCCATCAGTGTGCCACCACCCCTGGGCCACCTCCCACCAGTTTTAGTGTTCAGAATGATGTCATATGGTATGGAATATCCTTCTGTCCAGTTTGGGTCAGCTGTCTTGGCTGCATCCCCTCCCAGCCTCTTGTGCACTCCCAGTCTACGGGCTGGCAGGGCAGTATGAAAAGCTGAAAAGTCCTTGACTTAGAGCAAGCACTGCTCAGCAAAAACTAAGACATGAGTGTGTTATCAACACTGTTCTCATCCTGAATCCAAAACACAGCATTGTACCAGCTACTAGAAATAAAATTAACTGTATTCCAGCCAAAACCAGGCAATAGTCCAAACTGGCCAAAGGGATATTCCATGCCATATAATGTCATTCTCCAAAAATGAAAAAAAAAAAAAAAATAGTGGGGAGGGGACAGAGGGAAGGTGGAAGAAGGGGGAGGTGGGTCCTTCTTACAAGGTAGTACTTGCTCAGAGGCTTGTGGGGCATCAGTCTGCTTCCAAGTGGTGAAGCAGAAGTGTTCCTTTGCAACACTTGTTTTCTCCCTGCTTTCCTCCATGTCCTACACTGTCTTTATCTCCATTCACAGGTTTTGTCACTTTTGTTCTTGTTAATGCTCACTGCTTCTGCTCGTGACAAGGGAGTGAGGAGTGGGTAAGCAACTGTTCAAGAGCTCAGCTGCCAGCTGGGGTGAACCCACCACAGGCAAGAACAGAGGATGCAGATTTCTTTTTAGATTTGCATTAAGCTAACTAAATTGACATCCAACATCTCACCTCTGTCAAGCCTCTTCCACTTAGTGATGCTCACTGAAACAAAGCTAAGAAGCTCGCACAGCAATACTCACCTCTGGTAAGAGGGAAGGGTCATTTTGAAGCAGAAGCTGGCGAAGTTCATAATGGTTTAAATTCTCAAGTCCATATTGCTTTAGAACACGGAGATTGTGGTCTGAGTGGAAGTTGTGAACAAATCTGCATCCCTTCCTAGAACTCAAGAAACCCAACAGCAAAAAGAGTGTAACAGACTGGCACTATTTTGCTACCCCAAGGGCATTACTCTGAACAGCTTAAAAAGCACACCAAATTAGCCAGTTTCAGAAAAATCCATACTGCTCCTCTATAAAGCCATTATGTGATTTGCAAAACAGATTACATAATTACTCTGAGAATAATTGCCACGCTACTTCTGATGCACAGTCATTACAGCCTTAGTGCAGTCTGACAATATCGGCATTTTTGACCTGCAGCTCGCAACCAGGAAACCACCAAAGCTCCAGAGCATCACTCCCTCTGAGCCGATGCGTACAGCCCCCAGGGTCCCGCAGCACAGGGACGAGCGGGGGGGACACTCAGCTTTAGCACACTGCCCAGGGCCCCGCAGCACAGGCACGAGCGGGGGNCATCACTCCCTCTGAGCCGATGCGTACAGCGCCCAGGGTCCCGCAGCACAGGGACGAGCGGGGGGGACACTCAGCTTTAGCACACTGCCCAGGGTCCCGCAGCACAGGGACGAGCGGGGGGGACACTCAGCTTTAGCACACTGCCCAGGGTCCCGCAGCACAGGGACGTGCCGGGACACTCAACTTTCCCCTGGCACGGCCCTGCCCACGGGAAGGGAAGCGCCAGGGTGATGACCTGGGGAGGAAGTGCTGCGACCCCAAGCTGTGAAACCACCGCCTGTGTCTGTCTCCTTCGCAACAACACACACGCAAATGAAAGGAGGCGGGCAATGGGCATTTCCGACGCGGAAAGGGCTGCAAGGCCTT
>VXBT01003525.1:455197-589445 GCA_013400235.1 Oriolus oriolus | reverse complement strand
ACCAGCGTGAAGCGCTGCGCGTCCCGCAGCACGGCCGCCAGCTGCTCGGGCGAGGGCCGGCCCGGCAGCCGCCGCTGCAGCTCGCCCTGCTCCAGGCAGCCGCCGCTGGCGCACAGCAGCCGCAGCGCCTGGGTCGCCAGCGCCATGGCCGCGGCCCCGGGGCTGCCGCGCCGAGGAGCCCCGCCCGGGAGAGCGACGGAAGCGGAAACGAAAGTGAAAGGGCTCGAGAGGGAGCGCGGCCGCCTCGGGCCGGAGCCTTCGCTCTGCCCCCGCGGGGGAGTGGCTTGCTCTGGGTGACCCGGCGGCGGGGAGCGGGGCACGGGCGGGGGGACCGCGGCAGGACCCTTCGCCTCCCTCCGCTGCCTGACTTTGAGGATGTATCGACCGTTTTTAACTAAGTGTCACCCAAAAGGGATGGCAGCTGGGAGATCACACATTTCCTTTAGGAAAAAGTGGGCGCAGGAGCCATCAGCCGCGTTTCCTTCACCACCCTCAGTTACAGGGAGCAGGGAGGAGGCTGGTGTGTGAATTCCGTCGTCTTTAGGCGCCAGAAAAACATCTCAGTTAAGGTTTCTGAGCTGTGCCAGTTTGATGATGATACATCATGAAGGCTGCTCTCACACTCCTTTCCTTTCAATATCTGAATTAAAAGCTCAGACATGATCACACATCTCCTGGGCATGCAACTGCCCTGCTTGCAGTGCTCGCAGTACCACCCGCTACACGGCGGCACTGCATCTGCCCACACAGCAGCCATGGCACCAGTGTGGCCAAGCAATGTCCTCACCCTCTAGGAACTCACAAACTCTTCAGAAGGGTGCCCATCTTTTAATTAAGTGCCTTTGTCTGGGTCATTTTGACACTCCTGGTGCTGCATTACAGTCACTCAGAAGCATGCTTTAAACGGTGGCAGAATAATGTTGCAGATTTCTTTGCTCTGTGGGGAGTAATGCGTGTCACAGGGATTCCCCCTTCTCCACTGGGCCAGTCTATAACTGAAAGGGCCCATGCTTTGCTTAAGCGTCTTTTGCTACAACAGAAGGGGGAATGGGGAATGCCACCCCTGCAGAGTGATTACAAAAGGCATTGTATGTTTTTAATTTTCTAAATTGCTCATTAATGGATCCTAACCTTCCAATTGTAAGGTACTTTGGCAATAACCCTCAATTAGAGGTCAAACAAAAGGCCCCAGTACTCAGTACTCATTAGAGATCCAGAATCAGGTAAAGTCCTGGGACCATACCCCTTTGTCACATGGGGAAGAGGTTATGCTTGTGTTCCCACAGAAAACGGCCCGAAGTGGATTCCGGTAAAGAATGTGAGGCCATTCCGAGAATCCATAGGCACCTCTCCTTTACCAGATCCTAGCCGCCCTCGCCCTGGCCTTGCATCCTTGCCACAAACACCTAGAGCCTCTGAGGCTTCTGCCACCGAGACCTGAAGGACACCGCAATGGTCATTTACGGGACCCTCGCCAACCCATAGACCTAGAAGCCTACAAACATCTGAGCACCCAACAGAAACTCCACCTCGCCGATGAGGCCATGATTGAGGAACAACAACAGTGTTGAGAAGAAAATGAACAGCAAGTATTAAGAGACTGGGACATTACTACTGACAGGGCCCATATACCTTGTTTTGTTTGTGCCGATTGGACTCATTATGCAAAAGTATTGTGTGCTTGTAATCATTGCCTTAAGCTCAGAATCTCGCTGCCCCCTCTGCCCTCATTGTGATTGGTTTGGTTTTTCAGAGAGGCCTGCAGATATTGTTGCCTTTGATTGTGTACGTAGGTATGAAAAATGCTTTCGGCCCCGTGACAAATATTGGGAATATGACTGGCCTCCTAGGGCTGGTGTTAGGAGGGTTAAGCCTCCTCATGCCTGCTAAAGCCAGCCCCTTTTTCCCAGTACCTCAAGGTAATGTTTGGCTTACACTTGCACAAGCCTTAAATGAGTCTACGCTGTGCCTATCTTTGACAACACCTAGTAATCTCTTTTGAACGTGCCTTGTAGCAATACCTCTTGCTGAGGAAGAGTGGGATGTGCTGTTTAACAATAGTACAACACGATTGTACTGCTCTCGGACGGCTGCAGCCGTGGTGGTGATGCAACACACAGTACCGAAAGAACCAAGGGTTGCCACAGGGGTGGTACAAGGACAATTCTTCTGGCCAAGGGATGGATGAAGTTAATGAATTTCCTGGTTTACTTTTACAGCCTCAAGAGCTTGATATTTTAAGATCTACCCAATCATTTATGTGCTTCTTTTTAAACTATTCTACTGGCTTTTTTGTTAATAAGGTTGGAATTTCCATAACTGGGGCAGGTGTTTATCAAAATGCCTCAGTGTGGTGCAACAATACTACTCCCTGAAAAATTGCTCCAGGTAGGGATGCCATAGGCTTGCCAGATAATATTTTCCCAATATGTGGCAACCAGGCCACATAAAGGCATCCCTGGTAAAGCTGTAGGAGGACCCTGTACATTTGGCTGATTGTCCCTGTTACACCCATCCCGAGTGAATGTATCCATGTGGAAATATTCCCCTAGGAGCAAACAAGAGACACATCAATTTCCTTCAGACTGCGATGATACTGTTGAGAACTGGAATCTAGGAACCCGAGTCCTTGCCTCCTTGTTTGCTCCTAGAGGCATGGCACACGCATTGAAAACTTTAAACAAATTAAGCTGCTGGCTAGCCAAACAAACAAATGCTACCAGCACTGCTTTATCAGGATTGTTGTTAGACACAGACAGCATTAGACATGCTACTTTACAAAATAGAGCTGCAATTGATTTTTTGCTTTTAGCGCGTGGACGTGGGTGTGAAGATTTTGAAGGCGTGTGTTGAATGAATTTGTCTGACCACTCCAAGTCTATTCACGCTAGCATTCAAGCCTTACAAAACAGCGTGAGTAAGCTCCAGATGATAGATGGATGGGATTGGTTCGACAAATTGTTCAGAGGTTTTGGAATCACGGGATGGCTAAAGAATTTGTTGAAAACAGGGATTTATATATTAGGGATTTTGCTAGTGCTTTTAATTTGTTTGCCTTGTATTTTGCAGTATGCTCAAAAATTGATTGACAAATCCATGAAGAGGGTTTTGCTGGTGGAAAAGAAAGGGGGAGACGAAGGGGAACAGTTGGGCAGCAGAGCCCAAAGTACAGCAGAGCTGATAAGTAATATGGACATTCTGACCCTGGTGGGTCAGAAGCCTTGGGAAATGCAAACAAAAAATGTAGAGGGAAAATTAAGGAAGGTATGGTTGCTTTGTTTTAAGGAAATCATGCAAGACTGTGGTAAGATTGTGGTTGTATAATGTTGCTAGGAAATGTAACAATTTAAGCCCCTTTTTTGGGTAGTAGAAACCTTTTGTTTAAGGAATCATAGAAACGGCAAGAGTATATAAGGCTGCCGTGCTTTTAACAAACTGACTTCTGCTTGCATCAAGCTGTGTCCCGTCTCTCAGTCGTCATCAGTAAAGTGCCATCATTTAAATCAGCCTGGCAGTGGGAGGCATGGGGACTCTCACTGATGGTGGTTCTCACTGCACAAAAATCCTGCCTCCTTCCTTCTTTTGCCAGTCCTGTTCTGTTGTGCCTTTCCCCTTGTCTCATCTTACTTCCTGCTTGCCCTGTGAGATCAGGAAGGGAATGGCAAAATGAGAAGCTTGACAAGTGCACTGAACAGAAAAACGGCTCTACTCGGTCACTTATAGGTTCATAGAGATCTATCTGTAGCTTGCCTGTGGCAGGCCATCAACAGATGCTTAGGAGACAACGTGAGAGGCTGGAGTGTTACTATCCTTCTTCTCTCCTTTCCAGTGTCCACTGATGAGCTTTCCTGAAACAAAGGAAAAGCACTATTTTAGTCATTTGTTCTATGGAAGTAATTCCATAGCTTGGACTGTCTTTGTCCTCCTTTGTTCCTTAGGGCAGTCTTTCCGTCAGAGGCAGACCTGCAGATGGTCACATTTGTCACTGACAGTCACCTGGTAGTAAGGCACTTTTAAGAGAGAGATCACACACCGCTGGTAGTGACTGACAGTATCACAGAACAGTTGAGGTGGAAAGGGGCTGTGGGAGGTCATCTGGTCCAACCCCAAATTCAGCTGTTTCATCACTGAAAGAGTATGGGTGGAAGACTCCTAATTTTGGTGTTTTGTATAATGGTCTCAAATTATTGGATACTGTATACCGCCCCATCAGTAGGAGATATCTTGACTGAACCAAAACTCAGGGAACACTTTAGCATAAAAAGCATTGAAGCAGAATTGTACTCGACAACTCTCGTACTCCCCAGTATGCATCCATTTACTTTTTGTGTCCAGTGCCCAAAATCCATCCTATCCAATCAGCTCCCATCTTTTTGCATCTTGAAGACCTGTCCCAGCACCACTGTGCTGTCCAGGCAGGTGTTTCAACTGTATCTGCCTCTCACACTTTCTTTCCTCATGCATCTGAAAAAACACACTCATTTGGCAGAAATATGGCATTTTTTAATGATAACATTTGTATGAATGACTATACCAATGTCAACATTATACAGAGAGGAGTACCCAGAAAGAAGTGCAGTGTAAGATATGGTTTGGAGGGGTGTTTTCAGGTAGCTTTACACCATTACAATTCACTCCAAAGTGTTGGTGTGTGTTTCACAGGGAAGTTCACATGGCTATTCCTTCTTTGAAGGAGTGGGTTTTTTGGGGCTCTGGAGTAGAGCTATCATTCTGTCTCTTTTCATGAGAACAAAAGTAAAACTAGGAAAACAGGTGATGATTGATGCAGAGAGAAGGTTTGAAGAGCTGCCTTTGAATTACAGCAGCTTCCCATCCCTGAATTCATACCCAAAGTAAATCGTAGCTTATTCTTTCTCACACAAGTTTCTTGTAGTTTGTTTTGTGGCATGTTCCTCAGGAAGAATAAAAGTACCCCTTTGATTTGATAGAACTTCCCCACCTATGAATTATATATAAGCAAAATTGTATTTTCTTCTTCAGAAGAAGGATTTTCTGCTAACAGAAAAGTCAATTTTCACTTACAAAATTAAGTACTGCCTATGTATGAAAGTTACATTAGACGTGGAGGGCACCTAAGGCAAGTGGCTCCTCTTCACCTCTCAAATACTGTAATTAAAGGTAAGGCTGTTTTCTTAATGTCAGTGTAGCATAATTGCAAAAGAGCTATTCCACCTGCAGGCAGTGACTGCTGTGTGCATTGGTCCTGAAATAAGCTCCCTTTAAGCAGTTCCTATGGTTCCTGAACAGCTGCTGAACTCAGAGCACATGGGGTTTTAATAATTGTGGGACTTCAAGTACTGCAGTTTTAGTGAGCCACCTTTGTTAATATCTGATGGATTGTGCTATGAAAACATTACTCTAGGAATTTTCAGATGTCAGTCATTAGACTAATATCTTTATTTTTAGGAACAGTTTATGGATAATTGTGTTAATTTGAACTGTGGCATCATTTCTTAATCTTACTTGCATCAGTCTTCAAAATGCAGTAATTTAATGATTTTCCTGTGAATTTTTGTATGCATCTTTAAAACATCCATAGTTGTTATAATGCATGGTGCCTCCACTTCCCACTCCATCCATGTGTTTCAGTGTTTCTCCTCCCTAGCAGGGTGGGGCTCCCAGCTTTGTGTCGTGTGTCGTGGAAGGTGATATAATGAAAATGAGCAGAAGAAAACAGAAGTGTGATATGTTTGCTTGCAGATGTTTTTGGTTGCCTCTCAACCTACATTTAAACAGACATTTGAGGGTTAATTGTTGTCCCAGTGATGGCCTGACAGCATAGTTAAACACTTGGCTAAACCTTCCACAATTTTGTCTGCAACTGGATGGTTTATAATGGCTTGTATTTGCTGTTTATCAAATACATATAATTTATATATGTTTCTTTTCCGGGTTAAGTATAGGTGACCTGTCCACCCTGGTCAAAATTGGTAGAATTTTGTCCCGCAGAGTTGCTATGTTGGGATTAAATGTTTAATTTGTTCTTTGCTCCGAATTGTTTTGATTGTTTTATCTGAGGACCATGCAGTCTTTGGGCTTGTACACTTGGAATCAGTCTCATCACCCTGTTGTATTATTTCTATGTACTTCTCTAATTTCTTCACTTATGGCTAGTATTTCTGAAATCTGTACTAATTAACAGCATATTGAGCTTACAGCTGCAATGCAAAGAGTTTCCCAGTGACATGCTAACCTAAAAATCTACCATCCAACGGGTAACATGTGCACCCACAACTTGAAAGCAAGAAACAGGAAACTCAGTTTGTTGCAGTATGTGAGTAGCACCAGACTGTGGGGCTGTTGGCTGTCCCAGGGATCTTGCAGCCTCTGCAAAGAGCAGGATAAATCCTCATTTTTTGCTCTTGCCTCAGGATACAAATATAAACATATATTTTTCTCATGCAAACGGTATAGTCTGGACAGGATCTAGGACAAATTGTGTGTTTTAAAAAAATAAACCAGCCTAACAAAACATGCAAGAAACTGTATTGTGTATAGTTTGGCCCATTGCATAAGTACATTTCAAGCGGTCTTGCTTGTGAAAATAGAAGTTATTTGGGGCTGAAAATCTGCAGTATAGTTAATGATGCTGCTACTTGTCATTGGCACACTCCCGGTCTTATTCTGTTGAACATTTTATTACTTGGTGCAAGTGTAAATGTCTGTTTTTTACGTAAGCCTTAGGCTCTTGTTCTGTTTCATACCCTCAAAAAGGTAATGTACTCACACATGCCCATCATGCTGTGCACTGGCTTCCTCCACCTTCCAGAAACCTCCTTAGAAGCTCCTTTAAAGCTACAGTGATCCTCAGATGAACAGTGAATGAACCATGCTCTGAGCAGCAGTGTTTGGATTCACCCATGCAGAAGCCGTGACAATGGTAACACATGTGCTGACGACAGCTATATAGAATGCCCTCAACAAGTGGCTCTGTGTGATTTTGTCCTAATGTCTTGCCACGACCAATTTCACACCACAAAGTAATTCCTTTGAAGGACAGGGAAAATGTCATGATTGTGAGGGGGGTGGGGGAACCACATCCATTGATTTAAGCTAAGTTTTTATGTTCCTTTTTCTCTAAATATAGAACGGAAATTCAAGGTGAAATTCATGCAAAATGGAGGGGGAAAGCATGGGAACTAACCAAGAGACACAGAGTTTATTGAAACATGAAAATGGAACAAGCAAATGGAGAGGGCCAAAGTCAGGAAGCCCATTGCTTCTCTCACAGCAGCTTTCCCTGCATTTGCCACTGTATTATCCACTGTCTATATTATCTACTGTTCTAACATACTGAATCTCAGTGTGTCTGTTATTTCTTTTTTTAAGCATTCCACTTTCAGATGGGAGTGACCTCTCTGTTGACAGATAGTGAAGAGCAATTTCTAGCAATTCTATTTTCCCTAATGTAGGAGTTGCCACCAAACCACTTACCTTCGTATCACAATTATTTGCTTAGCATGCATGCATTTAAATTATCAGATCCGACAGTTAAAAAGTCCTTTCAAAACTCAGCAGTTTCTTGTGAGTAAAGAAAAAAAAAGTAACTTGTCAGGAGCCAGGACAGTTACTGAATCCTGTCACATTTCATTCTGCACTGCAGTCAGCAGTAATACAGAAGTTGGCCTCATCATGCAGTGTTTTGTCCTATGTTAGACAAAACATGAAACTCTGTTGATAAGGACTTACCTCTATCAGCTCTATGAAGAGATATGTTCATGACAGCATGCAATACTTATGAATGAAAATGTGATGTCTGCACATAGTAACTCAAAAAAGCCTTGCTATTTTATGGGTAGATGATTGTTTTTTATAAGGTCAAACTGATGGGGAGCATGGGACTGAAGGGATCAAATGGATCCTCAGTTCTAGCCACTCATAATCACAAGTAGCCAAGTTTTTAGATATCTGTTTCAGAAACATCCACAGTATAATGCACAGACACCCTGAGCCTCAGAAAGCTCTTCAGCGCTTTGTAACAAGTGTGAGACCTGGGGTGTCTGAGAACACCAAGGAAAAATCAGGATCAATTTCACTATAGGAGAAGACAGTAGATTTCAAAAGTAGAGGATATGTTTCTCAGACGTTCTGCCCAAAGGCTTTGAAGGTGGCAGGCAGCTGCATGCGGGAAAGCAAATATTAAAAAAACCCTTAAAACTGCTTTTGCAAGAAATCAGAAACTTCCAGCTTTATTTTCCAGCTGCTAGCCCCTACTTTTCATTGAAACTTGCTTGTTTCAGTGAAAACTCTCCAAAGTTTTCTTGTGACTTTGTCTTCTATTTCATTTTCTTCTCTCTGTGTTCATCATCTAAATTCACAAATGTTCGTGCACTGACACATCCCCCGGGATGTCACAGGGAACTGAGTCACAGGGAATTGATTTGGAGATCAGTAGCAGCTACTTGTGGTGGCAGGGGATAAACAAGAGGAACAAAGGATCTCATCAAAAGCAAGCAACAATCAGATGCTTCCAGAAGCTTCTTCCAACAGTGTACCGAGATGTACAACTAATGTGTTTGCATTATCTTAAACATCTGCTTAAGATTCACAGCTAAATCGGAGGCTTGGTAAAGGGAGACCCCACTTGCACATTGTACTCCAGAGTGCAGAGTTTAACTGGAAGTGTAGCAGTGACATGGGAGTTTATTCAGAGATATTCCTCAGATAAAGAGCTTTCTGCAGAAAAATACTTCCAGCAGGACCAAAGCTAGTGTGCTCTGTAACGCACAGTTCACTGCTGGTGTAGAGAAAAGGATCATTTCAGAGAAGTGTGCTGCATTTTGGTTCTTTTGTTAAATGATGACGCATGAGAGAGGGCTTTTTTCCTGGGTACCCATTCCAACTAGCAAGATAGTCTGGCTAATATGAATTATCTGTGGTTGATCTATGCAAGGCAAACGTTCTACATGGACACAAAGGTTATCATGGATGCATGGTTATCAGCTGAACTGCTTTTAGCCTTTTTTTTAGCCCTCTTGACACACTAGGGCAATCTACCTATGTAGTACCTTATCATTTCTGTATGAAAATACATTCTGTGTATTTTTGGTGTAAAAATTACATTTACACCTTCAAAAGAGTCTTAAAATAAAAGTCTGCTGAAATGTAGCACATGGAAATACTGCTTTTGTTCTGCAAGAATTGTGCTACTGTATGTTAGCAAGTTTCAAGCTCTATTAAAAAAAGAGGAACTTATTTGCAATAACTATGCGATAAGTCTTCTAAAAGTAGATTTACAATTGTTTCCTAGCATTCTCATGGGAATTCCGTACTTGCAACAGAGATTATTTTAATCAAAGCTGATGATGTTTTTTCAGGTTTATTTTCCTTCCGTTTGGTGCCTTTCAGTTTCCAAGTTATTACTGGTCTATGTAATTTTCTCAAGCAAATTCTTTTTTCATCAGTCTTTGTACTCTGAAATAGCAAAAAAAAAAAGAACTCTGACAGGCCACTTGTGGGATTTATTATCACTGATGTTTAATATTTAACTGTAGGTAAATAGTACTGAATAAGAGACAGTCTGATTACTCTGAAATGATACACAGAAGAAAATAGACACATCTGTTTTTTCTGCTTTCAGTTTTGCTTATTAAAGAAAAAAGACCTTATTTCTCTCTTTCCTCATCAGTATATAAATTGGTTGATTGATCTTGCACTAGACATATCAAGATTTTTATGTCATGTTTGTGTTAGAAGGAATGGGGCTGCTGAAAATGAATGAAAACATGAAATATGGAGAGCAGATGTACCAAATCTCTGGCTTCTTAGCCACAGGCACATGTCAAGCTCCAACTGCATCCCATACCTAGCTGGAGTTTCTACAAAGCGAGCTTAGCCCAGACCACTTCACCCATGGAATATTAGCAATGTATTTGTTGTGTATGAACTCCAAACACTCTCAGAGATTCCCCTTCCTACAGCTTTCTGGATTATGCTGTATGTGCTTTTTGCCTCTAATTATTCTGAGATTTTGTTATATTAGTCATTTTTAGAGATGAATATTGAATATCTGAGAACTGAGGGAAAGGAATTTTTAGCTAGTTACAATTTTTTCAGTGTTGTTTTATATGAATACATCTATCAG
Source organism: Oriolus oriolus (assembly GCA_013400235.1). Classification (NCBI taxonomy): domain Eukaryota; kingdom Metazoa; phylum Chordata; class Aves; order Passeriformes; family Corvidae; genus Oriolus; species Oriolus oriolus. Next base: position 579,340 of record VXBT01003525.1, on the reverse strand, counting down.
AGTCAAAAGTCTTCAAAACAATATGGGAAAAATATTGCTGCTTTTAAAACATCTCTGGTAAGGGTCAAGAAGTCCCTTAGAAGTCTCTGATTGTTTTTTTTTGAAGGAAGATGAAACTATATTCTACAGTAACAAACAAGTAAAAAACCCCAGCCCTCCTTTCTGTGCGCACAGTGGCATCTCCTTTAAAAGGACACGAAGATTGCAAATAAAGTAATCAAAAGTTAATTACAACATGGCCAAATTAGGCTGACTGGTATAGCTGTAATTTGTCCTCACTGATTACACGTGTTATGGCACTGCTATGACACGATCACCGACAGTTTCTGCTACAAGGTTCTTTCTTCCATTCAGTACATACATGGGTAGTGCTCTCTTGGTGACTAACTGGCCAGTGGGATTTCAATCCTAATTGCATCCCCGAGCCTTATTCACTACATGGTCAGATGCTGCTTTCAGGAGAGAATTGTTAAACTCTTTATAGATTTTTTTAATGCTTCCTCCATTACAACATGTGAATGCTACATAAGGACTAAGACATTTATAAGTGCATTGTGATTTGAAGATAATTTTTTATTCCTGCTTTACAGGGATGATGAGATTTTACAATGAGATTAAATTAGAAAAAACTCACTAATTTTGTGTATTTGTTCTATGATACCCAAGAACTCCTGTTTTGTAGAGTTCAGCATTTGTGGGCAGTTTGTGGGGTCAGGCCAGTGACTACACTTGCAGCTGGTCCTGCTCAGCATTTCTGCAAATCTGATACTGGGGTCTCGAGTCAGAAGTCCCAAAAATGAGGAACATGCAGTAAGGGACCACCTGTGAAAGTTTGCTCGAAGGGACTTGCCTCGCATCATTTGGGAACTCTGTGGTAGAGACAGGCTCAGAACCCAAACCCACTTCTCCAGGGTAGCCTTCAGCTACTTTAACTTTGAGAGCATCTTCTCTCTTCCTTGGTCACTAAACAGTTTATAACTTCTGCAACAGATGCAGCAGGGTTTCTGCACGTGAAAGTCTCATTTACTGAGCAGGACCACTCACTATGAGAGCAAAATTTATTCCATGCACATTAAAAAGTAGGGGCCTTCAGAGGAAAATGTTAAAATATACACCCATGGAGGAGGAAAGGGAGATGATTATGTTTTGATTTGATGCTTTCTGCCTTTGGACTGCTCTCATATTCTCCTGGAAGAGGACCCCCATGCCTCACTTTCAGATGCCTCAATTAACAAAAATAACATTTGAAAAAAGCCTGGCATAAAAAAAATTCCCTTCAGTCTGCCGCCTGCCTATCCGCCATTTGAGTTAACTGCTCAGCTGATGGCAATGGCAGGTTGTTATCCTCTTGCTTCACTGACGAACTTCACCAATATTTGCTGCAGCAGGGAAGCATTCCCTGTCCAGGTGAAATCTTGGCCTCCACTGTAGTCTTGGGAGTTCAGGAGTGGGAAGACGACATTGGTCCTTCCCCCTCCATTCCCTCCCTTCTTCCCTTATCTTTCAAAATTCAGTCTTCCCTTTCCACTGTGTTTGGCTTCTATTCTTCCTGCCCTCCTCAGTCCAAGATAGATTGGTCCAAGCTTCTCATCCCCAATCCTATGCTCTTCAGCCAGGTCTCACAAAATTAGTGCAGACTCTTACATGAATCTCAGCCTTCCTTTCATCTTCTTGTCAAACAGGTTCCAATCCTCTCTTCTCAAATCCTGGTTAAATTTCTTTCTGGCACCTCCCCACCATTTCACTGAGCACACTGGAGTTCAGAGGCAATGTCTGTGCAATCACCTTTCAGCTACGATGGCCTTCAGCTCTCAGTCTCAATTCCCAGCATCTTCTGCTCTTCCCATTTTCAATCGCAGTTTCCTTCTTGCTTCTCGCCTGTTGTCCTGCTCAGCAGTCTCAGGTACTGCTCTGGCACTGCTTCCTCCTAGATTTATCCCTTCTTGTGCCTGTGTTCCAGTCAAGCAGCTACTCATCCTGTGAAGTTTCAGTGCTGTCCAGGTGTCAGTAGAAGATCAGGTTGATCTGAAAGAGCAGGAAAAAGACAGTTCTTGAACTGTGAGTGTTTGTCTGTATCCTGCTACAAAGCTGTAGTTACAGGCAAGTCCTGCTGTGCTCCTGCAGTACCTGTTCGCAGCATGTGCTGAGGGAAGGGCACAGGCACAGTCTGATGCCTGGGAGGAAGCTGGGAAGGAACAGAGCACATCCACTTGCCTGGGGTCCTCCCACTCAGATGCTGAAGTATAAAAATTCATTGAGCATGAGTGAAGCATTGCAGCGGATTGCAATGTCATTTTAAGTGCAGGTGAGTTTTGTGGAACAGAAAAAGCCACTTCCAACCAAAACTGTACTGTAACTGTGACACTTTCTGTGTCTAAGGAACAGCATAGGGAGTGCTAAAGAAGATGTTTTTTAAGGACAAGGCCATTCTGCTTGCCGTGCGTTTCAGCTAACACTGAACAAATGTTCAACATGAGACACACAGTGGCATACAAACATAACATCTACTCCATTATTTCTGTCATTATTTGCATTTAAAGCGCTTTTCAACACATATTTAGAATCAACTTTACCCCCCATGTTGTTCTAACTCCCTGACAAGGGATGGAGTAAAGTTGGATCTCTTAGGGTGTGCATATGAAATATGTAATGCTGCTGTTGCACTTAATTTAACTGAGTAGTTGCTATATTCCCTGAATCTGAAAGCTGTTCAACATGTATTTTGCACATGAGCTTGGCTTAAAATGAGATAAGTATGGCAGGCAGGTGAAAAATACCATTTGCTTTGAAGATTGATGTAGAATGTTTGTTGTTCTCCTGTGAGCCATTGTGTTAACAATGTACCTTGCAGGCTGCATTCCCTGGAATCCTATTTATATTTGTTTCTGGAAGGCGTTTGACACCTTTTTGGGGATCTGTAATGCAGAGCATTGTCTCTTACCACACATTAATCAGGAGCTCAACTTGTCCAGGCATGTTAAGCACCTGCTCAGTTTTAAGTTAAAATATGCTTCTGATGAGGTGTGAGTTTAAGATTACAGCTGAATGGTTTCTAGAACTGAGTCCCTTGGTCTAAATATCTTTGGAGTGATCTTTAAAGAAGTCACTACAAATCAAACCTCTCCTATCTTTGTTGAAATTTTTTGTGTAGGACTGAATTAAGTACTTGACTGCCCAACAGCTTAATAACAAGTCAGGAGCCTTAGCCTATAAAGGATTTCACTTCTCATTTTTTAAATTTTATGTTCTTTTGTATCTACCTTTAGCGGACATATCCCATAAAACACGAGGGAGCTAAACTCACTGAGATCACATAGATGTGGGTTGGGGGAATTCCATGGAGGACATTTCCAGGACATACCTAAGGCCAAGGTATGGTGTAACTGCCAGGCCTCTTGCTTTTTTGTTGAATTCAATGATAATTCAAAATGCAGGCGCCTCAAAGAGAAATTGAAAAGAGTGTGAAGCCATTGCTAAATGACAGTTTCATTTGAAATTTAAAATTAAAAGCCACTCAGCTTTGGAAAATCCTCTTTCGAAAAAGGTTCCAGGCCAGGAAACTGTTTTACTGACATGCCTCCTACCTTACCATCCAGGTGCAGGATTTCTTTTGCATCAGTTTGTAAAAATCCCCAAAGTCTAAGTGCTTATTCAGCACTTTCCTGATAATATAGGAAGCATTCATTTGCTAGTCACAGCACTTTATGCCCACATCACTGTTTGCCTCATCAAAGCATAAAACCCCATTATTTGGGACAGCTGTTCTTCAATCACCGTCAGAGTTTTGTAGTGACAGGAATTCTATTTCTAAAGAATTTCCTTTACTGCTCTGCAGTTCCTTAGAGGGTATTTTTTAAATCTAGAATTCTGGCAGAAATCTGACCTCATTCTACTCCCTCAAAGACAGAATTTTGCTAGATTTTTGTTTTGTTTTGTTTTGTTTTTTGTTATATGGCAATTATAACACTGAGAATGGCTGTAAATAGTTTTTGTATTCTAACTACTTTTACTCAAGAGCATTTGATTATAAGGTCAGATATATTTTTATGTTCCCAAGTGAACTTGGTCAACTGGTTACCTCTCACAACTATTTATTACCATCTTCCTTACAACCTTACAGCTTCCTTCATTTCAGATGGCCTGTTTCCAAGTCTTCACTATTTTTTTTCCATCTCAGTCCTGTGTGGGAAATATCTGTCCAACTCCCTGGTGGGACTAAATGTAGATGTCTGTCTCTGAAAATGGAGATTCTGTCAGAGGCTCAAACAGCTCTGCTTTTGGTGGTTACTTGCTTAAACCTTTTCTTAATTTTCTGGTACCAGTCATGTAGTATAGTAATAACTTCCATGGAGGTGATGCTAAAATGTGATTCCACATTTTCCTTTTAAGAGAAAAAATAGGAGCATATTTGCTTTGCAATGGATCTGCCTGGGAAAGGCATCTGACCTTCCTGTTGCACATGGCAGAATTTGGTCCTGCCTGTCGGCGTACCCTATTTATAATTACTTAAGACAAAAGTACCTGCAGCAGGAATAGCTGTAGAAAAACTCCTATGGAACATTTCATGTTTTGGTCAAAAGCCGAAAACTTTTTCTCTTTTCAGTTTTGAGGAGATTAATGCCAATATACAGTTGGTTTTTCTAATTCTTGGTCTTCTGATGAAATCCCACATTTTCTGTGAAAGATGGTGCTGAAAACTTTTACCATTTCCTGCTCTGTTTAAATGGCAGTTTATTTCTTTTATACTGTCTCATACAATTTCTGCCTATTTCAAAGTTATAAATGAAAAGAATACACTTCATAGGCCTTATGCTCCAATCCTGTAGATTGTTGCATTTCATTTCGGGTGAAGGTCAGCCTGTATTCTTATAGGGAAAACAGCATGTTGTATTCTTATAATACATAATATCAGTATTTTCATTAATAGTGACATGTTATTTCTATCCTCAACAGACTTGGGGATCCTAGGCTGGCCCTGTGATTTACTTCCACCACTTTTTCTTGTGGGCATATTTCTCCATTGCTGGTAATTTACAGTGGATTTAAAAATAATTTAGGACCTGATTAACAATGAATGTTGATTTTTCTTCCCGGTCAAGAGCTACAGATGCAGTGCTTCAAGAGATGCTTATGTGGTCTGTCTGCCTGAACTTGGGATGTATCTTGTCTTAAAAATGTTAGAACTCCATTACATTTATTCTGTTTGCTTCTGTTTGTCTGCTACAGGTCTTTAATTCTAAATGGCTGCAGATGCTACGGCAGTTATTATATGTATCTCCTTCCAGCTTTTCCAGAAACAGACACAATTGCTTCCTACCACTCTTTGTAGTTGAAAAGGCTCTGTCACCTAGTCTTAACATTTTTCAACTCTCAGCTTTACAATTTAGAGGGAATGGAACTGAAATGGAGTGTTGAATTAATCCTCTGTGATCTAGGTACCCCTCGAATCTGAAAGCATGTTTCTCCTACAAATAGCCCAGTTACTTGGAAAATTGTTATTTTATATTTGACTTCCCCAGTTTCACTATTAAGGGTTATTAAAATACTGTGTTCTTTCTATTTGCTTTCTTTTTCAGGAAAATACTTTCATTTTTACCCTTTATCAGGCTCACCTCCTAATCATAGGGTCATAGAATGGTTTGGGTTGGAAAGGGCCTTACAGAGGATCTAGTTCAAATCCCCCTGCAATGGACAGGGACAGCTTCCACTAGACCAGGCTGCTCAAAGCCCCATCCAACCTGGCGTGGAACACTTTCAGGAATGGGGTGTCCACAACTTTTCTGGACAACCTGTTCCAGTATCTCAACCACCTCACAGTAAAGAATTTCTTGCCTGTAACTAATCTAAACCCATCTTCTTTCAGTTTAAAGGCATTCTCCCTTGTCCTATCACTCCATACCCTTGCAAAAGGCCCCTCTCCAGCTTGCGTGCAGGCCCCCTTAGGTGCAGGAAAGTGCTGTAAGTTCTCCCTGGAACGTTCTGTTCTCCAGGCTGAGCAGCCCCAGCCTGTCTTCATAGCAGAGGTGCTCCAGCCCTCTGACCATCTTCATGGCCCTCCTCTGGGCTTGTTCCAACAGGTGCCTGTCCTTCTTATGCTGAGGATCCCAGAGCTGGATGCAGCACTGCAGGGGCAGGGGTCTCATGAGAGCAGAGTGGAGAGGCAGAATCCCGTCCCTCCAGCTGCTGGCTGCACTGCTTTAGGTGCAGCCCAGGATATGGTTTGGTTTCTGGGCTGCATGCATATAGTGCCAGGCCTTGCTGAGCTTCTTGTCTACCAACACCCCCAAGTCCTTCTCCTCAGGGCTGCTCTTGATCCATTCTCCACCCCTGAGCTCTACATCCCCACCAGCCACCACTCATTGGTGAGAACAAGATCTAGCATAGAGCTCGTTCCGTTGTCCATTGCTGTTTTTATGAAATGCTCTCGTTATTATTCCCATCTTGCTCTGATAATTTTCTGCTGAAGTATTATTGTGTGTTATTTATCCCAATATTTGGCAGTACTCATGATACCTGTAAATTAATCAAAATTATTTGTTCATATTTCACTTCAGAGTCTTCTTTTAGTATAGGGTTGGTTCTTGTTTTTTTTCCAAATGCACTTTTTGATATTAGTTCCTTGTGCTTCTGTTGTGGTTTCTGGTTTTCTATCTCAGCGGGGTTTCCCATCAGAAATTCACTTCCTTTGGTTAGATGAAGCCAAAGAAGAAGCTCCTTGAGAAGCCTTGCTGACATGAGCATTTGGACCAAATACTGGGTCTAGTTGTAAAAAGGGGGCTTTAGATGTGGGTTTTCCATTGAAAAGATGATCTGACCACTTATGCAACTTCAGCTTCCATGCTGCTCTTCTCTTTTTAAGCCCTAGAAGAGGTAATTCCATGCTTAGACCTAACCTCTGCAATAACTTATCGAAATACATAATTTTATGACTGCAATTATTCCATGGTTCTTAGTGAAATCTGTTACAGATCTAATATTAGCTAAGTAAATAAATCTTAAGGTTGGATCATAACCTACAATCCACATTGAATTCCACATTGAGATGGGAATCCAATGTGATATGCAAATGTTTCATATTTAGTGGTAAGGAATGAGTCTGATGGAGATAATCTCTCATTTTAGGCTTAAAATTCAATTTGTAAGACATTTTCAATATCTTTTGTCTTTCTTAAGGTAAAAAGCTTCACACATGAGATGTATTTGGAGATAATGGTTGGGCAAAGCTCTTTCAAAAAATGAGGCCCTGTAAATAACCCTAAAGATCTCTTTCGAGAATTAAGATGCCAAAATGCCACTCTTTCTGCTAACCAACTGCAATGAGTTATAAGGTAGACAAAGAATTAAAACAAATCAAGAATTCAGGGAAGCGTGGGCAAGGCTGGCACAGCAAGTTTCGCCTTACTGTAGTGAAAATAAAAGTGGTGGCAACTCTGAGCCAGAACCTCTGTTTGCAGAAATCGTCACTGACCCTTTGGCTTTGGTGGCTCTACACCAATTTCAAACAGCTAAGGAAACAATACTATAACTCCACCAATTAAAAGAAAGGTCTATATTTTGGATTGCAGAGAGTTTGCCTTTCGTAGAATTATTTGTAAGGCAGGTAAAGCATTTGAATTTATGAGATATCCTTATCTTCTGGTATTTGAATAAACAACTGTGTGTTTTAATGTATAGACTAAACTTTTCTAGCACAAATGGAAGACTTTTAGAGCCAGTTTCATGATCTGATTTGCTAATACGATATGATGCCATAATTGGGTTTTTTGGTTTTTTATGTTCATTTTCAGTTTGTTTGGGGTATTTTTGTATGTGTTCTACATTAAATTGTGCAACCAAAATCATGGTAAACAATAGTACTTAGACTAGTACTGAGTTGCATTTATTTCCTTTTTGTGTTTGTTTGGAGGTTTAGTTTTGGTTGTTTTGTTGGGTTTTTTAAAGGAGAGTTTCCTTCGCATTCCAGGGCTGGGAATGTAAATTTAGGGGTTTTCTGAGCCCACTAATTTGAAGTTCAGGCTGCAAACTCATTCACTGTGAGATATTCATGCCTGGATTATCAATACGCTCTACATGTAAAAGAAGAGACCTCTCCTTGTGTTGATCCCTGTTCTTCCTGTGTAAAGAAAAGGCTTCATCCTTGCTGCAGGATACTTTCCAGTTTCTTTTGAGCCTTGAAGGGAGCATAACATCAGAGATTTTAAAGTTCACTGGTCAGCATGGTTAGACTCAAGAGGTGAGCACAGGCATGTGATCTCTCAACCTTTCCACTTTCAGAGAGACAACATCTGTGGTTGTGTAATTGTTGTGAATCTACACCCATGAGGTTTCATGGCAAAGGTTATTGCAGAGCTGCATAGCCAGGAGAGGAGTGGCAGAGGCATCTGACAAGGGCCAGAACAAGCATGGAAACACAGAAAATCTCTGTGGCTGTCACATTCAGGATTTTTTTTTTATGAAGTGCCTTCGATTGTGAGGGGTCTATTTGGGCCTTTGCAAATTGCCTGACATTCAAAAAACTTCAAGAAATCTACAAATGCATGGTGAGAACTTGCCATTTCAAGTTTTATATTCCTTTATGAAAGGAGAGACTGGTTTTTATTCTATATTTGAACAATGCCTCGTGCAAGAATCTTTATGGCTTCTCAAAGTCTCTGACAAGTGCTGTAATACACTATTTAGTTCTGGGTTTTATTCAGACGTGAAAATGCTTCTACTGTACCATCACTGTGAGGTACCTTTTAATGCCAGGCAGGGATGGAAGAAAGTTCTGGAGCTTAAACAACCATTCTGTTGTTTGAAGTTTATTTTTAAAACATGGAGGAAGGAGAAGAGCTCAATGTTGTGGTTTCTAACGGATACTTAGATTTTGTTATCAGGCACATCAATTGTGTGAGACATTAAGATGTAAACAGTAAGTTCTCTTTCTCAGGCTTTTATCTGGATTCCATTCTCCCATCCAATGCAAAAATCAAAGGAGGCTTTCTTCTCTAATAGTATTTCTTGGTAGAGAATACAGCCTCGGCTGCACTGTGATCTGTTGAAGAGTGAGCAGGAATGTCAGCTGACACTCAGTCTTCAGCTGCACCTTCCTCTGCCTCTTGTGAACCCTTACAGGTTTCCCAGGGAGGTGGGCTGAGCCCTTGCTCTAAGCTTGTGTTGGGCCAAAGATTCAATGCACAAATGGACTGAGGAGTTTAAAATGCCCCTATGAGACAGCATTTGCTCTTGTTCGTATGCTGTGTGTTTGTGCTGTGTATGGTACTCTCCCATTTCCTCTGAAAACAAACCTTCTGCTGACCTGCCTTCTGGTGTAGCCTCTCATTTGAAACGAGAACTTTCTGATAGAGCAATTTGATTTAGGAAGATAGATCGTTTCAGTGGTGGTGAAACCATTAGCTTTCATCTCTTGACCTTTGCTCTCGCCCTTACTACACACAGCCAGCGGCCACACACCCACACAGCTGCCTGTGCCCTTTGGGAATTGAACTTAACTTATTGCTATAATATATTTAGTTGCCGATTTGAGTATTGGGAAGCAAAGAAGATAAACATTAAAATATTTTTCCTTCCCCTTTCCCAGGCTCAATTGCACTCCAGACACATCTCCTCCCCTCTTGTTATCTCCACAGGTTACACTCAGTTCCTTTGGTGAGGCAACGAGTGGCACATGGGTTTGGGGTCAAGACATAGTGGTTTCTCTCTGCTGCTCCTTGTTTCTCACCCTTTTCTTCCACTGCTGCTTCCTTCTTACTAATTTCCTCTACTCCAATATGGTCAGCCTGTGGGCCACAATCTCTTTGGCATTGTGGCTGCTCAGGTATGGAGCACCTCCAAGTCCTCTGATCTTGCTGTCCTCTCATTCCCTTGTTTCTCTCCTTGTCACATTCCCTCCTTGTCCCCTCTGGTGTTCCCTGCCAGGTTTGTCTTCTCCCATTTAGCATTTTCTGCCTTTTCCTCAGGATGTTTTTTACAGAGGCAACACACATGTGACAGGTGGGCTCCGCTTTGTCACATGGTGAGACCAGTGCAGAGCCAGCTGGAATTGGCTGGGACCAGCACAGGACAGCCCTGACCTCCCTCCTCCACTGGGGCCACCCCTGCAGTTTCATGTCCAGGAGGAGTGGGGAGACAGGAGGCCAGAACATTAATTGCCCAGCTTCAGACAGAGGTGTAGGGTTAGGGGGGTCAGATTGCATCATCAGAGGGCCTATCTGGACATAATTTATCTGGAGGAATCTTGAGGCCCATTCATAGTTTTAAATCCAACACGTATTTCTACTTCAGGAAAGAACTGAACCATGAAATCTATGTTCTTCCATGTTGCAAAATAAATTTAACTGCATGTGGAAAGGAAGTTGATTGTGTAATTGTATTTTGGCCTGCAATTCAGTGCTGAGTCACAATTTGATATTTTAGAATTACAGTCGCCAGTTAATTTTCTTTTATAAGCCCAAGTCAGACCAGAGAAGTGGTGCAAAATAGAACCCGAAGTTCAAAAAAATACATACATGTATTAATGTATTTCACTAAAAAAAGATATCCTGAAACTTCTTGGTGCAAATTTTGAAAAGGGAGCTTGCATCTGAAAACAGCAGAAATGGTTGATGGTTCCAAATTGCTTTCACTGAGCTTTCATAAACAGGCTAGTTCTTGACTAGGTTCTTGGTTGAGACAATATACATAAATAATATAAGAGGTAATTACTATTTTACAGCAGTTTTATGGCAAGTGCTGAGGAAATTCTGCAAAATGTGCCTCTGAAAGACTTGGCTGGAAAGAGCTATGGCACAGACTAGATTTTGTCAGCACTAAGAAGCTCTGAGCTGTAAAACACAGAGTTCTGTTCCTGTAGGATGCAACATCATGTCTTGGAGCTGCTCAGAAAGTGTTTGGCAAACCATCAACTACAGCTTGTCTGAATCTGTACTGAGTGTTGTAGTCAATGTTTTAGAGCTGGGCTTGGGCTGCAAACATGAGCTTTGAAGCAGAACTCTGAAATTCCATCAAACTTTTATTTTGAGATGTAGTTTGGTCCACTTGTTATACTGAGCTAGGAGTTCAGATTAAAGCTCAAATTCCACTGCAGTGTGGGACAGATGAGGGATGTAGCGTTTTTCCCTGGGTTTACCCTACCACCATGCTGGTGACAGATTTGTTGGAAGGTGCCATAGACAAAAGGAATCTCTCCCAGTGCTTAAAACCCACATGTTTTGGACAATAGTTAAAACATTTAGTTTTATTTATATCGGTATAAATCACCCTCTTTTGTGCAGAATGAAGGGACATGCTAGCAGTTTACTATACCTATACTCTCAAAAAAATCCCTAGACAAAACACTTCCCTAAAATCAGCTATTTAATGCAGCCCTTTGCTGTGGGAACTCAGTCTTTCTTTAATTTACAACACCAGAAAGATTCTTGTAGTGTGTGTGGAACTGAATTTCTAGGTAAGTGTCCAGAATTTTTTTTTAGACTTACTTAAGGTGTGCCTTTTTTTTCCTTTGGTGTGAATTCAGTGGTGTAAATGGTATGACCATTCAACAGCACCTTGCCTGATACTTGTGCATTTTAGACTTTGCAAAGCATTGAAGTGACTGTAGATGTTTCGTTGAGGTTACCAGATGTTTGGAGTCTGAGTTAGAAAAAATCAGTTTAAGGAGAGTGAATGACTTAAGATTATGGGAAAAATATGTGGGGATCTTTACAAAGCAGAATGATGTGTTTAATTTCTATAGCCCTATGCCCCAGGAATCTGTGGCCACCACTGGAGCTAAAGGATTAACACTGCCCATTCTGGTTTTAGAACAGAATTAGATCAGATCATGCAAATACCTGCTGCGCTGTACTCAGAAAAACAATCCCACTGATTTCAGTGAGGTCAGTTTACTGTGTTACTAGGGTTCCACAATATATGTCTGGTTGTCAAGGTTTACAAAAACTTTTGCAAATTTTGACGCCGCCCCATAACATACTTACCTCAGGAAAATTGCCAGCTTAGAACATTTACTGTTAATATTGGATAAAATTCTTCCTCAGTAATATTTTGTATCCTGTCTCTCCTTTTTGTTTTAAAATACCACACACAACAATCAAATGTTTAATGAGTAAAATACTGATATATTGATTATTACCTTTACAATTTTGAAAAAATAATGTAAATGATAATGGGGAAAACACCTGCAAGGTGACAAAACATGATTATGGTTTTCTTTAAGAAATATAAATAAAAAAGGGGGTACTAACAATATGTTTCTGAGTAATATTGTTCATGTTAAACTAGCTGAAAATGTGTCTATTTACATTGTTTATTAAACAATCAAATTTGCCTCTGGAACTCACAATTAGTCTGAGTGCTTATGTATGTCCTTATACAGTCATATGCTAATCTGTATTAGAAAAAAACCTCTAATCTTATCTCAACTGGCTTTGAACCAAAGGGACTTAAACACTTCATTTAATGCAGGTCAGGATTTTCCTGGGGAATTTAGAAGTTATGGTGACTAAGACTCAGTGTCAAGAATAAAAAATTTTTATTCATAATGTCTTTAAAAATGGATTTGCAATGATTTGGATAATCTAAAAGTTATAGTGGAAACTTATTAACAAAAAATAACTTGAATTTAAAAAAATAAAAATACAATGTCACAAGTATTTAATTTAATTTGAATATCACCTTATAATAATAAATCCCTTTTATCTGTGTTATTAAACATATTTTACTTTGTAACGGGAAATAATACTGAGTTGTTTCATTTTGTTATTTTTATTTATACTCAGAGAAGTATTTGTTTTGAAACATACAGTTTTAAAACTATTGGTTCTTTTAAACAGGATTCAAGTCTTGATATCTAAATAATGGTAAGTCTACAACACCTTTACTCTCTTTCATTTTAAGCTTTTTACAACAAGGTGTTCTAAAATTATAATAATCAGTTTTCTGAAAACCCACACTTGGTTTCTTGCGCTGGCACAGTGCAGCATTTTCTCTGCATAGCTGCTTCAGAAATTATGTGTAATTATTTTTGTGATGTCAGTGTTACTGAATGATGACTCTGGCTTCGAGAATCACGTTATACAAGCAATGCAAACACCTCTGTATTACAGACTATAAGACTCTCCACCAGCAGTAAGACCCTTTATGTAAACTTCTGTTGCAATTAAGGAAACGAACCTTGAAACATTTGACCGAGTGAGTTGAGTAATGTTGCCTGTGTGAATTGTCCCACTAACCTCGAAGGAGTGAGAACTTTCTCATAACAGGAAAAGATTATGGTAATGCCTCGGTGCCTGCCAAATACCTGTTCCAGAAGGTTGTGTATTCTATAGCATCACTGTATTTACTTAGCATGGGCTGATTGACAATGCTGAAAGAACCAGCCTGGTCTTTCCTGGGTCCTGACAGAAAAATGTTCCTGCAGAGCTTTCCTGACCACGACGTGCTGGGCCAGGCTTTTGAAGATGCTCTAGAAGTGCTGCAGCAGCACTCTGACAGAGAAATGCAGTGTCCACCAGGTAACAAACACCTTGATTCTACTTCATTTCCCAGCTCCTAGTTTTACAGGGAAGCACCTCTTGAAACATACAGGTGGGAGAGTAATTTCCCAGAAGTGGATTAATGGGGTGTTTTGGGAGGATGAAAAGGAGGAAGACTATTTGGAGGGTTTCCACCCTGCCATGAGTACTGCCCAGTGTGGTGAGTATCTTCCAGGTCACAGCACAGGAAAACTGTTGGACTGGCCCTGTTTACCCTCCCCCCAGCACCAGCCCAGGTGCACTGAGCTCACTTTTCCTATAATCAGAGGAAATATGACTGTTGTGCAACAGCCTTTTTCCAATTTTAACTTAAAAATGCCCTTCTGCTGTGCCATGAAACCCAATGCAAAAGAAGAAGAAAAAAAAAAAACACCAACAAGTGAAATTAATTTCATCATTTAATTTTTTTGGACACTAATATATAAATCTTAAATGTTTTTATGCAGGAATTATAGTTTGAGTCTGGATAATTAATAGAAAATTGTTTTCTTGGCTTCAAGAGTTGTATACTTTACAAAACCTAAAATGCAAGAAAGCTGTAAATTGTTCCAGTTCTGGCAAGGTTTTGGTAACTAAATTACTATAAAATTTAAAATTTGTGCTTGTTGTTTTTACACTGTAAGCAGAAATGCAAGGAAAGGAAAATAGGAGGCTACATCACAAACTCTCTAAGCCCAGAACAAAATACCTGCTGTCTTTTGCATGAAATGCATTTCATATGAGGAAGTTTATTTATGTATTATCTATTCTAAAATGAAATGTAAATAAGACCAGTAGGGCTGTATCTTCAGGTATTATTAACAAATATTTAGCTCCACTGCACTGGTAATTTACACATGCTGGAGGATTCACTCTATACAATTACTTGCAATCTTCTTCCTTATACATGTTAGGGCCAATGGAGAGAGCTATTAAACACTTGCAATGCAGTGTTTAGTCTGTCCCACAACTGCACCCACACTTTCACTTGCAATAGATGTACCCATATCCTCCAATGTGTTCTTCTGAGCACCTGCAGAGGGTAATTTTTTAAAATGTCTTTAGTCTGGTGTTCTCCTCTGCTTCTTTTAAGCATCCCAAGTTCTTGGGTTCTTTCTGTGTTGTTCTTCAGGCACTGCAGATGCTCTGATGCTCCTTCATTCGTGATTGGAGACTCTGACTTGCATTGTACTAATGGCCTGCAGAACTGTCTCTTTTCCTTTCTACATATATTTTAGAAGTCTATAATTATCCAAATCATTATGTTTGGTGATCTGTATGGCCCTCTGTTATCTAGTAACCAAACAATTTCATGATGCCATGAAATATCTGACATTTTATCTTTAATAAAATTGCTTTTCATCGTGAAGGCTAACAAAACCAGCCCAAGGGTGTGATCAGCAGCAGCAGTACAGATTTTGCTGGATAACCTGCTGATGTGGAACATCTTGGCTCTGGACACTTTATTATCTAGAAGGCAGCCACAGGATAAATGCTTTTTGACAGGTCCAGCACGGTGTTAAATTATTTGCTATTGTGGTTTTCTTTTTTCCTTCTTCTCACTTTTTTACTCACTTGGTTTTTGCTCCCTCCTCCTAATTCCCAGGTTACAAAAACTGCCTGACTGTGATCAACCACCACCACCACCTCCGAGCCAGTCCCAGTTACTGTGCAGCCCCATCTGTGGAGGAGCAAGGGTATAGCTGGAGAAACGTGATTGTGAGTGAACTCACTGCTCATAAAAGTCAGATATAACTGGAAAACTGATTGCTCATTTGGGATTTCTGATACAAATCATTACGGTAACATTGACAGAAATTTGGGCTGGCCAGGCATGATTCAGATGAAACTGCCTTGGGAAATATGATTGCAAATGTGAAAAATGTGATTAATAATATCTTTTTAGGAGTCAGCTGTTTGCTTCTGGTGTTCTTTTGTGGTTCATCACATAACATGACAACTGACAAGCAAACCTACTAGGGAATTAGTTACAAGGGAAAGGGCTTCTTTGTATTACTTGGGAACAGGCAGAGAACAACTTCCAACCCTGATGTAGCTTCTGCCACTGTGAAAAAGAACCATGACTTTGATTTCTCCAACAGCACTCTGCTTTAAAAGTTCTGGAAAGACCAGCATTATCTGGGCTCTGAGCATAGCTTCAGCCATTGGAGTCCATATGCGTTCTTAAAAACATTGGGAGTGTGGTCTCCAGGAGTGATGGAAAATGAATATTGCAGGGGAGATAATTTCAGGGGAACAGGTTCCACAAAAGCCCATTCTCAGCCAGCAGATTAACAACAGCATGGCACAGGAACTACAGAGTCTGTAGGGACTACTGTCCACGTGGCCCCTTGTCTTTTCCTAACTCTGGAAACTGCTGTTCCTCTGCTTCCAGCAGAAGGGTTGAAGGTCCAGAGTGAGGCAGTTACACTGTTTTCCCTCTCACTTTCTGGTGGGCAGCTCTTGCTCCTGGACATGAATTCGTGCTGCTTGTCACTGGTACACAACACTGAGTGCCTTCGTGGCTGGGAAAAGTCTTCCATAGGGGAGGTGATGAAAAGTTGCATTTTTAAGGCATCAGGCAATTAATTACCACAAGTTTCTTTTTATTCAGAGAATGTACTCTATTAGTAACTTTTTATTGTTTTAATTCTTGAAGAACAGTGCAGCGGATTTTTATGCAGATGAGCCTGTCTACCATACACTGCAGAATACTCCGGAAAGTCAAGCGATGCATGCTGCTGCTGGCCAGCCAAAAGCAGGGAAAGGTCTGTAGAAAGATAGTATCTTGATGTGTACATTAAGCTACTTTAAAAAATCTGTTGGCAAATCATGCTTTCTTCTTTTCCTATTTTTTTTTTAACTTTTAACAGGAAAAGAAACATGTGAACATTAATAGTGACTAGGCTACAACTGCTAGTGCTCAATTCCCATCTGCTCAATCTTACAAGATGTGATAAATCTATTATTAGCTTTTTCCATCCTTGTTTAGTACATGGATACAAACCAGAGATTTGTTTCACTTCAAATCATTTGGGATGAAGTCTGATGCAGAAAAGGAAATCTAGCTGTCCATAACATCTTTATCCACTTACACAACTTATTTTATTTCATGTGGTCCAACAAGCAGTGATTTTCTTGAAGGTTTTTTTACATACATGAATATTTTTGCATGACTTTATGCCTTCCTTTGTTTACTTTTTGAATCACCTTTTGTCACTTCCAGTGTGCACTTTTATGGCTATTTTTCTCCTCCTTGTGGTTGACTTTACTTGAATGGATATCTATTTTGCAAAGAATTGGTAGTGTGACATTGGTCATTGCAGTTCTTTGGTTTTTTATTGCATTCATTATTTGGGTTGTTTGGCGGGGAGGGACTCGGCATCCTTTCTATGACTGCTGGATGAGATTTTCACAGCTTCCACTCTGAGCTGTTGTACCTACTTTTGACCATGGGGTCTTTTTAAGTAGCTTCCTGATTTAGCTGCTTTTTGAAATCCCCTTTTCTCAACTTTAACCACATGGTGTCAGTTTTGGTGTTGTCTCTTCCCATTGATGCTGAACACTGTGGTCTCTGTTGCTTAATAGCTACTACTACTACTACTACTGTTACTGCTACTGCTACTGCTATTGCTACCATAGACTCTTTGGGATGATGGGAGGAGTAGCCTCTCTTTCTAAGTTTTCTACTTCAGATATCTGAAATTCACCATTGCAAATGAAAATCTTTCAAATCCAGAAATCTTGCTTTTCCAGGTCTTATCCAGTGTTGCACTGGGGAGTTTTACATGTCAGTACCTGATCTGACCTTCAGTTACTACTGCTCTGTTAAACTTCATTTCCTATTTCCTATTTCTTTTACACTGTCACCAATCTTTTTTTCCAGAAGACAACCTGCACAAATTTTCAGAGTGACTAAGTATTCTTATGGGGTTATTTTGTGTCCTCTTACAGGTTTCTTTGTGTCTATGGTGATATTCCTGCCAGAAACTGTGATTTGGGGGGGCTATCTTCACTATACTAAATAAATGTAGTCCTCCTAGTTTCTTTTTGAGACATGAGAGGTTTTCTGTACACTAGCAGGTAGTGTGGCTTTTTAGGCATAGACCTGTAGATGAAACCATCAGCACTGAGGGCCCAAATCTCATGTTTAAAGTGTTTCACAAAAGTTTATTTAGGGCAGTCTTTAGGCTGGTCACAAGTTCCGAAATGTGCACTGACTTAGATATGCTTTTAGAAAGCATCTTTTGAGTTAGGTTTCCTCTGAGAAGAGTCCAGTTTGTTCACAACAAAACCATTCCATGGTCTGAACTGAAGCTCAGTGGAGCAGAGGCAGTCAAGAGAGGTACTTCAGAACTGAATTAGATACATTCTCCCTGTGAGAATTAGGCTGTTTGAGGACAATTCAGCACTGAAATCTAATGCAGATGCTCTGAAACACCTTCTGGAGGAACCTGCTTGTCTCCAGTCACCACATAAGAAACCTGCAGGCACTCACCTGCTGGCTTAGCCTGGTGTTTAGGGCCTGGTACTGAACACCACTGGCTTATGCAATGAGGCGCAGTACAAAGATTTGTTAACTGACCCCATCTCAGACTGGTGTGTGGCACTTTGGAGATAACAGCTGGGCTCTGGAAACACAGCTGCATAAACACATAAGAGCAACTAAGCCCTCTCCAGCAAAGATATCAGCTAAAGGTGATGTGTCTAGAAATAAAAGCTTGGGCAGAAATGACAGCTGAACAAAGAGGGCAGACAGCACGAAATGAGGTGCTGCTGCAGACATGGCTACACTATCCATTTCCAGCAGAAATTTAGTCAGCAATAGTCTGTGGATTTTCCCCTGGTCATATTTGTTCTACCATGGGTTTACAGGATAATTCAGGTTGGAGGGGACCTAAGAAGGTCACCTACTAAGAAATGTCTGCTGTGACAAGGCAGTGTCCTTCACTGGCTTCCTTTTAAACTTCTTAGTAACCTATATGTATTTCTAGTAGAATATGTACTTCCAGTCACAGCCCAATTTTTATTTAGATAATGAAACTTTATTAATTTTTTGGAAAGTACCTCTGATTTCAGGCCCTTCTTCTTCCCAGTCCTACTGTTACTTCTCTCCTCTTTCCTTATCACCAGATACAGAATTACTGTCATCCCTGACAGATGTCTTGGCTTGACCTCAGTGTTCCTTAGCAACTGTCACTTTTCCCCTGTTCCTAGTTTAAAATAGCCACACAAGACAAGAATTCATGAACTTTAGGTGCAGCTGCTTGTTTCCACTTTGGTTAAAGTGGAAGATGTTCTTCTGCATAGATTCTCTCTTCTGCAAAATGTTCCTCTTTGTCTGATAATCTTGAATTCTTCCTCCTTACAGCAGCTTCTTGATCACCCTTGGCTTTGGGAAGGGAACTAGAAATACTTCATAGAGGAGGATCCACAAGATCTAAGCGAAACTGAATAAGCCTCACTAGGAAACTGAAGTTTGGGAACTGAGCCTGTGCAGAGAAGCATTTAGTTAACGGGCAAATATTTCAGTACTGAGCTTGCTTTATTCTACATGAGAATGCAAGCTGACACTTCTGCAGATTTTTTAAAATATGACAGGGTACCAGGAGATCTAGCTCTTTCTTGACCACATGAGGTTTCTGGTTAAAAACTAACCTGCTTTTCCTGCTCACCCACTTGCCCTTTCATATATTGGAGACTACCTTGCATCCCCAAAACATTCCTGGAACAAACCTGACAAAACGGAGCCATCTCAAAATCTCTGAGTTTTGATTAAACAAGGAAACCATTTATTCCAAAATGTTCAGATTGGCTCTCCAGAACCTCTTTCCTGCCTTGTCTGAGGATGCAGTTTCCTAGTGTGAGTTCCTTGACTGTGCATCTGCACAGCAGGTGTCTGAAGACTGATGAAAGTGGCTCTACCACACAGTCAAGTCACCAGATATTTGTCATGATCTCCACATAACCTGCTCTTGAAACTCTGATAACCAAATCCCCTTCTGTCACCACAGATCTGTACACGCTTCAGAACCAGAGCATGATGCTGATAATGTCAAGGTTGTGGATTTGATCCCTGCATGGGCCATTCACTTGAGAGTTGGACCTGATGGTCCTTCTGGGTCCCTTCCCACTCGGACTATCCTATGATTCTGTGTTGCTCACATCTCACAAATGATCCCATTTGCTGTTGCTGGTCTTCCACTGACCATAGTTCGTACTGACAGGGTAGTTCATACTGACAGGGTACTAGGCTTAGCTATGCTTTTGCCTATAAGGCCCTTTCCAAGAAAAAGACAACTGCTCATCTTTTAAAGCAAGCATGAGTTCTGTTCTGACCTTTTGCAATTTATTTCTTTATAGGTAGAAAAAAACTTCGACTATTTGAATACCTCCATGAGTCTCTGTATGATCCAGCTATGGCCAACTGCATCCAGTGGGTGGATAAACCAAATGGCGTCTTCCAGTTCGTCTCCAAAAACAAGGAGAAACTTGCAGAACTGTGGGGAGAAAGAAAGGGAAACCGCAAGATCATGACTTACCAGAAAATGGCCAGAGCACTGAGGAATTATGGAAGAACAGGTGAAATCATTAAGATCCGTAGGAAACTGACATACCAGTTCAGTGCTGTTGTTTTAAAGAGACTTGCTCCATCTTATTTCCTGGGAAAAGAAACAATTTATCATCCCTACATTCAGTCTAATCAAGAATATCAGTGTGCAGATGACTGGACCAGTTACAATAATTACATGTACAACAATGGTTATGCATTACAGCATGCTAACAGCTAGACTTACGTGCCACATAAACAGTCCTTTGTTATCCAGCAATACTTTCCAGCACAGAAACTCTCCTCTTTACATAGCTTTTCCTTTAAGATATCACACAAACACATGAAGAGGAAGGTTTAAAAAATTATGTCGGCCTAGTTTTGTTCCTTTTGAAGTTAGTCATATACAGTCATTGCCTGTTGAAGAAATCCAGCAGCTGTAGAACACACTCTATTCTCCATTATGCTAATCAAAGGAATTACTGTAGTTTCAAGCAGGTATATTCAAGAATAGGATCAAGGCTTTTGTCTGTTAGTGGACATCAAAGATCCCATTGTGACAACACTCACTGGAAGTTTTATGCATATCTCCAATCAGAATTTAGATGATGTTGTACCATGGTTGCTGCACTCCCTAAACTAGAAAGGGAAGAGATTTGCCAGCTGCATGAAGCTGCTGTCTGCTTTTTTCATCAATGCTCTTTATGAAGGGACATTTTCTGAGTGAATGCCTGGCTGAACAATAGAGTCCACATGAGGGTGCACATGTTGATCAAGTTGTTAATCCTTAATCACTTAAATTAACATATCTTAGTACAGATCCTGACATGTGGTATTAGGATTGCCAGGTGCACATTTTACTGTTGGTAGTGGATTCATTGGGACCATGAGAGAGTTAGTACAGGATTGTGCTTTTCATTAGGTTTTGTGCAGTTCTTCCCCCACTAATACGAGAAACTCCACTTTTATCCAGCAGTTCTGTACTCACCTAACAAACATAGCTTTGCCATTTATTTTAGGAGTTATAACTTTATAAAGAAAATTTCACTTCTCCAGCTCTTTTTCTAAATGGGAATGTAGCTGAAAGGCTCAGTGATTTTATACTCTCTTCCTGGGGAAGAAGAACTAAATTTAGGTAAAAAGAGAGTAGTAGCCCCTTATGTCAGGATAATACCTATAAATCTACTTTTTGTCATACTTCTGTTACCTGATCAACTTGTATCATCATATGAATTGTTTTTTGTGCTAAAATATTTCCATTCAACTGTGTTCAATTCCAAGTTCTGCATTTTGCAATGTGTAGGCCTGGATATTAATAAAGACAAAAATATTTTCTGTGGAGAGGTGTAAATGGTGGCCTGATATGTTTGATGAAACTCATTGACTTTGATAGTTGCCCCTTGCTCTGACTCCTGTTTACTTGTACAGGGTTTTAATTTTATGTAGTAGACACAATGCAGCGCACTCTGCCTGAGCAAAATTCAAGGCTTAGGGTGTGTACTTTGGTAAGATGAAAGCTGTCTGATCTTAGAACTATGAAGCACGTTAAAGAGCACTAAAAAGAGACCCAGACTTTAAGTCAGGGAGGCTGCACCTTGGTGGAGTGAGTTCTGCCTCTTTGGAATGGGTGGTGGCTCTGGACCCACAAGATGGCACCAGTGGACAGCTTTTCACACTGGGGCTGTGACACTTGCAGGCCTCCAGGTCATCTTTTTCCCCAGTGTCCCTTTAGGGCTTTTTTCTTCCCCACCAGGTTTAGTTTTTTCATCTTCCTGCACCGCACTGCTGCAGATGTGGCAGAAGCAACACTGTGCTTTTGGAAATCACCACCCACCCAGTTCCAGCTGTGGCAGATACAGAAAGTGTCATGACACAATGGTGACACAAAACCCACAAATTTAAGCAGATACATTATGTCAGCAGATCACAGCTCTGTGCTGACCGCCCTGGACAATGGTCAGTTTTACATCTGAAGCTCAGTGTCTTCTCCAAAATAAATCTGGCTCAGCCAGTATGGCTGGGGGTGATGCATGAGGAAGAAATAAAGCTGATCTTTCTGATTTAGACTTCAGGATTCCTGCAAGCAGGAATTACATCAAGAGCCTTACAGACTCTCTGAAGGAGGCAGAACTAGAGCACTTCAGTAACATATTTTATCTACCCCATCTTGCCCGGCCTATGCAGTACTTACATATGTGTGTGCTGTTCAGTAGACAAAAAGCAGGAGAGATTCTTAGCTTCCAGATGAAAAACAATTTGCTTTCATTTGGTTTGGCTTGAATTTGACTCCAGTGAAACTTTTTCCCTTTGGCAGCACTTTGAGCACCCGTAAAGTACCTCCACCTTGTCAGCCACCAGATGTGCGTTCTGGTGACGGGTGGGTCAGACTGCCCCGCCATCCCACGTGCAGATGGAGGCTGTCTGAAGGAGAACATTGGGTTACCAATTCCCACTACTTACAAGCTGAGATCTTCGATCACATCACAGATCTGCATGTGTGGGTTTACCATTAGTGCATTGCTTAGTGAGTATAAAAAGAATGGAAAATACCACAAACAGCGGTTAGCTTTTTTTTCCCAAGAAACTGCCCCATGGATTGTTGAAGCATCCTAAGAGCCACATGTAAACAAAACGATGTATTATTCTTTTTTTTTTTTTTTTTTTTTTTTTTTTTTGGTTGGTTTTTTCTGGTTTTTGTTAGTGAGAGCTGCCCCTTCCTTCTTGGTAAGATCTAAACAACCATAGTTAATTGCCTAACAGATGACTGGCTGCAAACACTCCCTGGTGTATCAGGGTAACCCTGAAGCTCAAGCTGGCTATTCAGGTTATTTTCCAGTTATGTTTCATTCATGGTGGTTTTCCTAGTTTCCAAATTTTCTTTTATGGAGAAGGTCAAGGCAAAAGCCCACACTGTCTCTAAACTGCAGGAGCAGATTCCTACATCCATGACTAAGCTAAGGGCAATGACATTGCATGTGCCTGCTGCTGCCTGCATGAACAGATTTGATCGAGAAACTGGACAAAGTCTGGGATCAGGGAACAAAATTTGCATTTGAAATTTTTTTGGACAATGGTCTTCAGTTTTTCTTTCAGTCTGCATTTCAGACTGAAATATTTCCTGTAAAATTCCATTAAACATTGTGGTTAAGGTCTCACATATATTACAGAAGACCCGGCAGACTGAATAGCGAGTGCACTATGCAGGGAAATCTCTTGTTGGTAGTGACAGCAGAGGGCGTTTGCCGAGAGGCATCGTTTTCTTGGGATTCTTAGGTCCAGCAGAGCTCCTGGTGAGTTACCAGCAGGGCCTCCTGCAAGTGGCATTTCACAGGCACTTCACTTCTCTTCCCTTCCAGGTGTGTGAGAACCTCTGCTGAAATCTACCACCTTTTTTGATCTTATTTCACTCGACTTTTAGCTGTCTTACCTGCTGACTTGCTGTGAATTTCATGTGGCATAATTTGGACCATAAACTGGCAGCAGTACCTGTGAACTCATCCTTGGTTTATAAATGTGCATCAACCAGCTGCACAGAACCTATCTTATGATATTGTCCTGTCTTTTATTGTACCCCCTTCACCTCCACTGGCAGACTTCAAGGGGCTCTGTGAAAATCCCGTTATCCCCATGGTGTCTGCAGGTAGAGCAGGGCATGCATGAGGCACGGTCAGATGTGCATGGATCAGCGGCAGGTGAGGAGAATTCCAGCATCCAGAGCCTGTCCTGCAGCCAGCAGTCAGGCCTGCCGTGTGTTGATCCAGCTTCCTGCTGTTTCTGAGGCATCAGAAGAAATAAGTAAAATAATTAACAGAATCCAATCCACGCATAGAAAGTGCCCAAGAGAGAAGTGAGCAGCACTCCACTGACTCATGCAGTGCACCTGGAGGCAGCACAGGCTTTTTGTGTAACTCAACAGCTCATATGAGATTTGAAAAGTGAGATCATGAATCATAGAATTGTTGGAAAAAAACTCCGAGATCGTTGAGTCCAGCCATTAACCCAGCACTGCCAAATCCACCACGAAACCATGTCCCTAAGCACCTGTCCCAGTCTGAGAAGTCACCCCAAGACAGCACCACATCCAAACATCTTTTAAATACCTCCAGAGATAATGACTCAACCAGTTCCCTGGGCAGCCTGGTCCAGTGCTTGGCAACCTGTCAGTGAATAAATACTTCGTAACATCCCCTCTAAACATTCCCTGGAACAACTTGAGCTCATTTCCTCTTGTCCTATGGACACCTTTTTGCCTGAGCAGAGCATTTCTTTTGCTTTTTTCTAGTGAAGGAAGTTATACCTAATTATGGCAGTTGGGAACTTCAGGCCAGGCAGCGTTGATGCAGGGCATGCATTTTAAAACACTGCTCTCCCAAGGTAATCCAGCACCTAAGAGGCACCAGCCACCTTGTTAGGAAGTCACACATTGAACAGTCAGTGTTGATACAATGGATTATAAGGTGAATTACAGTGCAACTGGGCTGTATTAGCAAGATGCCATCAAACTGCACGCAGAGTGTAAACTGATGGATGGAAAAGTAAATTCCTTATTTGACATTCCAGAAACACATAACCTGAGCCAAGAGTTCAAGAACCACAATGAAATAAAAAAGACAGGCAGCTGCTTGTTTGTCAGGGTATCTCTGTGTAGAATTAGAGGCTTTAATTACATATGGGGAATATTAGTAACAGTTCAAAGTGGAATGTAGCTAATCATTACAGTACTATCTCCAAGCAGAGTGATGGTGAAGCCATACAAGGTTTTCTTTCAGAGGAAATGAAAACTCAGCAAATCTATTTAGAGTACTAGCAATGTGTAGTAGTCCTAGGATCTAGGTTGACTTTTTCTGCCTCATTAGAACAGAAAAATTCAATCACAATTAGAAGACACAGTTCTTTACATATTTGGCTAATCTCTCAAGTCATCCCGAGATCCAGAAAACACAGGAGATGGCTTAAAAACAATGAGAAGAAATAATAATAATAATGATAATAATAATGATAATAATAACGATAATAACAACAACAACAACAACAACAACAACAATAATAATAATAATAATAATAATAATAATAATAATAATAATAATAATAATAATAATAATAATAATAATAATAATAATAATAGTAGAATTAGTTGGTTTGCCTTCTAGTTTTTGCCCTTTTTAATTTTATGTTTCTGCTCTGTACTCAGCAGTGTTGAGGCTAACATTCTTCAAAAAGGAGCCAACAGCTGGCAGAGCTGAGATTGTTGGAAAAGCAGCACAACTGAAGAGATGCAGAATAGGGAGGAGACCTCCATCTTCCATACAAGCATCAACATGCTTCATAATGAGGCAAACTCATCCACTAAAAGTGGTTATTGACTTGCAGAGAGGGATGAAGGAATTACTTCTTCAGGGTATTGTTTGGCATATGGGAAGCATTTAATTCCCTCTCTGATCTCTGTGAAAAAAAAGCCACTTCTTACATAGCTCTGGTCTACAGAGCTGAACTATGTGCCAAACTTTAAATTTAAACCCCTGTTGTTACGTTGGTATTTCTCTCTCCTTGTGTGAGTTCTTATTCCTTTTGGGTCTCTGAGAAATCCGCATTTACTCTGGAAGAAGCATTACATGAGTATACTGCCAGTGGTCAAAGTGGCGAGAATTCTTTATCTGGACTAAGCAAAGAAATGTTTTAATGAAACAGCTCTGCAGGATTGGGACTGGTGCAGGCTGCAAGTAACTGGAATCATAAGTCTTTCTGCTTTCTGTATTGACTTCTCTCAGATCCAGCATGCTTTAATTTCCAGTGTGTATCTGTCAGTTTGATTTCTTCTTATATTTTGGAGGCCCCGGGTAGCTGTAATTCAGCCCTTGGCCTGCCCTCTGACATGGTGAGGACAGCAGCCCACAATCAATGGCAGACTTGCTCCTATTAATCTTGTTCAGTAAGGGCCTGATTCTCCTTCTGCAAAGGGCAAGAGGACAGTTCACACCATCTTCAGAGCAGGCAGGAGACTGTCCCAAGCACTAATGGCTTCAGCAGCAGGTGTTCCAGGGTACCCACATTAATCTTCCCCTTTGCTGTGATTTAGACTTTTGCCACCCTCTACTTGGCTGAAGCCAAATATCCGTGAAACCTGACCCTCCAGCATAAGGTGTGAAAGGTGTTGCCACCTGCCATAAAGCTCTCCATTCATTTTAATTGCAAGAAAAAATAATGACCAGTTCATTTGAAAAAATGACACCTTTAAAAGTGCTTAAAATTACCTTAAGCTCTTAAATTAATGATCTTTTAATGAGACTGGAAGGAAGAAGCCCTAATCTACCATGAGGAAGGTGAATTTCTTACTTTCTGGTGGCAAAGCTCTGCCATTCTTATGTTTTTTATGTTTCCAGGTACAGATGTTGGGTTTGGGTCAGAGAAATGACTCATCAGCCTGAGACTTGGGCCAGAACCTTTTGGAAGCAGAGGAGCCCTCATTTGAGAGTCATAGTCTGCCAAGGCCACGAATGCCTGCCTGGGACTGGACATGAACATGTGCCTTCATGCTACTGTGTCATACTACTACTAATTTTTCAGCAGCAGCTGTTAAAAGATACCCAGAGGCCTGGAATGCAGCAGTACTTCCTGGGAAGGTAGATTAGGCTTCAGTCCTGCAGGGATTTCCATCTGTAAGTCTTAATTTTGTGTGGTGGAAAACTCATGTAAGTCCTTCTAGGCACAGGCTTGTGCAGAGGAGACCCACTGGCTAAATGCAGTCCACCTGGTCAGGAGGTCAAGAAATAAGCAATTTATGTGATGACATGACCAAAAATGACATTTATTTCATGTGGATTTTCAAACAGTTGGGGCATACATGTGCCTAACTCAAGCACTCAAAGTGACGTGTTTAAAATTTTATGTATTTGTATCATTTATGTTGATTAATACAGTACATATGCATGCACATAAAAGTTTATGTGTGATTCTTGGACACCAAAATAGTAAATATTTAGATTTTCTGTACAGGTTGAAACAGAAAGAGAGAAAGGCATGGGCTATTTGAACCCTTTCTACCTCTTCAATATATCTATTTGTTGCTGTTCAATTGTTTGTGTAAGTGGTTCATCAGATAGGTGAACTGTATCTCATGAAAATGCTTTTCATATCATGCTGCCCTTTGAAAATGAGTCTATTTTAAAATTTTTTTATGATTTATGTGTGTTGGACAGGATCAATTTTTAATTTCAAGGTAGTGAGAGGTGTGAGTAGAGACACAGCAATTAGCTTATAGGTATTCATTCCTACTTCTAGTTGTACTCAGAACTGTTACTGTTTTAATTGTTTTGAGGACTTTGCATTATGGTACAAATGGAGTAAAGCAACTCTATTTTAGCTGCACTTTTGCTAATATTTGATGATAGATGAAAAAAATTATTTGTAGCATAGTTTGAAACAAAACAATGTATAATTGGATATTTGCCTAAAAGTGGAAAACAGTGCTGCTTTGAATTGGTTGGAAATAATTATACTCAAATGCAGGACAGAAGGGATGTTCTTTCTCAGTAAACACATATAAAGTAACCACTTTCATACATAACATACCCGCTCATATCATCTTGTAGATAAAATGTCTCAATAAAATTTGTGTTTTCATATCTTTATCCTGATTCTAACATAGGTTAGATTGTTTGCAGTGGCTTAATATTCCATTAGGAAATTCAGTTTTATTTCATGTTTCCCTAGGCCCTGCATTGCCCCAAAGTGACCCCAGTCACCCACCTCTGCGAGGACAGGTCTCGCCCCATCCCAAATTGCCAGAGGTGTCTGTGACACCAGAAGGTAAAATAGAAGTGGAAGTTTGCTCCAGTTGATCAAGACTTTTGTAAGCAGGGAAGTATTAGCCCAGGGCATGTTTTGTGAAAAAACACCTGGGTGGGAGCTATCATGCTATGCTTCATGCATTCGCCTGTGAAGGTAAAATCATCCCCCTCTCAGCTGCCATGAGGAGCTGCAGGAGTGCAGGACAAGAAGGACACTGAGGTTCCCAGAAGCATGGCAAGGCTCGCAGGGCATCCTGGTGGGGTTGGTCCCAGCAAGTACCAGGGTATAGGAGTACAGGAATTTTTTTCTTTTTTTTTTTTCCTGTGTCAGCAGCTGTGACTGCCTTTTCATATTGCAGTCAGCTCTCATGGCAGGTATTGCACAAATCGATGGTGCTGCTGGGCCACTTCAGTTTCTGGTTCCCAGCAGTGGGCCAGGCCAAATTCCTGGGGAAAGGTGCAGGAAAGGCTGGCAGTGTTTGATGGTGAGGATAACCTGCCTTGCAGGGACACCTCTTCTTTGGTGCTATTTGGTAGCTGCAGCATTGCAGGAGGGTTGGAGCTCCTACCCAGTCCCAGAAGAGTCACAAGTTTAATCAGAGCATTTCAAAAAGAGGCATGCAAAGGCTTCATATACTGCTTTGATCATGATCTGAATACTCCTAGTTAATTAATTATCATGTTATGACTAGTCTGGCCTAGGAGTCACAAAATCAATGTTTCAAATTCCAGAAGGCATAGTAGCTTGTCTGCTCCATTTAGGGACAAGCACATTGGGAAGTCTGCTCAGACCCAGCTCCCTTGTACTCCATGAGAATGAGGGGTATTAAAAATTGGTGTTTGCATTTGATTGTTTCTTCAGCTTAATGTTGCCAGGAAGCACTCTTTTGGGTAGGATTATTTATTGCTGTTTGGTTTTCAGCCTTTTTCTCTCTTGCCCTGTAGCAGCACATGTCATGCTCCTAATACTTCGCAAATATACTCACTAGGTAACAGAGAAACAATGCAGGCTCTTGCCAGTTGTCAATCATAAGATCAAAAAGCCCAGCGCTGTCTGTCCCAGGTCAGTGATGAATTTACATCCAATCTTGTCTGACACTTTCTTACTCTGGATATTAAGCAGAGTATTTAGACATGGAATAACTGGATTCAGACTCTTTGTCACAAACTTACGAGCTTAAGTCCTTCACAGGTTGCTGCAGAGATCAGTACTTTTCTCTGAGCCAGGTAGAAGCAATGTCACCTTCACCACTTTACCCTGCATGTGACTTCAGTTGACCTTGATCCACAGCCAAGATGCTGAGTGCTAACTTTATGATTCAAGCTTTGGCATGCTGAAGATGGGAACAAAAATGTAAGACTTCAGATTACACTTTGGCAAGGTCTGTAAAATTCAACACTAGACCCCTTTAAATCCTTTTGCTTAAAGCTTCATTTTTTAAAGCATAATGACCTTTTGATGACCAGAATGAGTTGCTGCTGCAAATAAAGGGCATAAATTAGATCACAGCAGAGCTATTAATATTCTCTTCATGCTCTTTGTATGCAATTTAAGATTTAGCTTTAAAAGATGGGTTTACTCACATGGACAGAAGAACTTGCTCTGCTATCCTCTTTAGGAAAAATGTGACATGCCAGTTAATTGACAACTTCTGCTTTTAGGGAGTTGAGAGCTCCATTAGAAGCCGTTGTCCAGGAACCTTGGTTTTATTGTATTTCCAGCAGGAAGGACAGATAGGAGGCAAACAATGCACCTTGATTTTGCTGGAGCTTTATTTCAGAGATTTGGGAACACAAACACTTATGGGAAGGAAAGATTCCCCTTTCGGTATAAAGCAATTGTGGCAGGGTTCTAACTGTGTCCATGAGCTCACACACATGGCATTTCTGAAAGGAACCTTAGGCCAGTGTGTGCTCAGCTCAGTGTACTGTTAACATAATTCCTAACGCCTTTCCCTCCATCCTTTTCCCTCCTCTCTGGTCATCTCCCATATTTTGGCCCTTTCTAGTCCCATGTTCCTATCAGCCAGTACTTGCTGATGTTCTTTCTCTGCAGTCCATCCAGAAGCTTCTAGCCTCGCTGTCTACCAGCCTTCCCTGGTATGGGTTCATGTCTGACATTGGATGGACCTAGAGAAAGTTTTAGCATGCCTTTGAGGCAGGACAACTCCGTGCTCAGTGTGCTAGCAACGCTAACATATCAGCTTTTCCCTTTTCCAGTAACTGTACCACGTATCTGTGTGTAAGGCACACCTCATCTGTTTCCTCTTGCTAGACATGAATGTTTTATAGCTTTGTATAGAAATTTTTCAGCAATGAAAATAGAAACACTGATGTCAGTTCTTGATAAGTTGCTCATATCGAATCACATCCCACTGGTAATCTGGCATAGCTCTTTCTTACAGAAGTATTATGTGAATGGATGCCCAAAATAACATTTGGTGTTATTAGGAGTATCAAGGTCTCATCTGTAATAACAATAACTACTGAAAATCTTGCAGGAATAAAACAGATTATGGTTCTTTAATAAACTTTTAAAATTGTGTGAATTTCTTTTTAATTTCCTTGTGTGACTTCTTGAGATTGTTGCAACCTCATCATTAAATGTCACCAGTCATAATATAAACTAAAGAAAAAGCAATCTTCATGAATGTTTCAGGCTTTTTCTCCAGCTACAAAAATGATACAAAAGTAATTTCTCAAATGCTAAGATAAAGAGTGCATTACTTTCTTCCATAGTTCCCCTGTAAGTTTCCCTGAAAACATTTCTTCTGCGACCTAAAAGTCATCATTTGCCGCTATGGTACCAGGTAAATTAGCAAGCAAGATTCAATCCAGTTGTTAGGAAAAATTTTGGGAGTGTGAGGACAGTGAAGCAATGCAGGACATGTCTAGAGAGGGTACACATCCTTCAGCCCTGGAGGTGTTTGTGGTCAGGTTAGAAAAAAATCCCCAGGAATCATGTGATGGTAGGTGATTTTGCCTTAGGTAGGGACTGCATGAAACAATCTTTTGAGAGTCCTTCTAGCCCTGGCTTTTTTTACAATATTATGTTATAGCATTTGCTACTGCAAAGAATTTATGGGAGTAACAAGTAACCTCAAGTAATAATTGCAGGATAGGACCTGTCGATAAACATTGAAACCGGTAGGTATAAGAGAAAAGGTGTCAAAACCTATGAAAATGATTAAACAAAAGACTACTGTAGCTTTTCTAGTTAAAATTGAATGAAGTCCAGCTGAAGGAAACTGAAATAAATTTCTGAGAAGACCATTAGAAACTTAGTGGTGCTTATGTTTACCTCTAAGCACCCACTGATAGACATGTGTGAATATACATACAATGTATGTACGTATGGATAGGGATCTTTATTTGGACTGGCTGTAAGGGCATAGCTACATGAACATAGGTCCTGAGTGTCACCTTTGAGCTTACCTTCTCAGATCAGAGGCTGGAGGAAAGAATATTTGGGTAATTTAGGTTCTGTCCTCACAATATGCTAAGGCCAAGGCCCTGCTCTGCTTAGCCGTGCAATACATGCAAGAGGAGGCTCCCGTAAGTCTGGCAGGGCTCTGACTGCTTAGGCACAGTTGGGAATCAGCTGGGGATGAAGTCTCAGTCGTTTGGGAAGGCATCACTGGGCTGAAGCTCGGAAAACGAACTGATCCTACTTGAATTTGAGAATTTAATTTCCACCGTTGGTCTCTGGAAGTGACAATATGCTCTGAAGGAACGATTCTGATGCTCAGAAGTTACCAAGTAAGCCTTGGCAGAGAGGGGAAATGCAGCATACCTGTGTGGTTCACAATTCTTTCTCATTCAAGTGTTTGCAAGATTATCCAGAAGGGGAAAGAACTTCAGGTTTTTGCCAGCTTACTGTGTCTTTGGCTTCACTCACCATTTCTGCAACAAAATCCCCATCCATGGAGAATTCTTCAGTGCTCTCCTCAGTCTCTAGCCTGAACTGTTGCTCTCAGTTTTGACTGAGTAGCAAGTCCTGCTCTGAAACTGCGAAGCAAAGAAGGCAATTGTGCGTTCGCACCAGAGCCGGGAGCACGACCTTTCCTTCATCTACTGTTGCACATGTTACAGCTGTGACAGCTTCTCACTCTGGGTCCTGCATTAAACACAAGGCAGGGAGAGCTGCCCTGCAAACACTTGCTCCAGTCAACATACTCATTCCCATGGAGATCCATTAAAGCCAATTTTGCACAGGATTGTTCTCAAGGAAGTGAAACTGGCACGCAAAGCAGCCCGGGTGAGCGTGTTTCCAGGAGGACTCATTCTCAGAGCTCTCTGCAGCTCTGCACAGTGCTCACAGAAGGGACTGCATAAATTTTGCAGTGCTAGCAGGGATTAAATTCTCTATGCCAGACACAGACAATTTTCGAACCTTATCCTTTGATTTTTCTACTTTTTTCCCCCCATCCTTAGATCATAAAGGGCAAAGACATTGATAGGCAGCAGTTAGGCACAGAACTATGCCTAATCAGGCAGTCTCTATGTATTAGATTTCCATATACAAATTCGTAAGCAATGATGACATTTCAAGGGGTTTTCTAGAATTTCCATAACCTTTCTCTCTGTATCTGCTGTGTATGCTAATGGACACATGAGTACATGAACTATAACAACATTGCTGTTCTGAAATTTTGCCTTTGGTCCCATCCATCCAGCCTCTAGAGGCATCCAGAAATCCTAGAGAAATGTATAAAAGCTCTCAGAATCCATCTGTGAAAAATTATTAGAGCAAATAGGTTGTGTCAGAGAAACTGTAGGTATATGAGAAGCTCAGTTGTACAGGAAAAGTTAAAATTTATTAGATCTTGATCAAATGCACGTGCAATGGCCTTGCATTGCCAAGAAGGAGGGAGCAAAGCAGAGCACAGCAGAGAGAACGGGGATCTGCCAGTGGCTGCTGCCTTGCTTTGTGTGGGGCAGGAAGCTGTGCCACGGCACACTGTGCTCGAGGAGAGTGGGGAAGGGAGATCAGCCAGCCCATAGCTGAGCTGTGGCAGCAGCTGAGACCAGAACATTCCTTTTCAATTGAATTTTCCTGGCATGCAGCTTCTAATGCGTTCTCCCCTAGAACTGCAAGGAAAAATCAAAGTAGTCTTAATATCTTCCAATCTGAAAAAAAAGAGGATGCATTACCATGCCATTCCATTGCTTTATTGGCTTATGGAAAGAAAGAAGAATTTCTTTTGATCCTACACAAGAAGAACCATGTCTGTTTCTCATTTTGAATTCAAAACCCATGCACAAGGAAAAGGAAACCAAACTTTCTGTAGCTCTGTCCAGGCAGGTCCTACAGGCTCTGTCCAGGTAGGGGCAAACACATATTGCCTGATTTTGGCAAGAAATGCTTTCCAAAGAGCCCATCCCATACATTTGATTTTTCTACTTTTTTGCTCTGATGCAGTTTTGAGTCACTTCAGTACTGCCATGGGTTTATCCCAGCAAAAAGTTTGGTGTGATCATAATAATCCATGGGTATAATTCATTAGTAAATTAAGCACTGATTCCATCCCTTGAGACACTAAATACTGAGTTTCTCTTTAAGTTCTTCTAAGTGTGCCCCTTCAGTGTAGCTCATCTCAGCAGCCTGTGGTCAGCATTCCAACAAAATGGAAGGAAGCATGAAAGCATGAGTTTATATGCAAAGCACATATGAGAGAGGGCAAATAAGGGAGAGAGAAAGAAAGGGAGAAATAGAAAGAGAAAACGAGAAAAAGAGAGAACAGGTGAAAGAGAAGGATGGAAGAAAGAGAGATAAAGGAGAGGAAAAGAAAGACAGAGATAGAAATGTCAGTCAGGAGAGTCTACTGCCTTTTAATATGTCTATCCCATATTTATTTTCTCAGTTATGTTGATCAAAATCCATTTTGTCTCATTAAAAAAAAAAAAAAAAGCCTGGGCAAAAAGATACCCTTTAAAGAAGTACAAGGACTTTCTGTAAGGACACATTATGTGTGTAAAGTGTTTGCTTGTCACTTTATTGAATTCTTATCCAGCCATTATTTAAACTGTTTCCATAGGGCACAGGTCCTTTTTATAAAAAACCCACCCACTCAGATACCATATTAAAACAGGCTATCATATTTCTTTGGCATTGTCTCATTCACAAATCCTCCTTGGCTTTAAGCCAATATATTTGTCTGCTTTATCCAAGTAAAAATACATGCTCCTCTCAGGTTTTGCTAATATTCTACCTGGAACTGAAGTCAAGCTGCCAGATCTAGAGTTACCCAGTTTTCTCTCTGGCCTGTTCAATGATCACAACATTTCTGTTCTTTCACTTTGTCTCTTTTCAAACTTTTGACATTTACAGAAGCTTAAGCTTTCTTCTGAACATGTGCAGAGGTGTTAGTGTTACTGGAATAGTTGTATGCTACCACCTCTTCAACAACAGCCTAGGCTTCTTGCTTTCATTATTGTACCCTGGTAAGAGTTAAGAATTGATGGATTCTAAATCTCTTGTTGCTGTTATCCTCTTGCATCAGTGCTGTGCTGTGTTGTCCTCCTCTACAAAATTAGAGTTTCCATCCTTTTGCCTCCCTTTCTCTTTTCCTGGTGTAACAGGACGAGGATGTAGCTTTTGTGCAGAGCTCTGAGGAACAGCTGGCAGATAAGCTGGGCTGGGACAGGAGTGAGCTGGCGGTCTGAGTCGCAGGCAAACCTCTGAGCAGAGAGATCCTCCTTGCATCACCCTTGCTTCCAGGAGTTACAGAGAAGAGGGGAAGTAACCTGTTACTAATATGCTTTCTCATGCTAGCTTAGCCACTCTGCGGGGCAGACCGTGGTGAGGGGGCAGAGCCAGCCGCTGCCTGTCTCTTCCTCCCCAGCTCCGAGCTGGCCCTACTGAAACCTGCTCCCTGAATCCACGGACCCAACCACCCCTGCTGTGTGGAAAAGGCTTCTCGTTTCTCTGATACTTACTCTAAATAGACAGCTAGAGAAGCGTCTAGTTATACTTTAAATGAGTGCCAAGGCTGCGGTGATTATTCAAGTCTTGTCAGAGCCTCTTGGCCGAAGTGATCATGAAACCTCTCATTAAACAGAAATCCCGTGTTTTTGGCACAATATGTGCTTCTAGTTTCTAGCAGGGAAGCAGCTGTCCTTCCTCCAGAGCTCTGGCCATAGCCAGCAGTGGGGAATAAAGAGATAAACACAAATTAAAGAGACCTTTAAAACAGCATGCTAGAAAGCCTAGGGCTGTTGCACAAGCTTGGACCCACTCCTGTTTTATCTGACTTTAGATATGTCCTCTCTGATTTCCAAGAGCACAGTGACTACTATGCAAAGTAGCCCTTGCCTGCGGCTGCCCAGACAGCGGGTGTCTCCTGCCTTATGATTCCAGGGATAGTATGAAGACTTCCATCGTGCCATCACCTTGACATCATCAGGAACAGCAACTGCTTGTTCTCCTTGTGATATATTACTCTGAAACAACATAAATGTCAACTGGCTGCCTGCACAAAATTCACTGGGAGAACACAGCACTGCTCTGAGCCTCCAGCTTCGTTCTTGGCCAGCCGAACTGCTGGTATCTTTAAATAATTAAACAGAAGTAGAATATTGCAACAAAAGTAATAGTCAAAATCAAATTAGCTTTTTATTTCTTGTGCCACCTCCTCTTTCACACTGCTAGGAGGATTTTCCATACATTCTTACCTCTTGGTGCCAGCCAGTTTCACGTTGATTGTGCTGGTCCTGGTCATCAGCATAAAGCTGTGTTCATTTGTCTCAGAATTCTGCCTGAGAAAATAGTGTGTTTTGGGTGACTTGAGACATTGTTTGATTTTGAGGAAAATGGTTTATAAAAAAAGTGACAGTCAGTCTTTGTATTATCATCAAACATCAATTAGAAAGGGAACCCAGGGCTTTTCTTGAATGACAGAACTATCCTTGGCAAAAAAATGTATAAAAATTCTAAAATTAAATAGGAATCTCTGTATGCTTCAACAAAGAGTTACTATTTTTCTGTAATGCCTTCAACAATTTTGTAAAAGGTGAGTGCTTTTTTTCACAGAAACATGAGTTTGATACACCATAATTATCTTAGTTTGAAATTGCATAAATAATTGTTAATGATAAATCTGGTTAATTTTGAAGGACGAACTTAGGAAAACTCAAGTTTTAAAAATTGTCTCTTAAGCAGGCATAAACTGTGTTCTAGTCTTGACAATACACCTACTCCTTTTCTTCAGTTCCTGGCTGGGGTGGTGGAAACAGATTTGTGACTGCTCTCAGGACAATTCAGAAGCAGCAGATTAGAGCTGAGACACCAGATATTCAGAGATTAAGTCTGTCCTGCCATGGCTGCAGTTTTAAGAAAACTATTTCAAGGACTGATTACAGTACAGTCACGGTAACACAGAGCTCTGTACAGCCTGCAAAACCCCTTCAAATGTCTATCCAACCTCTGGTATGGGTTTTGCAGCCTGTACTGTATTCCTGCCTGCCCCAGCTAAATCTGCTACCACTACCCAGTTTAAATACAGGTGGGTGTCCCTTAAAAGGGTAAGTTTACATGGCAGGTCCTACAGCGCATTCATCACTAGAGTGCAATTTCTCGTTGTTAAATTAGTGGACCTGTTCTTGCAAACCAAGTTGTTCACACACTTGCATGTTCCCTTGGTGCTGATATTGTGGATGGGGCTCTTTTTAACACATGGACAGAGTCAGCATTTTGCAGAGCTTGCATGTGCATATCTGTAAATTTGATTCATATGAAAAAGTGTACTTACTGTGCATAAAACTGGGATGTTAAGGCTTCCAGGAATAATGCTGAAGTAAGAAGTATTGCCTGTTATTGTCCTCTCAAGAAAAAAACTACAATCTAAAGGAAAAAATATTATACTCATCAAATGCTCCCATTGCACAGAAAAATAAATTCAAGTAATAGCAGAAGATCAAGTTGTAAAGATGTCTGCATTACACTGTGTGTAATACTCTATTTTGTGGTTCTGCTATATTTTCTGTCTGAGTTGTTTTTCTTTTCACCCTGCAACAGGGTGTTAGCTTTTGTTTTGTGGCTATGAATTCCTGTGCAATTGCTCCAAGTCCAACGAGTCTGGGGAATTGTGCCCATAATGCACTGCAAGGGACTTCATTTTTTGTACTGTTCTTCTGACACCATGGAGGCTGCGTTTACCAGAATAATTTAGCAAGCACAGTTTTATCGTAATGCTTTAAAGTAACAGCAAACCTCTGACAGCTGCAGCTGTTTTCAGACCCCGTAATGAAATGGAAGATGAGTCAGACTGACACTGTGCCAAGGGATACTGCCAGTGCAATACAACCTCCGTGATACCTCCAGTGAGGAAGGCAATGTCAGTGAAGAGGAGGTGTCTGGAAAGGTTGAGCCAAAATATGCCTCACTGACAGATCTCAAGAAAGGAGCTACATCCCCCAGAAGGGAAGTTAGTAGATTTAAACCTGTTCAGCTGGGTTTGACACTATCAGCTTCCCCAGCTGAACGAGCAGCCCCTATCTGCTGCATAGTGCTCACTGGAGAATGTGCTTGAGGACGTGCAGGTCTGCTCGTAGCAGAATCAGCAGGTTTGAAGGGCGCCACTGACTCAGAGATGAGTCCTCCAGTGCCTTCTTCCAGGAGCTTCACTGCATAAAATGTTGTGAAATAGAAATCTGTGTGGACTGGGAAAGTGAGATGTACGAACAGCATTAAAATGATGGGCTGCACATGCAAGGTAGCAGATTCTAAGATGGAGATTTTTTCGCTTTAATGAAAAAGAGAAGGGAAAGTTTAAAAAGCAGCTGTGATAGATTCCATCAATAACAGAACAGCATATAGGGAATTAAACTCATCAAAATTTAAAGACCCAATCCAGTAATCTTTGCTATAGAGAAAATATCAGAAAACCATGAGGTTTTGGAAGAGTATTGCTCAGTTCTTTGCATTATAAGCTTTTATCAAATGGTATGAACAACCTGTAAAGAAGCTCAGTAAATGTAATCCAAGATACACATGCAAATGTCCAAAGGGCATCCCAGATAGGGATTACTACAAATTTAGGCATTATGTTGTTATTAAGGAGGAGAGAGAGCACATTTTGATCCCCTCAGTTTTCTCAGTAAGCACACTTTGCTCTTTGATATGCTCTCAGTTGCTGAGTAAGTAAAATAGTACTTGGTGTGAGCTTGCTGGCTCCTGGTAGCACCATTACTAAATAGCGACAAAATTAAGGGCTAGTATTATTTACAGTAGACCTTTCCTCAATAAGTTTGTCAGTTTTTCCATGCAGAATGCTAAGGGCAGAAAGGTTAATTTAGTGTCTAGGGCAGGATTAGAAACCAGCTCTATAAGTATACAAGAACCCTGCATCGTGTCAGAGCCCGTTTAGTCTGCAGAGTTTGCTAGCATGACATCCCACAGACAGAGGGTTAAAATCTTGTTTAAGTCAATTTCTGGCTATCTGTGGGCAGCTGGATGTTCCTTAACATCTGGGAACACAATGGCTGATGCACACTTGTGTAACTGTGGGTGGAACTATTTAGACTTCTGAAAAATGGGCACCTTCAGAGACAACTAAATTTTTTTTTTGATGAAATTTTTCTTCCTGTGTAAGAATCAAGAGCTGGCTACCCTTGCCCTTCTTTCTGCCAGTGCTAGGAAATTACACCTTTATCTTGACAATAGAAGACTTTCTTTGGGGTATGATGGATTTTTGCATTCTCTTCGAATTCCTGGAGGGCCTCTTCCTACATTCCCACCAGCACCTGCACCAGGGAGCAGTGCTAGGTTCAGTGGGATCAGTCCTGGGGAGAAGCACACCTGTGTGCAAATGTGTGTTCTTACACCAGAACTGTGTGATGAGTATGGCTGACTGAACACATTGGTTGTATCGTGCTGCCTTACAGTAGAGCTGTTTCACTTATTCAGTCATTCATATCATCTTCAGACTAAATATCTCTTTATGCTTTAACCTCATTTTGTAACCCAAGAGAGGCTTAAGTTATCAACAAAATCTCTCCAATCTTTGGTACTTTACGTTGCTTTGAATCTTTTCACTGCTCGCTCTTTCTTCATCATGCCAAATTGCATTTCTTGTTCTCACTCTCCCAAACCCTGAAGGTGCCATGATCCAGACTTAACTCTCTTTGCTTGCATCTCTTTCATCCTACCCATCACAACATCCAAATGTTTTCTTTCACAACTCCCTCTTTTTCTGAGACCTCTTGTAGAAACAGAATTACATCCTAGTTGTAGTTCATGAGTCTTCTGTCTTCTTGTTTAAAATCTTCTTTAAGCTCTTATTGTCCTGAAAAGATTAACTCTCTCTGAATAAAGACTGTGTGTGCCAGTACACACAGATATCTTACAGCCATCTGACTATCAGGACAAAGACTGTCATTCTGAGATTTATACAACTCCCAAATCAGGACAAAATTGACCTGTCTGGTGTGCAGCAAACAGTCTGGGACCCTGGCTGGTTCCTTTTGGCAAGGGAAAGGGGTGGACTGCCACTGCTTGCCTGGGAAGTTTATGCAAAAAAAGCATTTTCAGCCATACAAATTATCAGTTTACTGCTGATATAGGTCAAGCCACTGAACTTTTTAAATTTAAGTTTAACACTTGAAAGAAAAAAGTTTGTCATGCTTGTTAAGGTGCCAGTCTTCCTGCTTATGCAGTTCATGTTCAGGGAAAAAAAATCCTGTGGAAGAAATCCCAGAAGGGTAATTGAACTGGTAACAAGAAAGCAGTGATGGCATAGTGCACAAATGCTCTTCAGCCCTGTTTGGGCTTCTCATGTGTTTGTATTGTTATGGTTCCAGACTGCTAATACCCTAAGCCTCAGGCTCTAACTTGAGCAGGAAGGGTTTATTTTTGGAAGAAGAATTTTTCCCAGAGAAGAGTGCCTGCAATACCAACTTTTTTTTTTTTTTAATAAAGCATACAAATTAAAATAAAAATTTGCCCCAAAGAATCCTTGTACCGTTGAGAAAGGAATAGTCAGACCCCAAACTGTGAAGTCTGTGAAAGATGCATTGAGAAGGGCTCTCTGGATGTTTGGATATCTCTGGAGCACTGACAAATGGGCTGGTCACTGTAAGGGGTATCACCATCAAATTCCAAAATATGAGCTACCTTATCCTGAAATTCTCTTCTGCACTGCCGTGTAAACTCCATTTGATAAGTGGTGGTGCCTCAAGATAGGTGTCTAGTGCCACCAGGGGTGCCTGCCTTAGGTTACTAAGTCACCTGAAAGAGATGGATTTGACACTGATGGCCCATATGCTCCACAGGGGCAGTGGGGGGCCATGATGGAGACCAGAGGGCACCCTCAGATGGCTGTGTGAGATCATCTTTAAGGAACTGAGCTGAGACCTGCGACCAGAACTCCACTGGCTCCATGGCTGGGAAAGATGAGTTCAGATGCAGAAGCTGGCACTGCACTCACTAAAACTTAAGCACAAGGGATCTCACCCCAAAAGCCAAAACAAGTGCCTGTTCTGAATGTTATATGTGCAGCCCAGGGCAAAAGTGAGATATATCCCCCTGGGATTACTCTTCCAGGTTTTAAAGATGCAGGAAGCAGCATATACCTCAGACTAAGAGCCAAGGACAAAGACCGAGAATCAGATCTCTGGGCTCCTGTCTTTGATCCAATACCTCACATGGATCTTCAAATACCATTGCTTGTCTCTGTTTGTTCCTTTATACATAAAATATTATTTCTAGATTATCTCTTGTATCTGCTGTTTAGCCTACTATCACCAGGCTGTTTGTGAAGCTCAGTTAACGCAGAAAGTCCTTGCTAGCTGATTCTAACAAATCTATTTTAATTTTCAGTGTTACCAATGCATGTAACTTTTTGAGTTACAGCCTATCTTTAAAATTAGTGCTAGATGATGTCCAAAAACTTTGAGTCAGAATCTTCTAGACACGGGGTTTTCCCCAAGGAAATCTCATCACTTATTTAAAAGACATCACTAATATGCAGCCCAGTGCTGACTCAGAGTGAATAGAGGTTACAGAGGCTTTGGAAACACCAGCACAGAGAAGCACTGTGTTCATGTAAAAGCCAAAAGGTGTTTGTAAATGCAGCTAGGGTGTTGCCACCACACTCCTGTCATCCAGCAATTTAGATTAAGTGTGTCACATAAAAGATGACATCCATTAGTGCAGAAGGGGTGTGTGCCATTCCTTTCATCACAAAATGTACATAGGAAGAAGGTAAATCACCAGCATCTGTCAAGCTCAAGGGGAACTACAGAGTTCTGGGGGCTGGCCAGGCTCACAGAGCAAATGACAAAAACTGAATAAACCTTGGCTTTTAGTGAGAAGGTGATGGCCTCCACCAGAGTGGAGATTCAGGGCTGATTATTGCAGGTTTGCTTCGCATCCTGCCTTTTCGGTCATGTCCCCTGCAGGCCATGCTCACTCTCCTCAGTGAATCAATAGGACCCCCCAGTGGTTCACTGAAGTTTGAAAGGAATTTGACTTTTTTCATCCAATACAAAGGAAAAAAGATTTGGTCAAATAAAGAAAATCTCTGCATGAAACAGATGTTTTTGGAATTAAGAAAGCAGTATGGAATAATTCACACATATCTCTATTATCTTCCAGAATAGGAAGTGGATGTTTATAAACTGTGGACCTTGGACACAACAAGGATATAATTTCCTGTTAAACTTAACACTATGTGTGTGTAGGTTGCAGCTAGGAGAGATAGTCCCACTCTCCTGCCAGTGCTCCCTTTTCCTCACGTCTGGTGATCACAGGGCTGATAGAGGGCATTGCTTCAGCAGGCCCAGCCAGCAGAAATGAAGTACCTCCTGCTCCAAAAGAGAAGGATCCACTCAGACCAGTGAGCAGAACTGACTCCTCCTGCATAGCTCCAGCACAAGGGAAGGAACAAGGCCTCCTGCCTGAAGAAGGAGGAAGAGAGAGGGTAAAGGAGAACGGGCCCATCCTGACCGCAGCAGCCTACAGCAGCACTGGGTGATGTGTATCTGGGAACTATACTGTGAATATGTCAAACAAATCAGCCTAGTGCATGATATTGTTATAACTACATGGCACTTATGCTAAGAACAAATGTTCCAATGGATAAGGGATAATACCAGCCCCAGCAGTTGGCACCTTTTATTCCATCTGTTCATATGCAGCAGTATCTTTCAGGCACTGTGGACAGTAATAACATAACTAAGACTAAGGTTCCACTGTGCAAACTGGTACCGATGCACACTCCATAAGTTCTCAAAGGAAGCAAAGAAGGTGTGATGAGAGCTGTGGGCTAAAATAATGGGATATCAACCCCAATCTACCAAGACACAACTAAGGTATGTCCCAGTTAAGGAAGCTGCTTAGGATGATGTGCATGAACTACTTTAGACACCTGGGAATTGAATGTATTTCTATTAACTGCCTTCATAGGATCATTACAACACAAGGGTTACCTGAGATGGTGGTAATCTGAATTAGAACAGCCACAATAAGAACAGCCACTTTCACAATATTTCCAGGTTATCAAATAGTTAATTTCAAAGTTTTCAGCCCCTTCATGCTGGGATTTGGATATTTGTCTTTGAATATTAATGAACTTTGACACTTGGGTTTATATCATTCATTCTGAGTAGTTTAAATACGTACCTACCTCAGTGAAGTAGTAAAACTTGTAAGTCTAAAATATTTAAATTTCTAAAGGAGAATAAATAAAATAACTAACATAAATAAAACAAATAAAATAAAGGGTTTTTATATCAATATATTTCTAATACTTTCATTTGGAGGCCTTGTACAAGCATTTCCTGTAATGGAGGGTGTGCATCTTTGGGTACAACAGGTACCTGCAGAATACTGGAACTGGAACATTTTAAATGTAACCAGTAGGGAAACAGACCTGGAAAAAAGAAGTTGGGAAAATCTGTGCTGTTTCTGGGACAGTTACGGATTTCAGGACTTTTTCAGGGCTAAATTTCTACAGCCATGTTTTTGAAATTTTTCAGACTGCTAATAAGACAGATCAAATGGACTGAAAATAATTTAAAATTAATCCACCAGCTTCAGTGGTAGATGCTGTAGAAAACAACAAAAAAAAAATTTGCATTTCTGAGAGAGGAGCCAAGATCAGAGCCCTTGGTTTTCATTTCAATAGTGAATTTTATCTCATCCTAGGCCTCATTGGCCAGTGCTGGACACACCACCCCAGCGTGATACACCATAATCTGCTGGGACAAACCATGTGCTCTTTGTAAGCTGCTGAGGTAATTTCAAATGCTTAATGAAGAGGTCAAACCAGGGCCAAAGAAACCTCTGCTTGATATCCTGCATCAGGCATTCCCAATCAGACAGATTCCAAGAAATTGGAGCATGTAAATCCAGCATGGGGCTTGCTTACCTAGGCATAGCTCAGCTGCTCCCAGTTTCACCTGTGGAAGTAAGAACAAATACCTGGGCTGCAAAGTCTCTCTCCTCTCCTGGC
Source organism: Oriolus oriolus (assembly GCA_013400235.1). Taxonomy (NCBI): domain Eukaryota; kingdom Metazoa; phylum Chordata; class Aves; order Passeriformes; family Corvidae; genus Oriolus; species Oriolus oriolus. The sequence goes on along the minus strand of VXBT01003525.1, from coordinate 536,040 downwards.
TGCATGGTCGTCTTTCAAATTTCCTCCTAAAAACAGAGTGAAATTGGGTCTGCCTCTCTTGAAGAGCAGTGGCAAAGCTGCCATCACTTTTCCTTTCTTATCAACCCTCAGCTTAACTTTTTCTGACTGATCCAGCCAAGCAGCCAACAGAAAGAAGCTGCTCTCCTTCCTCCTCCTGCTGTCTTGCCTGCTGCCCTGACCTAGGCACCAGCTCTTGACTTTGGTGCTGAGTGCCTCAGAGTGCTGGAATTTACTGTCAGAAAGGAAACACTCTGACTGCTACAGGACACCACGGGGCATGTGTTGCTTACACAGTAATGTCACCCTCTGGGTCATTGTAAGGCAGAAGGTAAAGCTGACAAGTGGTGTTTATCTGTCAACGACATCTTGTACATGCCTTGAAGTGTCTCCAAGCCGACTGCCTTGGAAAAAAAACCCAGTGTAGGCTTTAAAGTTTAATCTTCCCTCATCTTGCTAGATAGAGTAAGGCCCCATTTGTGGATGCTACATCAATATAGAAAGTATTTCTTAACAAAGGTCATGTCTCATTTACATGGAAGAGAAGTAGAGTGCATGACTGGGTAGGAGAGTTTTCCTGGCAAGTCTACCGTGCAAGGCTGTGATTAAATTGAGCTGGCCAGGTAAATCCAGGTGTCTTTCATCAACACTAGGAAGTTCAGCTAAGACACCAAACAAAAAAGAATGCCTTCTTAGATTAGATTAGATGGGGACTTAAGAGGTAACAGATATTCCAAGACACAACATTCTTCCCTTGCAAAAATAGAAGTTCTGCATTTTTTGGTTGAATACTTTTAACTTTCCACTTGCCAGCATGGTGCAAATTGAAATAATGGATTTGTTATTTTTATTGGTAGAAAAGAAAAAATTACGAGCAGATATCAAATATCACTGATAACAATAAAAAAATAAATTCACCAAAATCTGTAATGTCCTACCTATGACTTCAAAGAGGCCACGTGGCAAAGGCAGAATTGGAGCAGAAAATGTCATCACTATGATGCAGTTCTGCTGTAGACATGGAGTGTTAAGGAAACTTTCCATTCTGACCATCCTTTTGCCTCGTGGGAGGGGATTTGGGGCTGGGATGGGGCTTGGACACTGTCAAACCTCATTCCCTTGGATAAATGTCTTTATGTGTTCCTCCTGTTGGAAGGGGAAGCTCATCTGCTACTGCTGTTTGTCCTTCATCCTTCATTCTTGGGCTCTATAAATAACTGTTTCCCAAAGGCTCCAAAGCTCCAGATATTAAGGCTGATGAAGAATTATATTCTGTTACATGAGACTTTGAAACTCAGGATTCTTTATTAAGAACAAACCCAAGATGCTGTTTATTTTTTAATATAAACACATATTAGTGGACTGGGAATCCTTTCCCATTCTCATCTACACTGATAATTTTTGCCTGGCATTCTTATTTCAATTGATCAGCTTTTCTCAACATCAATAAAACTTTTAAATGGAAAAATTTTAAATCAAGAATCTCAAGTTGGAAGGGATCCATAAGGCTCACAAAGTCCAGCTCCCTGCTCCTCACAGAACTACCTAGAACTTAATTTTATGACTTCCATTTGGTTAAATACTTTGGTCAAAGATTTGTCTTTGAGGTCTTCTTGGAGTGTTCTGATCCTTTGGCTTGGTGACAAGATGAAGATTTTTTTTCTCTGGCAACGAGCAGACAGGCACCTAATAGAATAGAGACTGAAGTAAGTGAGAGAGTTGAGTCCTTGAAATAGTAGCAAATATGAAGTTATTGATGCAGATCTAGCAGCTGCAACTGCAAATACAGCTCTGGATGTTTGACCAAGGGAATTTATTAAAAACAGACAGGAGAGAATGATTTAATTATCTGACGCCCTGATTAGCAGCCGTTTGGAAACTGCTCAAGGAGCTGAAGAGAGTTAAAATAGGATAGTCAGGCTTTGGAAAGAGACCACAGAAGATTAATTGAGGCAGGCATGGAAGGGAAAGGCTCGGAGAGTTTCGCATGTTTGGCCCCTGAGGTGGTGGAGGAAGAGGGCTTATGGGGGTACACAAAAGCCACGCTGTGCTGAAGATAAATTTTGTTCAGGAGACATTCACTCCGTGGGACGGGTAAAATACAAGGGCACAAGGCAATGTGTGGAGGGAGAATAGCAAGTCATGAGAAGGGACGTTTCCATCCAGAGACATGAGGCAGCCTATGCAAACAGGGGTGCCTTGGCAATAGTGTGAGTTAATGAAAGGGTGGCTGGGGATGCCAGAGCCCTTAGTTCTGTCTGCTGAGGTACAGGTGGTAGGGTAGAAATAAGGTGGAGCTCAGCTCTTTCCACCTCAGAGTTTCTGTGAAGGCTTGGCTCAGTCTTTTGGTAAATAGGGTTGTGGCTGAGTCCAGAGGTGGTTTGTGGCCCTTTCACTTGCTCAGAAACCACATGTTCAGCACAGAGGAGTTAACTGCTTCCTCTTCTGGTTCAGCTCCTTCACAAGATGAGTTGCCATCAAATCAGGGGAGTGGTTGCCATACATAGGGAAACAAAGCAGGACGGCAGGAAAAAATGGTAAAAAATTTAAACTTCATAAAATTGATAGAGAAATGCCTTTATTAACAGAGAATGTACAGGTTGTGTGGATGAATGTTGTTGTGGAAGCGTGTTTAGACATCTCTGAGATCAAAGAAGCATAAGCTTAGAAACTACCACCAGCCATTTCCTTCTTTTCAGTATTTTTCTTTCTTTTTTTCTGGCAGTCTTAAAGCAACCTGGACAATTGCTGGCCAAAATCAACTCATCTTTTCTATGCAGTGATAAGGCAGGCTTGATGACTATCATGCACTCTGCCAGTGTGGAAAAGAAGTATAAGAATGGAAGTCCCAGTAGCACCAAAGTACTAATTTTTGCAGCACAAGCAAGATGGGATCACAGTTGTGGCAATATTTGTGCAGGGAGAAAAATAAACTGAAATGATTAAGCTGTCTTAGATCAGAGTATGAGATAGATGAAGGTGCTTGAGGCATGGACTCATCTGGGAGTTAGACTGAAACAAATAAAATATGGATTACTTTCTTAGGAATTAAGCTACTTTCCCTGTCAGTGCTAGTGCTAAGGTACACTGAGATATCACAGTCTAAACCTACCCCAGCAGCACCTTCTATAATACCACTAAAAATTACATCACAGGAAAGTTGCAACACAGGAATGTTTTATCAGAGTAAATGAGAGCATGGCATGAAATGCAATGAATTATGCAAGTGTAATGTAAGGGTAGGAAGGAATTAAAGGACAAGCAAATTTTCAGGTGGCTGCTGCTTTGCAGTTTCAATTTACTTTGTGCAGCTGAAGAGCATTTTGCTTGCACTCACAGCTGGCCCTTACAAAACAGAGACCTGTTGAAGCACAGATCTTTCCATTGACTGCAAAGGCAAATATAGTACTTCACTATTTTTTCTACTCATAACCGATCTTCGTCCCTTCCTGCCTACCAGAGGTTATAGAGCCAATTTAATTTTTTTATCTATGTCTACACTTGTAAATAAAGCAGGGTTAGGGCATGAGCTCAAATATTGTCCTGTGATTATAACCCTGGGGGATGGTTAGATGCTCCCTGGTACCATTTTGGGCCAGTCAGCATTCTCCCAGCTGTACCTAACCACAGCTCAGGCACATCCACTAACCATTCCCTGCATAGATTTTGATTGCAGTCTCACAGTTTAAGGATGGAGGAGAAGTTTTGCTGTGCAGATAAGAACCACACACTTTCACTTGGTCCAGCAAATGGTCTCAGTACTGATTTATTTAGTAACATAAAGGTAGACAGTGAATAAGACTCTGTCTTCCTGAACATCCTTATTCCTCTTGCTGTAAAGCAAGCCCTTTAAGGCTGTAAAGATAAGCACCTGCCACCAGTCCTTTCTCACTGTGAGGCCGCAGTGGAGGTCCTCTCTAACCGATCAGTACTAGAGTGTGACCATAGTTTAATCCTGTTTGTATTAACAGGAATCTCCAGAGGCATGGTTCTCAGCACCTCTTGGCACATGATGGGTGGAATGCAAAGCAAACATCTTTGCATCTTACAAAGGGCCATGGAGGAAACACCATGCTGGAGAGCATCAGCAGCTGCTCCTCATCCCCCTCTGGTTCCAACCATCACAGAGTTCGGTGCCTGGATGTGGGCAGAAGAAAGGGGAACAACAAAATGTGATCTCTGCCATGTTATTAGGTCTGTTCATACACTGCTTCCCTACTGCCACCCCAGTCACACAGACGGACAAAATCCCCAGTTACCTTTCCAGGGCAGCAATCTTTGCTTTCCAAGGACAGCAATTATTTCAGTGATACAAACAGCTTTACCTGGATAGTTATGTGAAACAAAGGAGGAAGATAGCTTTAATATTCCTTGTTTAAGTTCTTGTAGGCAGAAGTCTTGCCTATCTCTGTATTTTACAGGCACATAAATCAGTCAAATAATAAACACCACAATTAACAGAGCAGAAGAATTCAGATGATGGTCTTTAAAAAAAGCAACAAAATGCCCATCCTTTAAAGGATGTCTATAAAAAGGCTAAATAGACAGGAAAAAACAGATTGCAGAGCAAGCCCTCATGCATTGGCTATAGAATAACCCGGCACATGACCACTATTACATCTCCAACTCCTATTCAAAGGTGTAAGATAGGTTTTCCATAACATTTGGGTGTATTCCTACACTGAGCAGTCTTTCTAGTAGCCTAGTTCTTACTGATACCTCATAATGGTATGAAGATGTGCTTCAATAGCATGAAACATTTGAGGACCGCTTCATCTATTGTGCTAATTACTACACTTTCATCTCAAAATCCTAAAAGAGCGTAAGAAAGTAAATCCTAGTACCCTCTGATTAACTTCACTTGCATTTCTCTTGCCTACATGTTGTTAGTTTAAGTGGGAGTCTAAGAGGAAGGCAACCCAGTGGCTTAGTATTTAGTGGTTCTGTGTGTGTGCTACAGATAGGATTTCCATTCCTTCTGCCTGGTTTCCTGGCTTGCAAAGGCAAGCAGTGTTGGATATCCTGGATGGGTGGAGAAGAGAATATCTCAACTCTCCGCAGAAATCTCTCCAGTTAATGAATTACTCATGCTGAAAGGAAGATTATTTTCTCTACCATTGCCAAAATGAGAGTGGCTACAGGGAAAGGACCCAAATGTCAATAGAAGGGAAATAGAGAGGATCTTCACTGCTGAAAACAGGAACACAATAATCCTTTTCATTAATACTGAGAAACACTCTACCTCTCACTCTGTCTTTGCATACCATGTTCTCTTAAAGGAAGAAAATTAGGTTTCACTGCAGGCATGCTGTCTGTACCTACTTGTCACTTTTATGTTGTGGGAAGAGGCATAAATATACAGGCATTTCCTATAAGTTTTGCAGGCAGGAGGGGCTCTTTAATAGCATGGCAGTCACCTTTTTAGCCCCTGTCTGCATGTGCATACGTGTCTGCATGTTACAGAGAGGGACGCAGAGAGCAAGCTGTGAGGCTGAATTTAGAAAGTTATAGATGTTCTCATCAGCCTCATGCAATGCAGCAGAGATTCCTTCCAAAAGCCAAGGGAGCAGAGGCTGAAGACAACAGATGTGAAGGGTTTCCCATAACTGTCAATTTTCAAAGTGTTTGCACTGAAAAGAGAGGAGGTGCTATTTTGATTGATATTTCAGCCGCAGTATATAAAGCAGAGGAATTCTTCTTACCCTCTGCTTGTCACACTGATCTCACACACTCTCCGCTGGACTTGGGGCTACTACTGGCTGCATCTGAAGGGCTGAAACTCTCTGGGAATTAAGAATCCTTGTAACAATGCCGGAACCCACCAAGAAAGATGGTAAGCGTGGCAGAACATTACCTGAGCGCTTCTTAATTACAGGAATTATGAGTACGCACATGCACTAAACACCTTTTAGACCTCCTTGCAGATATCAGCCACAAATAATATTAAGAACAATAGCCATGTAACATCACTAAATCGTTAGAGATCACCGATCCTTTTAAACTAAGAAACTATTTTCAGGCAGGGCTATAGCACAAACTGTTTTAGACAATAAACTATGACTTTGAAAGGATATTGAGAAGCTACTTGATTGGGCAAATGCTGTATTCATGTTTTAAAGACTACAAGATTTCCATAGTGTGGTTTGTGGTTTCTCTCTTCTAAGCTATCTAACCTCTGGAAAAGAGGGAGAAAGCATTTCTTATGACTTAAAGAATCAGGACATTGATATGTTTTTCGTACAGTTTTCTAATAGTTACTGAGTGGGAAGGATGTGCTTATGAAACAGTTTTAAAGTTCTGATGAAAATAGAATCTATAGATCTAATGCATAAATGAAGAATGTAGTAAGTTTTTCTGTACAGTTCGAACTGGAATGATTCATTTTGCCACATTACAGAAATTATTATTTTATGTTTCAGAAGGATAGTTAAAGTCAGTAATATTGGCCCCTTCTATGGTGCTATTAAGTTCTTAGCAAAGAAACTGAGTATGTAGTCTGCTACTGAGACATGGAATTGGAGACCGAGGAAAAAGGTGAAAAATGTTCAGGGTCTATTATTTAATAATGTTTTAAAATCTAATGTTTATTTTTCCATCATTTTGAAAATTTAAGCTATATAAGCGTCTTTGATTTGCACTATTTCTGTAGCTCTTCTTGTATTTTTCTTTCAAATATATGTGTTTTGGTAAGAATTTTTGATGATTGTTTTTTGACATTGACTATATAAGGAGCTTTTGCAAAGACATAATGTGCAGACTATATATGCTTTTCAAATATTGGTGAAGGAAAGCTATACACACAGCTTCCCTAATGCATTCCCAAATTCAAAACTGAATTTAATCTTTAAGGTAATCTTATTGATAGTATAGAAGTCATTAATTAGCATTTATTTCCCATAAATTCTGAACAATCTTATATGCCAATGTGTGTAGCTTGAATAGGTACATTTGATTTAACACTGACTTATCGATAGCATTTGTTTTTTACAAGTTTACAAACATTTCACAAGGGTTTTAAAAATATTTTTTCTGATTTTGTGGAAGGCAAGAGCAGAGCAACTGTCAGGAACATTACTCATTTTCAGCACCTTCTTTGGCTGGGGACACATGAAAACCAAACTTTTTGCACGACTGAGCCTTAAGCAAGTAGTGTTGACAGACCAGTGTGATCACTTTACTTACTGGCCCTCCTCAGTGCTCGAGGACAATGATAGATGAAGTATCCTTCTGAAAATAGCTACACCAAGTGCACGTATTAATACAAGAGCCTAATCCTCCATATCAAACCTAGAGCCAAGCCCCTTCTAGAGTGTCTTATTTGTAATTCAAATTATTTACACATGTATTAAGTGTCCTTTTTATTTGATCTGTTGTTGGACTGGGTATTATACACTTTAATCAGAATGCATTCTGTGGCTGTCAACTCAAAAAGAACCCAACCCTAAAATATTTGCGCGCTTTCAAAAGATATGTGCTTTGAAGAAAATTAGTTTGGAGGCTCGTGTTTCTTATTCTGTTTAAAATTAGGTTGTTTCAAAGGTGTTCTTACAATGCAGTGATTACCAATGCAGCTCCATGTTTGTTTTACAAAATAAGTTTAGCAGCTCTGAACAACTTTATATTGACAGTGGAACAAATGTGATTTTTGATGAGTCAGTATTCAGGACCTAAAAAGTATTGAAGTGTTCTGCCTTAAGAGGGCTAGAATTCACAAGCAATAGTGAGCTCTGGAGAAGTGATACAGTTGGGTTGTACACTGGTTGTTCCTTATTGCACACAGTTTATTTGCAGCCAAGAGATCAGGGGAATAACAGGTTTATATTATTGTACTGCATGGATTAGCTGCTTCCTAAAGATTTTTCTGTTGATCATGAACTCGCCTGAGCTGTTGACAGCACTTGTATTGTAAGTGTGAGCACCTACTGTATTAGTGGCAGGAGAATTTGGTACCAGTAATAGTACAATACTGCTACTCATACAAGCTCTACTTGTACCGGCCCTGCCAGCAAGAATTCAGAACCCCACATGTTCATCAATTGCCTGTTCTCATGGTAATTTCCAAGGCATCAAGGGTTGAAGGAAATTAATCAATGAAGGTGAACCTTGGACTGACTAATTCTGGAGGTTACCACTGGAAGGACTCTCTGAAACCTTTGGCGAGCTTGTTGGAGGACTACAGTAGAAAGCAAAGGGGGAAAAAAAGAGGCTTAAGGTCTCTGTATCATATGGGCACCTAAGCAGTGCTCTTCTGACATTTCCAAAAGAAGCAACCTACTTGAATTATCCCATACTCCTCATTTGCATAGCCCCTGCAAATTAAAAGCAGCACACACAAGCAAGTATTTGAGAAATCAGAAACTGGCTAATACTTGAACATTAAGAAAATCTCAGCTTTGTGTGTTTTTTGTCACTATAGTCTCTGAAGTATGTAGCTTAATTTTTCAGAGGCAGTGCTGTAGCAAGCTCCCAGGTTTTTTTTCAGGCCAAATGCTCTTTGAGCTATTTTAAGATTATTAGATTAACAAAGTGAGAAAATTCCTGACTTGGTGACAGTGTAGCCTCACAAAGCACTCTTAACAAATAGGATCACCAAATTAAACACACCACTCGGTTTAGAGAAGGTTGCTGGAGAGCTTCAGCCTGATGGAATTTGTCACTGTAGAAACAGGCTTCCATGACTAATTATTTAAGGCCTTTATGGTACTCCTAAAAGTGGAGTCCTGTATATAAGATCAGCTGGAGCTTCTTTGGAGAAGACGGTCATGGTGTTGTAGGACAGTTTTGTCCTAGCTGGCTCAAAATATATGTGCAAGGTGAAGTTACATCAATGGGTTAACTGATCCCAATGGATGACTGGGGTATGACTGAGTTGCCAAAGACCTTAACCAGTGCATTTAAATTTAACAGCCTTTAGCTTTCCTGGTGACTAATAAAATAACCCTCTCTCATATAATTACTTCCTGCAATTTATTGCAATCACTCAGTCAATCTTTCCTCTCCCCCCTTCCCTTTAACCAATACTCATAATAAGAGCTGCTCATTAATTAGGTGCCCTCTTAAGCTGTCACAGGCCATGGCATTTGGATACGCTTTTGTAAAAGTGCCAAGTCTCTCAAGAGCAACCTTTTCAAACTATTTGTGGGCATCATCCCACAGGGACAGGTGCAAGTCTGTTCCCAGTAGGCAGCTCTGTAAATTTGCCTTATTTATTCTCCCCAGTCTAGGAAATAACTCATAGCCATGAGTTAAACGACCATTCCAAATTTTGAGCCAAAGCATTTATCAACTGTCTGCCAACTTCATTTTCTAAGTGTTTGCAAGCTCTGCTTGAATGATGCCGCCTGGAGCATCCACATTTTGGCAAGGAATCAAAATTAAAATCAGTGTGTCTACTTTAGACAGAGTTTCAGCAAAATTTTATTCAATCTACAAATAGCATAGATGTAAAAGTTGTGAAGAAAACTGCTTGCATATACTGTCTGTTAGAAGAACAATCTGTAAAACATGAACCAATTTGTGAAAGGAGGTAAACAGACGTAAATACTAGTGCAGACTGCTTTGGAGATGTGGTAACACTGCTCTCCATGAAGACACCCAGTGGAAACAGCCTTTACTTCTATTTGCTTTTAAACATAATTACTTTTGTTTCATTGTGAGATTTTTTTCTATCATTATATTTGCACTATATTTACAATATTCTAAATAACACGACTGTCTGGTGTGTCAAGTAACAGCCACTGTCAAAGAAGTCACTTAGTCATATAAATCATCTAAGTAGACATGTAGAGCAGCCTTCCAGTAGGAAAATAATCTAAGCTTGAAGGTTGGTTAAGAGCTAACTAAAGTCAGATTTCTTTTAATATCATATTTTGAAGGCTAGACAATTTTTCATAGGCAAAAAATAAGCTGAATGGGAATTCTGCTTCACTATACGGATTTGTCTTGTGTCAAAATTAAAGCTGCTGATGGAAAGTTTTCCTGAAAAGTCAAGATCCCAGCATGTGAACATTTTACAACACTGTTTAGTGCTTTCCATGCAGAAGACTGGACCTGTATAACCATTTTATATGGCACCACACTGGGTAGTGCAGTCGCTCTCTCCTTGCTGCATAGTGGTGCAAAAGAAAAGCATACAGACATCCATCTTCTGCCATCATCTTTGCCCCTCTGCAGCACTGACTGTAGAATGCATTCCCATTATTTTTAACTTCCTTCAGTCTCAGAGCCAAACCACACTCAAAGTCAGGTCCATATGTATCATTTGCCAGCTCCATATTCAAATCGCAGGTAAATGAGTTTTGGTGGATGACGAAAGAGTGAAACCCTAACCCCTTATCTTTTTTTCCCTCTCAATTCTTTAGAAAGTTTCTCTTCATCACCTCTCACTAATAAATTTTAAGCCTTCCTCAAACGGAAAGCAAACTTACACCTCACTGTTGTAATCAGATCTGTGAGGGTGGGCTGTGCTCCTGTCCTGCGCCCCACGGAGCAGCTCCTCCTGCACAGATTGTGTTGCACACTGGGAAACGAGTTGTTCTTAGATTGCCTTTGCCCTCCCATTGCTAACTTCCAAGTGTTGCTCCCACACTTCCTTCTGAGATACCAGAGCATCTCAGATTCGTTCTCTGACCTTCCGCCTCCATCATTGCTAAGTTTCTGACAACTTTTTCAATCAAATTAATTTGACTGAAAATTCACTATGATTTATCTTTGGGCTTTTATGTTTTGTTTTATTATAGTGTAAATTGAAGGCACTACACTGACTTTTTTTTCTTACACAGTGCATTGACTTTATTTTGATACTGCTGGAGGAAGATAATGCAAGATTGATCTGGCTTACTCGCTGTTGTTCTTACTTGAGTTGAAAAGCTTATCCATCCTGTGTGAAAAACAGTGCATCTGTGAACAAGAATAAAATATTTAGTATGGTCACACTAAAATGAAAACCTCATTGAGTTTAGGAGCAAAGCAGGGAACAGTCTTTCAGCGGATAAGAGAGTGCTTTGTACTTGGCAAAACTGAATTTAGCAAATGCTGCCTTTGTGCGTCCCTATACTGCACCTGTTGGGAAGATAAATAAAGGCCTACCCAGTTCTTTCCCCTCATACCTCCTAAATATATCACTTTAAGAGAGCTCTAAAAAAACCAACCATGCTACAGTACTCCTCTGTTCCAAGAAAAACTGAGTGATTTTTTTCATATTAATTTCAGGGGTCTACCAAACAAGGCGGTTGCATAACCAAACAATGGCAGAGAGATCTGGGGGGGACTTCAGTTGTGAAAACATTTCAGCTGCCCAACACATCAACAGTCCTTGGAAAATAAGTCATGGAATGTATTTCACGTTTCATCGGGGACATCCAGAGTGTTCCTTAAAGGGGAACAGCAAATTAAGTTTGAAAATAAATTATCTGGAGAAATTTCCCTTGGCATAGGGATGAACACTAGACTCATCATTCATGGGAATGGAGAGATTCCAGTCAATAAGAGGTCCTAATTTAATAATTGTTCTAGAATGAAAAAGAAAAAAAAATTGTTCTTATTCAGACACTAATGTGACTTTGCCCGAAATGTAAAAATCTGTAAAATGAAGGACAAGATGAGTGGATAGGATTGTTAACTTCAGTTGTAATTAGAGTTTTCTCAGTCCCACCACAAGCAGTTACATCTCTTGAGTCTGAGGAACTGTGTGACTGAGAAACAGACCCTTCTCATCCCACCCAGCCCACTCTCTCTGCTCTCAGTCACGAATTTCTGAAGACTTCAAACAAAGGTTTCTCTTTTTCATTGCTGTTAGAGAATCAATAGTTGAAGCCATTTTTCCATCATTCCGTCATCATTCACTTTATGACACCACAACGTTTTGTTCTTTTGCTTTGAAGAGTTGCTGGTTTTTTAAGCGTTAGGGACAAGAGGAATTGCCTGAGATGAACGTCCATGTTAGTTTATTGAAAATGCTGGTAACCTTGCATCTTTGTAAAGACCCTAATGGTCTTTACACTGTCACAGAAGATCTCTGGGTTAGGAACCAGATACCCAGCTGGAAGTATGTGCCAGTGAACTCCGTGTTCCCACTCCCAGTGGAGTCAGGGTCAGCCGCTCATCAAAGTCAGAGCTGCCCAGTCTGCTGCTACTCAGCTGACCAGCCAGCAGTTGCCTAAACATAGGTGCCCTACTGCCACATAAGATGCCCTGAGATACACAGAATACCCATCTTGGGCTGCCAGATATGACTCAGGACATGTGGGAGGCTTGCAACGCCATGGAACAGCAGCTAGAAAATAGACGGCCATCCTACAGGATCTGAGCGTCCTTGATCACCTGTGTGTGTGAAAATCGAGCCATAAGCAGCTATTTTACAGCGAATAAACATCTAATTCCATTGATTATAATGGCAGCTTGGAGTCCCAGCTCACATCACAGACACATTCATGTGCCTCCCTTTTTCTGAGCACCTTAACAATAAGTCTGCAGGGCTAGTCTACAATTTGTTCAATTGCTGTTCAAGGATTTTCTTGTGGGTAGTTTCGTAAGAAGACAAGGAGAGACTTCCATTCCATTATTATTTTCATGTGATACTCAGATGCTCTTCCCCAATAAATGCGGAGCACATTAAGACCAGATTTCCTTGAGCAGAGAAGAGCGCACCCTTCTGTAGTCTATAATCTGCTTTGTGCTTTGATAAAAATAAAACAATACCAATGAAAAAAGGTTCTACTGCCATTCTTTAGTTATTTTGGAGAATCTGTTGCTTTTACTTGTTTTATTTTCATAAGAAAGCATCAATATATTTTATGTCATAGCTGAGTGTTTAGATCAACTCAGAATTAAATTTTTACTTTCCTTCAATGAGAGGCAACAGAAAGTTGCATTCTTGTTCAAATCACTATTAATTCATCTTCTCCCTTTTTATACAAGCTTACTCTCACTTCATCCAGGAGCTTCATGATGTTAGATGGATGACTGGTTACATCAGTGATATTTGTACCTATGAGCAAAAAGCACTTTTAATGTTAAATAATACAGTGTTTCTGAATATTCTACAATGTGTTCAACAAAACACATGTAGATTTAGGAACCTCCAATAATTCCTTTTTCTGGAACTTACTCTCAGATTTGTTTGGTGTGGTCTTAGCTCCTAGAGCTCACTGAACCAGCAGATGTTCAGCCAAGATGAAGCAGCTTGGAGAAGAGAGTGAATTAGAGTAAAAATTCTGTGTCCAACAGGATCTGATGTCCTAAGAAGCCATTCTAGCAAGCATGCTTTGGTGAAAGCTTCAGTTAATCTTCACCACTTCCTGGGATGCTGGAGGTACAGAAAGTTACTCTGGATTCAAGAAGTCTGAAGATGTATTTCTGCTCAGAAACCTCTCAGACCCTAAAATATGCAGCCTACACCAAAGGGAGTGGTTTCTCTCTGACTTCCCTCACCCATTCCCTGTGCCTGTATTGCTATCAGCATCTCCACAGAAGAGTCAGTGGGACCTGGACTAAGGTGATACAGGATGCCTTACATCCAACATGGCATAGAACAGCCTCTTCTGAAGACCAGTCACACCCACAACTCTCTCTGCTGATTGGCCAGGTGTCTTTATGTGTATTTTCAGTTCAAACTGACAAAATAACCTATGGTCTTTGCTGCAGTTGGCCATGGTGGTGTTAGATGTCATAATACTGAGATACTGCATGCCCTGCTCTCTCTTGGTGCTAGGTGGAGGTTAACCCAGGACATTAGACCTCCAGGAATAATGCTGAAGGGTTGGCAAACAGAAAGTCAAATATGACAGTCTCAGAAAAGTTCAAAAATTTTAAAAAAATCCACCATCTTAAAAATTGTTTCATGAAGTTTGCCACAGAATTAAGTTGTTTGTTTCAGGAAAGGCCATCAGAAATAGGATAACTTGTAAATCAGTCAGTGCATGTGTCTTTTCTTCCAGAAGGTGGGAGCATGGTTGGGTAATTCATTTCAGAGTTTAGAGCCCCTCCACGTGCCCTCTCCATGTTCCCAAAAGTGTACAGACTGTGCAGCAAGAAGGGAGTCCTGCTGTATCTTGCAGCAATGGAACATGATCAAGACAGTCATTGCTCTCCCTTCCCTGGAGATTAGGAAATAGTTCTTACATAATTTGCTCTCCCTGGCCCTGTTACTAATTGAAAATAGCATGTGATCTACTTCCTAGGGCCATTGTCCTTATATGTGATGGCTCCAGCAAGTTATTTTGATCAGGTTATTATTACAAAAAGTTCTGTTCTAATTTAATTCTCTGTAGGATCAAATGGTGGTTTTAGGAAGCATCTGAAAACATTGTTCAGTAGTAGCATGATGCTTCCTGAGACGGATCTGTATTAAAATACACTCATCATGTCTTTGCAGGCCCAGAATAACTTCCTAATTTTGGTCATATGTGCTGAGAGTAGGCTGCAGTCAACCACAGACATAGATGAAGATTCCCTTTTCCTACAGATTTCAGCTTATAAATCTTAGCTCTGTGTATTTAGACACTAATTGCAGAGATGTTTGCACTGTATATTGCCAGGATGGAACACGATAGTCAGTGATGGAGCAAAAGCACCCCACAGAACAGCACGATTACTTTTTTCCCCAAGGGGAATCATGTTTTGCTCAGCCAGCGTGCAAATCTGGTCCAAAAGCCTATTCCAGATTTTTCCTTCTCTCAAAGCCCTGAAGTTGTGATGAAACTAAAATGAATATAAATGCAGCTAAAACTGAAAGAGACCCCAAATGAAAAGTTTATTGGCTCAGTTGGTGGGAGAGGTCTTACTCCTTGATACTCACCTACTCCGGTGTTCTAGTGGACTAGAAGGAGCAGTAAAACAATTGCTGAACAGCTGTTGAATTCCAGCTTTCAGGTATTTTAGTGTTTATTTTCATAGCTCTCTGCCACAAGATCTTTTTGGTGAGAAAGAAATGCACCAATTATGGCCTCTAGCACCAGGTCCAACAGTTCTAGAAGGAAGAAAAACTTCCTTTTATCAGTCTGAGCTGATTGTGTGTGTGTAGCAGGACCTTTCACTGTTTTCTGAACTGAAATGAAACATCTCAAATCACTTGCACACCTCGATGTACACAGCGCTGCATTTCCATCCTTTTGCAACAGCTTTCTTCATTTCCAGTACCACTAAATCATTGTTCCTACAAAAATTACAGGAAACAACTACTGTGTCTTGAGATATCTAGGAACAACCACATGAGAAATGCCATGCAGATGGAGTAATTTATAGACTAATAGCTTCTGGGTCTCATCCTGTGATACTCGTGTAGATAGAGATATACATACACACACTGTAGCACATTTGGCATCTGGTGTTTTTATAAGAACATAGTATCTAGGTCAAAAATCTTATTTTAGACCCAAAGAAGAGCGTAATTACAAAGTGGACTGTGGCTGCCACTCCCCCACAGATGCAGACTTCAGTGAAGGCACAGAGGGTCAGATGCCTGATGACATTTTTTCCATGGCATTCCCTCCAGCCTTACTAATCTTTCATCTAAGCTTTCCTTAGCCCTATTTTTAAAGGGGGAATCTGACCTCTGTCCTGTGCCCCTTTTTCTTTGCCCTTGTTTTGCATTTCCATGTTTTGCAATGAAGTTTTCTCTCTTGCCCGACAGCTTTTTTAGCTGGAGAGGAGCCATATGCTGTAAGCTGTGACTGTAATTCACAACAGCATCTTAAATGCATTTTGCTGTCAGGCTTTGTAAGAGCTTTCTTTTGTACATGTCACTTACTGATTTACTGATGCAAACCCCCACAGCTTGTCTGCAAACATCCTGCTGTGTGCAAACACTCCCTAAAGGCAGAGCTAAGTGTTCTGGTTTTTTTTAAGGGAAGGCATACAATTCTCACAGTTATCTTCATTGATGCAGGATGGGATTGAGAGGTAGAAAACGCAAAAAGTGGTAACTCAGAGGGGTGTAATTCCATATGTGAATACCCACAAAGGGGCACACATGATTTCATGTCAGTCTCCTAAATTTTCACCTACAGAAAGAGTCCTTTCTTTCCACATATGCAAAACACTCCCAAAGGTTTCCCAGCACAGTGCTGAATCCCAGGAATCTGAGTAACGCTAAATATTTACATACAAACAAGCTTGCAAAAAGAAAGAACTCCTTAAGTCAGTACATCGAAATCCCAATAAAGAAGTAAGTTTCTGAGTTTTAGGGTGATTTCTGATTCTTTTAATGTTTACTATCAGCAATACTGCAACTCTGATACAAAGATTTCCTGTATTGCCCATCTGGGCTTTTTTTTTCAAATTCTTCTCCAAACTTAATTACAAATCCACTTTGCTTACCATGTACTGGAACACTGAAACTCACAAAAAGTAGGAGCCACTGAATTTTGTAGTCCGTAAATTTGAGTTACCCTTAGCAAACTAGAAAGTGAATGCCACTACCCTCTTTTTCATCTTCAGTGAGGTGTTTCCCTCGAGCCTGGTGACCGAAAATTAGCATCGGGTAGAAAATTCAGAGTGAAATAAGTAATGGATTATTAGTGATTAACTACTTGGAACAATCCCTAATCACGTAGGCGCCTGACAGCCCCGAGCCCGGGCTCCTGTTACCATCCCGCTCTGTAAGACTCTGTCTTTCAAGAGAGGCCTGAGGGCTGAAGTGCAGATGACAGGAGAGTGCTCTTATCTGAAGGGAGTCTGAGAAGACTCTTCCTTCTTGAAAAGATCACAGAGTATCAGATTATCTGTCACCCACTGTCAAATAGAGTTTAGCAAGTGTCTTTCTTATTTGGTATTTGGATACGGGCGTGACAATGTTTAGACCCAGTTGTAGCATATATTACCCTGACAAAGAGCTGATAACAAGCTGATAGATTCAGTCCTTGGCAAATCCCAACATGTGAATGTCTGCTTTTGCCCTGAACTTCAAAGAAAAGTTTGCGACCAAAAATCATGGAATGGGAACACCAGCAGGATTTCATTTTAAACCGCTGAAATGTTTTAGTCTGAATACAAGTGGAAATGAAACCCATCAGCACGTCTCAAATATTTCCTTGTAACTGACTGAAAGAAGATAGATTGCATTAATTCATGCTACCACGGCCTTATGCTGATGTCATCATTTTCCCTAAGAGTCAGTGTCCCTGTGTGGAATGATTTCCCACTGTCTGCACACAATCACAGGGCTCTCAGGACTACTCTGAATGCTCTGAACAACAGGAGACACTCATTTGTGGAACTCACTATAATTACACAGAGCATCAGGTCCATATTGTGATTTCCATAAAACAATACTGCAAATGATTTTCTTAATTCGGAGTGAAATATTCCGGGAGAGTTCAGCAAAACAACTGTGTTGTGTTTCGGGTTGAGCAAGGCTAAAGACATTTTTCCAAACTGGTAAAATGTTTCCGGAGCTGGTTGGGAAATTATCTGGCAATCTGAAAGGAAGTTCATTACTGGTTAAGTATTCATCTCTTGAAAGAAATGACCTTTCAACTTTATTGCTGATTTTTATCCTATAATTAGAAGTGCAACTGCCATTGAAAGTATATTGTTAAATTTGAATAATAGATTACTGACATTCCTGAGCAGCAATTCTGTGGTTTATGAAGTTTTTTATCCAATAACCTTGTCTACTTTATTACCTTTTGAAGCTTTCAGAAAGGATGTTAGATAGGATGTACTTCTATCTCTAGTATCACACTGTGGTGTCTTTTGCTTTGAATTTGCCCTTGGGAATCTCTTGAGATAAATGAAAATATTTGCTTCTAGAATAAAATAATTAATGAAGTTTTGCAAGGAGGGGTAGGAAACTGAGAACAAAATCTAGGTATTGTCATACTATCAAATATTGTCATATTTGATATGACATATACAAATTATCATACGTATCAAAGATGAATTAGGTTTGGGTTATTTAAAAGAAGAAATTAATTTTGGTACATACATATCAAAGGAGAATTAGGTTTGGGTTATTTAAAATAATTTCTCGTGGCTGGAGTAGGCGTAGAAAGAAAGAAATTCAAACTACACCGAGCTCCTGCGTTTTGTGTTTACTCAGTGCAGTTCCTGAGCGTCGGAACTACCCCGGCTCGCTGTGGCTGGGCTGTCCCTTGTCCCTGCGGGTACTAAAAGGCTGAATTTCCCCTGGGAGCCGGATCCCTGGTTTTTCCCGAAGGCAGGAATGCGACCGCCCCCTGCGGGGCAGGAGCGGGGACAACGCCGAGCCCAGCCCCAGGTGGAGGGGGGATTCCCTTCGCAGACCTCGACGAGGCCTTTTAAATACAAAAAGGCGGAGTAAATACTCCCAGCTGGGCTGTGGTGCCGGGCGAGCGGCTCTGCAGAGCTCCCACCTCCAGCCCCTCCACGAGTCTGTGCCGTCCCTTGAAACTAAGAGGAGCAAGGGCTTTCAGGTATGGCACTGCAGGAGTAAATCTGCGAGGTTCTCAAGTCCAGCTCATGTGTTTCAGGACTGCTTTTCTTTTTTTTTTTGGTTGGTTTTACATGTAAAAATAGGAGCACTGCTTCTGTCCTTCAGGCATAAGCACCCATCTTGTTGGCAGTATTTCCACAGCCAACTTTCTCCTTTCTGTTTAACTGGAGCCAGAAGCTTGTAGTGCATCATGTGAGGCAGTGTTAGAGGGTGGCTCAGAGGGCTGAGAACAGGTAGGTGAGGAATACAGAATGTCAGCAGTTGTGAATCATTTCAGACTCATATTAAACTGGTGGTACAGAAACGGAGATGGTGCCATAATAGGGGAAGATTTGAGGCTATCATTTGTAGGAAGAAGCTGATTCTGTGTGGGATTTCCACAATTTTCACTATGCACATTTTAGGAGGAAAACGCATACTAAGAACTTTTTTCTGCAAGATTCAGGATTGCATACACCTCGTTGTATAACAAGTTCTGCAGTGACATTTCAAAATAGAATCTTTTTATTTCCAAATGTGGAAATAACACACCAAGATGTGGAGTAAAAGATAAATCAATGTCACCATGAATAGTCTCAGGCTCTGCAAGTAGAGCTGTGCTGACAAAGCCTTCTCATAAAAGTGTAGTAATGACAGTAAACCGAATTACCTTACCAGTACAAGTCACATTGGTAAATACTGTAACACATTTAAGAAAAATCCTTTTGTCTAATGAGTGGTTAACAAGCAAAGCTTTACCTACATGATTCTGCAGGATGGAGAGCATCACAAAATTTCAGTCTTGGAATTTAAACACCGCAAGTTGGGATTTTTGGTTTGGTATGGTTTTAATGATGAAATAAATTAGAAAACTGTGATTGTGAAAAACTCAGTGGAAAAAGATTTAGTCAAAAAGTTCAGTGACATTTGGCACTCGAATTGTAGTCTACTGCGAGTCTGTGAAGTGTGAGATACTAGCACAGAAACTCTTTTTTTTCTCTCAGCTATACAAGTGCTCAGGAACTAACTTTTATGGATTATTTTCTTTGATATAAAGTAAGAGAAGAAAGATACCATGGAAATAGAATGGAATTCAATTACTCCATCCTGGTGCCTTGTGGACCGAGTAGGATAGAAATGAGTCTAAGAATGCATGGGAACTTGATAACCAGACTACAGCCACTAAACTTTACCTATCTGTCTTAAATACTGCCAATGCTTGGCAGCCTTCTAGATCCCTGATACAATTCACGTGAAATTGCAAGTCTGAAAAAGAAGGGACTTTAGAAGACTATAGCCATGTAAACATATATTTTTATTAAATTGCTTTTGTTCAAGGTCGTGGTTACAGTGTTGTTTAGAGATCAATTCCTATGTGAAAGCATAAGAAATGAGTGGAAGCTTACATATGGTCGTGTTTGATTTAGCAGCATCATTTCAGAAAAGTGGAAAACACGCTAAATCAGCAATGATTGTTTTTGCCCTTCTATAACTATGAATGGCAGTGAAGACAAAATCCAGACTCACCAATTACACTGCAGCTCCTCGTGTGGATCTGCAAGCTATTTCTTTGGCGTCTAGTCTGTTCTACAGAATTCACGATTACCAGACTTTTGTTCCAATATTTTGTTCAGTGTTTCAGCCTTCAAGTCAGGGAACATTCTTACACTCAGTATGTGATGGTTTGATTGCCTCCAGTGGCCAATAAAATCCTTTATAATGGAAAGTATTTGGATTAGTCCTGAAATGGGACTACTCTCAGTGAGATTATATGCTGGGACTAATTATTATCCTTGGACTTGTTTGGGTTTTTTGAATTTTAATAATATGCAAAACTAAATTTTTAAGCAAACTCTTTGTTAATTTTGCTTCGTCTTCAGTCCCTATGTAAAGATGCATCACTGGACTGTGAGACTTTTAGCTGTTGGAATATAAAATAATTTCATCTTCAGTGAACATGCTGATTTGTTCACTTTGTCACAATCTGAGGGAGTATTTAACACATTGTTTTCACCTTTAAACACTGTCACGAGTCAGACCCAGCAGTTTATCTGTCCAATCCATCACTACAAGCGGAAACAGAAACTAGAAATACATTATGAATATATTGGTTTGGCTCTATCACACTGCTGGCCACAGTAGTAGACATTTGGCCAGCCACCAGAGCACCAATAAGCCACCTGAGTTTATTTACTTCAGTCCTTTAGAACAACTTTTGCTTTTGGGACTTAGGACCGATGTCTGTTTAGAACAGTTTCTGTAGCTGTATTTTAAAAACAACATAGAAAATGTCCATGGAAATTCATAAAAAATGGTAATGATTTCAGCTGGTATTGTAGTTCCTTGCTACTACTCAGATTGGGAATTGTCTGTGGAAGCTGCAGACAAATCAGATTATTTCTCGGTGGAAAACAGGCTGATGAGGCACCAGGCAGACTCTGCATGCATGGCTGTGCTCAGGTTTTGCAGAATTATAAGCATTCCTCTCTTTTTTTTGAAAAAGAATTGTATTTACTTCAGATTGAGTCCGGTTGAATGCACTTTTATTGATTATAAATGACTTTGAACCCAGCCCTCTTCCAGCTCATTTAGTCTAGGGTCTGCTGACAGTACTGTTTCCCAATGAAATGTTCCTGATGTTCTGGTAATCTCTATAGTTTGTTGAGTAAATTCCTGTCTCCCAGAAGGTGAGGGTATGGGTTTTACCCACATCACTGATGCCACTGTTATCTGGGTGAAGTGATCCACAAAAAATAGTCCAGCCATTTTGAGCCATTTCTCTTCTTCGGCGCGCCTTTTTTTCTGGGAATATAAGGAATGAAAGGAATAAGCTGTACTGCTTTTGTCTGGTCTGGACATGAGGTCTGTCAAGCAACCCTTCCATATCTTTAGTTCTTCCCTGCCCACCTATTTCAGTGGAGCATCTAGTCCAGGAGAAAGCCTTGTGCCACAAGGACAGTTCTCGTGTCTTACCGGGGCTGGGCACAGGGGATGGTCCTTACCCACGACAACTGCACTGGGGCTGGGATGAGCCCTGCTCTCTACCCAAACCAGCATTTTGTCTATTTTTGTCTGACTAGCAGAGTCAGCACTTTAGGAATGCCTACGTAATAGTTATATTGGTCTGATCCCTCGAGGCTATGTCCGCAAGATTAATCCACCTACTTAAATTTGACACAAGTTGACAGTGATAGGTCTTTGTGACAAAAAGCATTGACTATCTCATGTTGTTTGACATATGGGAGTCTCTCTAATATGTTGCTCTTGCAAAGACAGATATCATACCTGCGTCCGTGATGGTGCAGCCATAGTCCTGCTTTCCTTTCCGGGTAAATGGGGGATAAGTCCTCTGCTCAGACTGGGTGAGATCCTGAATGCTTTGGCTATTCTTTGCTGGATTGTAACTGATCTGTATATAACTGCAAGGAGAAATTAGTGCTGGAGACTTTCCTCCTCCTTCCTGCAAATGTTCCAGCCCAATGACGATGAAATGCTATCTTTAGGCTTTCTGCAAGCCCTGATTTAATGCTCAAGGTCATTTCCTTTACTTACCTAAGGAAAAAAACCCCAAAAACCTCCCACTACTCATTTTCCAAAATGATTGAAAGTTCTTAAGCTTACCCAAAATAAAGCTGGTCATGAGAACAGAGCTGAATGATGGAAAGGGTTATCCAGCCAGACCTCATTCCCAGTACATTTGCTGACAGGTTGTAGCTCTTGAACGGTCTGAACTGCAGGTCTCCAGGGTACTTTGCTTTCAGCACAGCAGTAGAGTAGGACCTGGAGACTGTTTTAGAACCATCATCATGCCTCATTATGATTGCACTCCAGTGTGAAAAGTAATATATGTGATGTCAGGGAGTTTCTATGCTTGGTGCTGTCAGAGAAGCTGGTGAAAGTGGGAATCCAGAGCCCTTGAGAACTGGCCACCACACACATAGTGACATCCATATGTCAGTTCCCTGCCAAAGCTTCTTCTGGCTGTTGCAGGTTGGATGCCAGCGCAACCAGACCTAAAATGGAATTGAAATTTTAAATGATGATAACTTCAATTTAACATAGTTCTTAAGCATTTCCATAACTTTAGCACATCAGTTAATCTCATGGAACTTTTCAAAGCTTAGTTATCTATATACATAGCGAAAGATTTTAAGTCTTATCTTTTATCTGAAAAACTGAACGTAGTAAATGTGGAAAAGAGATGGAAAACTGTTGGTAATGGGTCAATTTGCATCTCCTGCTGATTTTCAAGTGTGCATGGGTGCGTATATAATTACAAATTACAAATAAAAATGTCTTGGCTCTAAGTGCTCATATCCTGTGTCAGACTGGATCCTGAATGCATCTCATGACATGGCTGAGGCATGAAAGCATTTCTGGAGATATTATCTAAGTGACAGTTGTGCTTTCATTTTATTTGCTAACTGCACTTAATACACTATCTTTTCTGAGCAGCCATGTAGAGAGGACTGCTAAATTCATTCCTATTCTTGCTGCAGAATCACGTATAGCCAGTTAATTCCTATTCTTGCTGTAGAATTACATATAGCCTGATGCATTGCCAGCTTGGCAACCAGTGACTAACCCAAGGTCTGTGTTTAGCACGACACAACCCACTGAAATGCAACATTCTCGGTTTCTCGAATAAAGAACTGCAAAGAAGAGACCTTTTGTTTCAGAGACTCTGAAGCAGAAGTTAACTTTATTTATTCTGCAGACGGTGCACTTGACATTATGGTGTCAATTCAGTGGTAACTGGACCTTCAACAGCCTCTTTTCCCTTTACCTCAAGAGGCATCGTTGCAACCCGGTGAACTGCACTTCTCCAAAGGGATTGAGGATTGCACGCTGGAGTCTTTCTCCACCAGCAGCCCCCCTGACAATGCCTGGACAGGGCACCATATTAGGCAACAGGCCGGGGGGAATGGCATCCAGGGACTCCAGGGAGCATGCCTCCTAGGGAAGGAGCACAACCATAAGCTGCTGGTGGAGTGTGCAGAGCCCTGTCCTGGCTGACAAGCCTGTTGCAGAGGTCAGCCAGAGAGGGCTATCATTCTTTGGGGAGGTGGAAACTACTCAGAGCTATTAATGGTTTTTTTCCTGGCTGTCCTCAGGAATGGAACTGTAAGCCAGCCATGACCATGAAAGGGGTTGCACATGGCCAAAAGATTATGTTGAAGTATCTCCCATGTCTCTGCCACCCTCAGTGCCTGGAACTCTCCCCCTTTCTTTTTGCTACCCACATTATACCTCAGGTCTCCCCTTTGAGATCCATTCTTGCCTCAGTTTTCTTAGCAACAACCTGTTCAGCCTTGAATTATGATTTAGGAAATAAACCACTGACTTCTTGGTCTGACTTCAGTCATCATCCCATCACAGAATAGCTGAGGTAGGAAAGGACCTTTGGGGATAGTCTAGCCCAAGCTCTCTGCTAGGAACAGGGTCCAGTAGAGTAGGTTGCCTATGAGAGTGCTCAGGTTTTGAATGTCTCCTTTTGTTGTCTGCGTGCATGAGATGAAGTTTAGACCATAATAATAGTGTTTCAGGTCTGGTCTGTGCCATAGACTTTGGCTGACATCTGTGCTGGGTAAGGCAGGACTTGTAAGATGTGTGCTTGCTGAGCAGCATTACAGCGTTGGTGAAACCAGGGAAAATACCTCTCCAAATGTAAGAAAAATTCAAGGCAAGTCCTTCAAAAGTCTCATAAGCCTTTCATCTGGGAGTGGAAAGTGCTTTAGTGCTTTATTTGTTGAGTTTTCAATCATAAATTTGTTAACTCTTACTGGTGAGCCAGGGAGGATTTTCTAATCCAGTGTTCATAAGAATACTCCCGATTTCTAACTATTAAATTTCACAAGGAATATTATAGAATCGATAATTTTCTGCTATTACTTTTCCATGAAAGAAACATACTTCCATGCCACAACGATGTCTCAGCTGAATATTTTACTCTCAGCGGAAACAGTGAGAAATGTCATGGTAGCAAAGCAAATAGGTTCCAAGACATACTTTTTTGTGGTGCAATTTTCATGTTTTCACATGAAAATTTTTCATATTTTTCTAGGCTGCAGAAAAAAACTTAGTATGTCAGTAATTAGACCAGAAAAAATAAATTGCTATGAACCTAAGTAAAGATATTTTATTATTTTCACACTCTGTGTGTCAGTCTTTAATGTACTTCCTTCCGTTCTGTGTGATGGGTGCTGTGACCAGAACATGCAATACAAGCTCTTTCCTTGTAGCAAGGGATTCTTTTCGGAACATCTACAAGGATTTGCTGTTGTATCTGTGCACGTGACTGGAAGTTCCTAAACCATATCAAATCCACACACTCATCTTAAAATTATATTTGCACTAAAAATACCCCTCCCTTTTAAACATTAAATGGATTTATTAACAATGAGATTTATGTTTTAGCTGTATTTAGAACTGAGTGTAAAGGAATAGCCTTACCAGCATTTCTGTGTGACAAAGATTGAAATTTTGTTTCCTGAATCTGACCTGAGGTGGGGTCCCAAAGGTTAATGCTCATAACATGACAAAGGTCAGTAACAGCCATCTACTGTTACAGTTCAGGGTTTCAACCTTTTAAATCTTTGCTTGTCATAAGTAGTTAAACTGTAAATTAGTGCACTAGTGCCAATAAATATTGATATTTTCAACACATCTAGGCTCCTACAGCTTTTAAAGATTGAAAATAAGCTTCCTTTTCTGTTTTAAAAATATATTTTAGCTAGTCAATTTGTTCTTATGTTTTTTATATGGGAGAACATGTCATCCCAATAGCATAACATTTAAATAGGATAAAAAGCCTGGCTTCTATATCACACGTTGGAAAGGGAGTTACATTGAAAATCATGATTGAAAGAAAGAAAACCCAAACATACTGCAGATCCTACTCAGAGCAGCTAAACTGATTATCTTTTTTCTTTCTGCTTGCACTGAACATTGAACTCTAGATCTAATGGTGTGATGAAAATGAGATGAAGGTCTCTGGATTCACTCTGCATGATCTCCCTAAGTTAATGGATCCATTACACTTCACGATTAAAGTAATATCAGATATTATTTCAGTTAGTGGAAATTTTGCTTAAACATAGGATATTACCTGACAGAAGCCCATTGATGTGGTAACTTGTACCTTTCAGCATGTGTTCAAGACCAATTGACTTAAATAAATGAAACCCAAACTTGAAATTCAGCTTGGATTCCATGATATTCCAGAACTGTCCTGAACTGTAATTGCTGAAAGGTCCTGAAATGTACTGAGGCCCAGTTAATATGAATACCTGCACATGAGGGAGAGACCTTATCACAGTCTAAAACTACCTGAAGGGAAGCTGTAGACAGGTAGAGGTCAGTCTCTTCTCCCAAGTAACCAGTGGCAGCACAAGAGGAAATGGCCTCAAATTGTGCCAGGGGAGGTTGAGATTGGATATTAAGAAAAATTTCATTACTGGAAGG
This sequence comes from Oriolus oriolus, assembly GCA_013400235.1. Lineage (NCBI taxonomy): Eukaryota > Metazoa > Chordata > Aves > Passeriformes > Corvidae > Oriolus > Oriolus oriolus. The sequence continues at coordinate 510,167 of VXBT01003525.1, read as the reverse complement.
GCTGTTGAGCACTGGAACAGGCTGCCTAGAGAACTGGAGTCAGCATCCCTGGAGGAATTTAAAAGACGTGTAAAAGGTGCTTGGGGATGTGGTTTAATGGTGACTTGGCAGTGCTGGGTCAGTGGTTGGACTGAATGATCTTAGAGATCTTTTCCAACATAAAAGATTCTCTGTTTCTATGGATATTATCTATCTCCACACTAAACAAGTTCACTATCTTCTCTTTGCAGAGCAAGAGCTTTAGATCTCTGACCTTGTCATTCTGAAGCTGTCACATGTTGCGTGCATGAAAGCAAAAATAAATCACAAGGGCATTAAAATATTAAAGAACTCAAAGCCAACAAATGTATACCAAATGTGTGAAACATATCTTCTTGTTTTTGAAGCTCAATATCTGTCTTCTTTCCTCATTTTTCAGAAACTGAAAATGAAAGTGCACCGCCACCTCCAGGTTAGTGTAAAAAATGCTAATTTGAGCTGTGGCACTAGCAACAGTTGCATGAGCCTAGACACTGCATAGCCATAATATGGGTTGTGTTCATTGTCTCTGGAAGTAAGAGGACAGTAAGAAAAGTTAAAAAAGCCTGCCCAAGTAAGATATTCTCGCTTCACTTTGCCTGAATACTGATTTTTCAGACTCAGTTTTTGTTTGTGAATGACTGGTTGTTTGCTTAACATTGCGCATGTCCTTCAGGATACAGGTAAATTATGGCTGCTTAACTTCTGTGGCTAAACTATGCTGTCCTCTTTGATGCTGGACAGCATCTGATTGCCAAAATATTCCCTTTCATTTTGCCTCGAAAGTACACTGTGAGTAAAGTTGACAGAATCAAGCATGGGATTCATCTCACTTACTTTTAGTCCTTTGAAAATTATGTGTCCTGTCTAAGTAGTTCAACAGTGCTCTCCACCTCTGACCAGTGGAGCACATCCTGGATCATACATGCTCATCCAATGGATATTTCCTAGATAATCTATCCAAAATGTCACTAGGTATCTGTATGCAGGCAATTGCCCTCAGGAGTCTGATTAATAGTCTAGAATGGAGTGGCTGAGTTCCAGGAAGCCCAAGTTAAGTGAGGTGTAACTCATTTATAAGGCTGAGGGCTTCAGGTAAAGCTGAAGCTCTGCAAAGCGCAAGAGTTCTCTTTAGTGAGAGCTGGAAAGGCAGGCAAGCCTTTGCCTTGTGCCACTGAGTAACTTGAATTATATTCTCAGATGATGGTTAATACATATATCTACAATATGCATGTCTAATTTAACCATTTGGTGAGTTTAACTCTCTGTATGGTGACCTCAACAGCAATTCCAAACAGAACAAATGCTCTCAATAACTCTAACAAGAGTTAAATCTGCTTTTACTTACAGTCTTGCTAACTGGCATTTTATGAGGCTGATTCAAGATGTCTTTGTTCCAACAATACACTCTTTCCTTAAAAAATGACAAAGGTAGTAGTATCATTTGCCAGGAGGAGTTTCATGGTTAAATTATCCATATATTATTTTTATGCGATGAACTCTTTCATATTGTATGTATTTGTAAGGGAAGTTAATTGGTATTTAATTAATGATATTCTAGTGAACCATAAAATTCATACCATTAATAGTAAACTAATTAATTTCACCCTTAGGGTCTTACCTGATATACTTTGTACTTGAATTCATATTTTTAATCAGTCTTAACTTTCAAGAAGAACTGAAATGAGAAACAGCTTTTTGCACACAGAAGGGAATAGCATCTTTGAAGCATTACATTAAAAACATCTATTAATGTTTTCAAAAAATTAACTTCTTCTTCATTTCTATTTAAAAACACAGAATTAAATACAAAATCACTTCTATAACCTCTTCTCTTTTCTCCTTAGCTGTTTTTCTTCTGAAAAATAAGTAGAGTGTCATTAGGCCTTTATGGTCAGGCACACACCAAACTGAGATATTTCTAAGCTGCAAGTGTCAGTCACTTCTAGCTTCCTTCTGCCCTACTCAAGATGCTGTCATCTTGGATTATCAAGTGCTAATGCGCAAAGAAGGAAGTTGGTTTCAAGATTCCAAATTTCATAACTTGTAAATATTTTATTGGACATAATCAGGCATCTTGAACTGCACCAGGAAATTTTTGGGAAGTCACTGTGAGAGCTCCTTCCAGATCTCAATGTCAAGCCACAAATGTGGAACACTTTGACTGAAGAAGTTTTCAAATGGGATGTAGACATGCTACCGTCTGCCAAGAATAGTGAAATCTCCTGATCCCAGTTCCTACTGGGAAAAGGAAGTGTTACTGTAGCAAAAAGTCCCATTAAAAAGGAACAGGTTTGACCATCTGGCCGAGACGGACAACCTGAAAACTGGAGCTTGAGAATTTAGGGAATCCAGACAGAAGCATCCAAGAATCTGTCACAGTTCCAGAATGAGGATTTTCCTTTTAAGTTTCAAGTTTTGTTTTCCTAGTTAGCGTGGCTGCACGGTAATTTCTTGTTCATTTAATGTGAACAAGAAATCAGGATAATAAGAATATCAACTGGCTCTTGCAAATGTTTTCTCCATGGAGCAAAAATTATCCTAACTCCATACTGACAATGTTATTCTATTGACCATCACCCAAACCCATGTTCTGTCAGGCAGCTGACAGGTAAGTTTGCCACAGAAAGTCATTGTTCACAGGCAATAGGATATCGACTGTTTATACCTTGAAGACGGCACAATTGATGTGATTTGACAAGATTCTAGATTACTTTGTATGCAAATTGAATGAGGTAGGAAACCAAAAGGAATAGGAATCCTATCAAATCCTGAAATAGAGAAAGTGTGGAAATAGTTTCGTTCAAAGTACAATCCAAGTTTTCTCATACATATGAGGTCAAAAATAATTCACATTTACCTGCTCAGATTAGAGGACAGGTTGGCAGTTCTGATCAAGAAAACTAAATACAAGTAGCCTTGGAAAGACTGTGTTGATGATGATGAAGATGATGATAAAGAATTAAAGAACATCCTCAATACACCCTCTGTACTTTTCCTTAAGAATAAACTGAGTGGCAGTATGTCATGTCTGATCCAATTTCTTCCCAATTAAGGATGATATGTAACGCATTTCAAAAGCTTTTGCAAATTAGCCCAAGAACAAGAGACTAGCACTTGCTGCTTCTAAAAACCTTTTCTCCCACTGAGCCCAGGAACATCAATCTTACGTGGCTTGTTCCAAACATAGAAATTGCATTGATATGCACAAGCTGTAAAATGCTTTATGCGATTGCAACTGTATATTACACATACACACATATCAATCAGTCTTTAAAGTTGTTTTTCCAATACTAGCAGAACCTGTATTTTTTAATGCTGTGTAAGTCTTTCTTTTTGCTTTAAGATCCTCTCAAAACTATACTTGTACTTCCTACACAGAACAAACAGCACCAAAGGAGGGTGGAAATGAAAAGGGTAAAGGTAAGTCTGAAACCATATTTTAAAAATGGGCAATAAAGACAACATTCCCAAATGCTGTTCTGATGCTGGATTGTTTGAGCTTTAATTCAGAATTTTGATGCTAAATTTCAGAAGTGTGGTGTGAGGCTTCCTAAATCCTTCTTCTGCATGACTTAGCCAGCACAAGGAAACTATGATACTTCTGAGTACCTTCAAATATTCTGCAAACCAGACTGATACTGTAGCAACATTATTTTACATTGACTGTTTAATTAATGGACCAGATTACAAGTGATTTGCATGAGCAGAAAGCCATGTTTAAATGAGCCTGGATATTGCCCCTGACCAAGCTTGCTTAAATTCGGATACTGTGCACATTGGTAGCTTTTAAATAAAGTGGACAATGTCCTACTGTCATTCTAAGCTGTTTCTGTTCTGCCACAGAAACTTGGTATTTTACCTTTCAGAAGGCCCCATAGATTTTCTCATCTGAAATTAAAAATCACACATTCATCTTTCTGCCCTCATTGGGAGCCCAGCAGCTGAGCTCATTACCGGTTCTGCAAAGTGTGTTTGAGCACTGTCTGCTGTGAACAGAGATAACTGTTCCAATAGCCATGCATGCAAAAATCATCTCCAGTTTTAATACATATTTTTGTGCTGCTGAGATTAGATTCCAGCTCTGTTGTCAGTTCTTCTGATTACAAGGATATATTTTGAGGGAACTGGGCCAAATTCCCCTATTTTTTTGTAGCAGCCCTGCCAAATTAGAAATCAAACACCCCATCAGGTTATTTTGAAAAGAATAATCTCTTTTTTTAGCTTCATTCTGATCAAAGGCTAAACCACACCAAGATATGCTTACAACTGACGCAATGCTTGTTTTTCATTTGGCATGGTTATGCTTTTTCATGGCAAATCAAGAAATGGCTTGCTTGAAAATGTATTCTGGCTTTTAGTCTCTTCCAAACAAAATCTTTTCTTTTAGACAGACTGGATGCATATTGATACTTGCAGATTTATTTGGCAAAGGCATGCATGGCTATTTTTCTCAGCAGTGTCAAAATATAAACACTAAGAGTGTGTGATTCAAGTACCCTTTTGAAAATAGAAATGCTGAACCAGGCTTCAGTGCATGCTATTTTGCCAGTTATCCCTGCATCGAGCAATTATTTTGACACACAGAATTTTGTGTGAGTAATCAAATCTGTCAACTTGGTAATGGAAATGCAATTCAGAAATAATTTGCATGCCTAATGATAGGAAAAAAGATGAAGGTCTTGCCTCAAGCTATTCCAACAGTTAGTTCTGCTTGCTTTAATTTGGATATGAGAGAAATGTTTATTCCCAAACTGAACATGAATGGTGATTTCCCCACTGCTTACAAGCCTACATTTCACTGAATAAAAATGAAAACATGGTAGGTAACTTATCCAATACTTCTGTTATCTTCTTATACATTATTATGTTTCTTTTTGGAATTTAGTGAAGGACACAAGTATTTTCTAGGAGGAAAAATGTTCCTCCAAAGAGAAATCTCTCAGTGTTGGGAGGATTTTACTACCAAAAAATATTGTTTGAGATCCTACTACGGAATTTTTTCTAGTTTCAGTCCATGGTGGCAGCTGTTGCCTCAGTAAAAATTCCAATGAAAGTCTAAATATTAATATGTAGATGACCTTCTGCATGCTCCAGTGAAACTGTCACCTCTGCAAAGCAAAGCAGATGTCATTGCCCGACACTCAGTAGTAATACTTTCAAGAACTAGTTACAGTGAAGTTGTTCCTATCAGCTCTTGTTTTATTGCAGAGTATCACCAAGTAAGGGAAAATACATTTTCATAGGGTGATTCCTTCAGGTTTGTGCGCTGGAAAAAAAAGTCTTTATAATGGTGATCATCGTTCACAGAAAGGGAAAAGGTTTCATTCTTCCAACCTGTCCAAAATCATTTACACTTGAAAATTAAGAGTTCAGCAAGGAAATGATGACAGAACCAGCCAGATGTTAGCTTTTGTATAGGCTGTATGTAAAACACTTTCTGCAGCTTCAGAAGTAGCAGATTTGGGTACTTCCCTGAATGGGGGTGACATGGGAAAGATGTCATATCTGAATTCCACAGCAATTCTACAATACCTGTGTGTCAGCAGTTGTGACCTGTTTGCTGATTATTTATGAGACAGAGCACACTGTAGGAACCTGAGCTGGGCCCCTGCTGCAGCACAGTCCAGCTGGGACGGTGGTGGAACCTGACATCTAGGAAAGAAATCTTGGTAGTCCGTGAAAATCCCACAGTCCATAATTTTCACCTCATCCCCAAGACAAAATTAACAACAGAAGTTAGGAAGATAGAGTATACCTATCTGTGTGTCTGTTTTACTGTTCTATTTCTTTAAGTACTTACTGTCTGTGTGAAATTACATATTTATATTCCTTTGTGTTCACTGTAAAGTTATGAAATGAAAAACAGTGTGGTAAATTCTTTGTATCTTGTGGTTATTTTGCTGTAAAGCAGTAGCTCAGAGCAGTAAACATAAAATTTTCTTTCATAAAATAAACCAGTTTAAAAATATCTATAATAATGTTGTAAAAGTTCAGGATATATATGATCACCCATTTTATTTTCAGAGAAAAAAATTGAATCAGCACAAATTCCTCCAAATTTACTACGTTATCTTATATTCATTCAATTTAAATGCTTGTGTCTTTGTTTTTAATTTTAGCATTACCTTACAGCTTGAATATGTTATAATTTTGTTCCCACTTCCTAGAATAATGATCAAATTTTAATATCAGTTTGCTCATTCCTTTTTTTAGGTCCCATCCAGCCATTCAGAGAGCTACTAAAATTTCTGCATGTTTTACTGATACCTTTCCTCTAGGTTTCTTCCAACCATCTACTAAAATATTCATCGTATGTGTCATCCTTGTATTTTTCCAGGTTTCACTTATACATTCATCTCCCTACTAAAATTTCCCTTCTGTAGGTATGTACTTCATTTGCCATTTCCAAAATGCCAGGTCCCCTTGATGGGACTGCTGAACACACTTTGAAAATCAGATTGTTAACTGAAGTTGACTAAATTTGAAACTCTCAGTCTTGCTGTGCTCTGTAATTTCAGCACAAACAATGGAATAGAAAAATAAAATAATATACAATGAACAGGTTTTTGCCACTTCTGCAAAACATTAAGTTTGTCAACAATGTGACTGGTGGCAGAATAGCAGCTTCCATTTTGTGTGGTATGTTTCAGATCAGGGGAATGTAGGTCTAAAATTCTTGATACCAGCAGTTCATATATAAATCAGTAGTTAATTTTTTTTTTTTTTTTGACAGTTTTTTCTACATTTGCTGTGCCACTAGTCAGGAATTTTAATATTAAGGTTATACCAAGTGTGAGTATAAAAATATTTTAGTTTAGCTTCTTCTGAGATATGGAGAGGTCTTTCATCTCACAAGACTATTCCTGGTGAAGCTCAGTCTGCTCCACAGTTAATGTTATCATTTAGAAACAAAGAAAAGAAATACAAATGCCCTATATGTTAATGAGAATGTGCCAGAGACAAAGAATAAAGATTCCTCTGGAGTAATGCATCTTATCAGCTTACTGTCAAATGAATCAATTGATTTTTCCATACCAAACTCTTGTCATGCTGCAAAATATATTCCATTAAAAGTTTATTTGCAGAAGATAAGGATAGTAAATAAATTATCATATTTCTACTGACAGATCTGATTTTTTTGCTATTTTTCTTATCTTTAAATAGATTTTATTGCTAGCATAAACAATCATTCATCACAGAAAATTAATTGGCTATAGCTGTTGAACCAATAGTCAGTTCATTTTGTCCTAGAAGCCTGAGATATAGGGAGTGATGGATTGATAATTGCCCATTTATCAAAACAATCCTTCTAGCATGTACTGTTTTCATACTCTTTCCATTTCTAACACGTTCAGTTGGGCTTTCATCTTGATACTTCTGAGATGTTTTTTTGCTTCCTTTGTTTGTCTTTGATGTTAACATTTTGCTTGAAAAATGATAGATTACCCTGGAGAAACTCCAGGAATCCCTCTGCAAAACTAATAATGTCTTCTCGGGTTTTTTAGTTTTTCAAATGATTGAGTGAAAGAGAAATCTGAGTGGTCCTTTCATAACTTGATTATCACACATCATCATGTAGGGTGCATCACATCAAATGTTTTACACTGATCTTAAATTTTTTTTCCAGCCAGATGGCTCTTCGAGCCATCATCAGTCACAATGGTAACGTTATTGACAAGAAGAGCTGAAAGTACACTTTATGCTTTAATGAAATATGGAGAAAGATTTGCAGTGGAAGCACGTAGCCTTGCATCCATTTAGTTGCTAATACAGTACATTAAAACATCTGACATGACTTAATCATTACTGTGCTTTTGCTGAGAATCAACATTTTCAACACCTCCTTATGGCATTGGATGATGCAGGGCATGAGAACTCTTCCATTATTCTGTTTTTTTTTCCTGTGAATAAGAAAAATACTTGCAAGATAACACATTAATCCTCCATGTGTAGGCATAACTTTTACAACTCTCATCCTCTTCCCAAGAGACTTTTAAAAAGAAGTTTGATGAATCATTAAAAAGGAATGAGTAAAACGTTATGGCTAAGTAGATAAATTCTATTAACAGACTTTTAAATAGCCTTCAGTAGTTAAACATACCCAAAAATTCAATATTGCCAGTGTTTATGAAAATGCAACTATATTTCATAGTGCTTTTTTCATAGTTATTACATTTTTCCTTGAAAAATATAGATAAATTATATCTTCACATTACTTACGTATTAAATCCTAAATATATCTAGTTTATTCTTGCCTTTCAAAGGATACCTTGGTTATTTTCTTTCTTTTTTACCATTAGGCTTTTAAGACACTATTTGCTTATTTTTATCAGAGCTGACATCTGAGGTTTCTAGTCAACATCTGAAATTCAAAAAGATGTAGATGACTCTTGTAAAGATGGTCTTTACCTTATTCTGGTTTTCTAATAATAATGATTACAGTATTTCATTTTAATGCCAGTTTCATGGTTTTTTTCAGGCTTTGATTTATATGAATATATGCCTCAATGTATTCTATGTGATTAAACATTTTAAAATACCTGGGTAACAATTGCCTGTAGTGTTTTAATACCTGGTGATGGTCAGCTTTTAGTGTGATCAAAAGGAAAATCCGGCATGATGATAATAGTTCTTATTTAAAATTATTCTCCTGTTGATATGAGGAAAAAAAGAGTGGTTTATTCCTTGCATTTTAAATTAATATTATAGAAATTACAAAGTATAAATACAGGGGACTAGTTTTAACTTTTTCATACCTTGATTTAATAATGCTGAATGCGTATGTGGTGCACATTTTAATTGCAGACGTGGTCATCAGAGAAATGACATCTTCCTCAGGTTAGATATGTGATTGACCTTCATTTCATTGTGGCTTTCTTATTGTAATCACTTTGGATTACATGTCTAACAAACAGAATCACTCCGCAGCTCTCATATAAACTCATGATTTAATAATAGATCACAGTCCACATCTCATTTTTTTTTTTACTTGCTTGAAACATTAAGGTTTACCATTTCAGCTGCTGAATTATGCAAAGCTTTCCTCATCAGTTTGAAGCTTCCATTGTGAATGCTCCTGAATATTGCAATTTATTTCCCTTTCTTTTGCAGGTTTTACATTTTCATGTAGTTGTTTTAAAGCAGATGATCGTCTGTGCTTTCAGTTTCTTCATGTGCTTTTTCATTTGTATTTCTTTTCACAGATGAAGATGACACTTCAGTTAGTACTCCACCAGCAGGTTAGGACTGTGATAGTGCTTTGAGTGTGTATGTATGTATGTATTTTTCTCTTGACTATTAATGAAGAAAGAGTCTAACTCAGGGGACTGAACTCAAAACATACCACTTAGAAAATGTTTTAAAGTGCCTTATATTATATTAATCTCCGTTCAGAAGTACAAGGCCCACCAGTTAAGTCCCTTTCCAGTCCTGTCTTGAGATCTTTAGTAGAACTTCTCCCAGTGGAAGGTAAAATATTGGTTAGTAGACCCAAAAGCAACTCCAGATAAATAAGTATCATAAGTTTAAATTTAATATAACTTTAAATAATCAAAATCCTGTCCCTCAGACAAATATTGAACAACATAAATTCATCTGTTACATGGAACTATACAAATAATGGAAAAAACATCAGCCTCATGTAACCTTTCTAAAGAAAATCTTGAATGGAATTAAACTAATTTAGATTTTCTAGAGAAAAGTGGGGAAGATTTCTGGGTTTTTTTCTTAGCTGTTCACTTTTTTCTGGTATTCAAGTAGTTCCTCATGGATATGGTACTAAATATTTAGCCTAATCTTCTGGTATGAAGAATCAATGCTCCTAAAATCCCAGTCATCTGAGGTCAGTTAAGCTGTGATCTCCGAGCTGGTGTCATCTAAATTGTCTTCCCTTTCAGATGGGATGTCTAAGCCAGCGGAAAGAAAAGATTCAGGTGAGACCTCCTGAAAAATGTGATTAAACACTCCCAAAATTACGTAATAAAAATACTGTTTAGACTTTATTTTTAAAAGATAATACTTTATTTTCATTGTTTAGACAGTAGCAAACTATATATAGCTGTTGAAATGCATCAAAGGAGCAGGGCAAAGAGGTTTCTAGCAGCTAAACCAGGTGTGAGAGAAGGCTCTGCTGCACAGAGCAGGACACGTATAGCAGTGTTCGACACATACATACATACCTATCTATCTATATCTGTTTCTGTATAGATAGATACATAGCTGTTCCATTCCTCCTCAGCCTACAGGAATTCCATTCCTACATTCAGCCTCGCCCGAGTCCCACACGCAGGTCCCGGAAGACTGTAGGAGAATGGCTTCTTCTCACACCTCAAAGGACGGTGGGGAAAACTTAGCAAAATCCTCATAACCTCTTTCTTCCTACCCTGGCAGGTAACGCACATTGCACCCACTCTTGTGGTTTCAGGATTTGCAGCCTCTGGAACAAAATGAGCAGCTGGTACTTCAACCATGGTTATAGACTTGGCATAGCCGCCTATGCCAGCCCGCGTCAAACCCACCTTCCCTTCTGTTTGCTTAATAAATAGGAAAATGTTAATGTCTAAAGGTGATGATAATATTTAGGTGTTCTTTTATGTGGTACCAAATTAATGACTCTGTGTAAGCTTTTTTCCATTTATTAATATCCTTTTTCCATTTATTAATATCCTTTTTCCATTTCATTCCGTGGCATGTTAGGTTTGTTACTGCACGTGACCAGATCCTGTGCCATCATCACTTCATCCTCTTCCCACCAATAACCTTCACTTGTTCTCATGTTGTTTCCATACATTGCCATGTTATAGTGGTATAATCTAAACATTTAGATTATAGAGAGTATATATAGATATGTATCTATATATATTTGTGTTCATTTATGTCTGTGTAAATCATTTCATATATGTGTATATGTATGTGTATATACGTGTGTATATACATGAATGTCTTTACCTGTGAGAAATATTGTACAAGCAGGCATATATATACAGAGGTGTTAGGCACACCACCCACAATTGACTGAGAGACAAAGATTTTATAGCAAAGCTATCTAGCATTTCGATACCTTTTTAAAATTCATAATAGGCTTGAGGATAAAAAACCCAATTTGGTTGCATTTTCCCATGGTTGCCATGAGCTGTCTTGCGTTTGTGGGTGCTGGAAATTTTCATGAGTTGAAAAGGTTCCCACAGCAGAAATCACTACATATCAGAAAGACTATTCTGACCTCTAACTTTAATCAGTTTCCCCTCTGTACTGGCAATAACTCCTCAAAAAATGGAGATGTGGCATTTGGACTGCAGGTTGGGATATGAGACACGTGCTTTGCCTCTCTGTAGAAAGTGAGCAGAAAACAGACAGGAATGCCCTCCACTGCCTTGCTTTCCTTGAACTTTCTGCTAGGAATCAGTTTTGGCCATGGTTTTACCTGAGACGTAATGGCATAGCACAAAGCCAGGGCTGTCCAGATAGGGAGGAAGACCAGAAAGACACAGCTGTCCTGGTACAGTACTCTGCCATGGGGAGACCACTCATTTGCTGCTCCTCTCAGTACTGTGGCTTCTTTTCAGTTCCAGAGTCCCAGTTTCCAGAAGAGAAGCTGCTGTGTCTGAATATATGTCACAATCATTTCCATTTGAGAAACTACTTTTTCCATAGAATATCACATGAAATGCACATGGCAGGACATGGTATTGACCAATCCCCATATTCTCTGCTTCTATCATGGCAGAAGAGAACAAAGTTCAGAAGGGAGCTTCATCCCTGCCCTACTTTGCAGACATAGAGGAAGAACCATCTTGTACAATGGACTTAGTTTGGGTTGAGAGAGATCCACTGAAACTGTGCATCAAATGTGGGGATTTTTGTGCTTCTAGCTGTTTGTGTTTTCAGAACCTCCATCTCTTCTGAAAAAGAAAGAGCTGACCTTTGTGCATCGCCTCTGTAAAGCACTCATGGTTGAATGCTGGTGCCATTCAAGTTGCTCAGTGCCCGTCCTGGCTGATCAGGCTCCCCTCTCTTCCTCCCTGAAAGTTTAATTTTCTGTCACCACAGAGGTAGCGTTCTTGCAGGAACTGTACACAATGTGACAGCCAAGCAATGGATGTCAGTATGAACAAAATACATATCTTTCAGGACATCTGAAGAGAAAGGTGCTAGGGCTAGAGAGTTTAGGAAGTTCAGGTAAGTGTACTTTGGCGGGAGTAAAACGCCCTCAGATGATTGATATTTCCCCCTCTCTCTGCACCTCAGTATGGTCTCTTGGAGAAGGAGCCCCAGAAGAGTCAGAAAAACGCGATGACACCCAAAGATCCACTTTATTCGTCGAGAAACCTCAGAGTGGGACAGTGAGTGTTGGTAAGTGCTTAGGAACAGAATCAAAAGCTGCTCCCAAAGACAGAGGCTGAGCTGGGAATGGTCCCTGCAGTTCCTCCGGCACCCAGGTTCTGCCCTCAGCTGCAAGTACTGCCTCTGCTTTCAGCTGGATGTGAACTCCACTCTGAAGGCAGAAGGACTTGTATGGAGAGAAGCGAACGCCAATTGTTTAATTCAAGATATGCTTAAAATTTAATAATTTACCGAGCATAATTGTAAGAGGTATAGTTCCTGGAGAAGAAGGCTGGTTGTTGTGACACTGTTGGCTGTACTGTTATTGATATATCAGGAAGATCTTATGCAGGGTGTCAGCAATGGTAAGAAGTTCAGTACAGGCTACTTAATACGTCTATTATCTCCCTGGATACACAAAGATGTGGTCAGATGTAGGGATTTCTTGTATTCATGCCTCTTATTTTTCTCAGTTTCTGAGTAGAAAAGATGATTTGGGGAAAATTTGTTTGGGAAAAAAATAGAAGAAGTTAGTTTTATTTTCCCCTAGATGAATGTTAGGATGGAAACTCAGCAGGGGCTGTACAGTGGTCTTTTGAAAAATGAGAACTTTTACTATTCCCAATTCATTGTTTAGAGATGACTCTTTCTTCTCACTTCTCAGCCTAAAGAATTGATAGAAGTGCATGAAGAGGTCCAGACTTTCTTTTCCAGGCTGGAGTTTATCCATGCCTGGCAGATCTGGAGCACCTGTGCTTCTTTTGAGCAAGAAAAGTCCGGTATTAGGAATAATTCACCCACGAGAACACGGAGTTTTGCCCCAAATTGATCCTACTTCTCAGTGCCTCCAGCTCTACAGTGACATGGACAGAAAGCTTCCAGACCCAAAATCATTAACCTCTGTACCACTGCAGTACCTTCACAGTCTGTGTGACTCCATCTGACCCTTAATGTTGTGGTAGAACACATGGAGACTGAATGGAGCAGAAGTGAAAGAAACTTGTACAGATGTAACTGACCAACCACATGTTCCTCAACAGCTGCATTATTCTTTTCTCTTTTTAAAAGGTGGGAATATTACATTTATAGCCAAAGTAGAAGCCAAAGACCTTCTCCGGAAGCCGAATGTTAAATGGTTTAAAGGAAAATGGATGGATCTGGCCAGTAAAGCAGGGAAGCACCTGCAGCTGAAGGAGTCCTTCGAGCGTCACACTAAGGTGCGTCTTTACTTTCCCTTCTTATGGGGGCAAAGCTCCAAAGAGAGCTTAAAGATCAGTTTAAGACAACAGGTAGAAGCTCAAGACAAGTGGTGTCCCCACACAGATTTCAGTGGTGATCTCTGTCCCTCTGCAGAAGCAGACTTTTCTACTCTCCCAGCACAGGACAAGTAATGGTGGGAAAATCAAAATTTTCCGATGCCATTTCTGGGTTGCAGGTTCTTTTCAGAGCCCATAATTAGAGTTATTCCATGTTTCTGGTGCATGTCTGAAAGACTCATGTTTTAACTTCTGCCTTGTGCAAATGCATCCGCCACATTAATGAACAACTATGCTTGATTTTTAGATTCACACATTTGAGATGCAGATCATCAAAGCTAAGGAAAACTATGCAGGGAACTATCGCTGTGAAGTATCTTACAAGGACAAATTTGATAGCTGCTCTTTTGACCTTGAAGTCACTGGTAAGGTTCCACTTGTGTCTGTAAAGATTTATAAGGATTTCTTTCTCTTTTTTTCTTCTTTTTTTTTTTTTTTAATTTGAAATGACACTTCATTTCATTCAGACCCTTTAAGTGAAGTAACCCTTAAAGTGAACATTTTTAGCATAGAGCTCAGAAAACTTTCTTGTGTCTGTAATTTATTGTCTAAATGAACACTGGGATAGATATCATGTAAGACATTTACCCAAAAATTAGAAAAGCTTGGCAGGTAGAACTAGTATTGAATTCAAATCAGGCTGCTGGTACACAAGACCCGGGGCTGTGTGTGTGTGTGCTCAGAGATCAGCAGGGTGGGGGCCAGCCTGCCTCCACGCATTCACTGGCTGTGGATCAGAACCATTTAATCTGATTCAGACTGTCCCAAAGGGGTAATTCACACGAGGGGGATTCCACCTCTCCCCAAGAATCAGTGTGAGTCTGTAGCTGCAGAGGAGACTGTCTCTGTCTCTTCCCTCTGATGCTGAGCGTACTGAGGGAGCACAAGATGCCAGCAGGGAGAAAGCATAGGAAGTGAGAAGACAGAAAGGCCAGAGCCTGTGAATAAGGCAGGAAGGGGAACGGAGAGAAACATCAGAGAAACAGATCTCCTACACAGAACTGCAGAAAGCACTTGAGAGAAATGGTACACTTAGCACTGAGCATCTGTGCAGATATCAGGACTTAATGCCCAAGGGGAAGCACAAATGCTGGTCACTTAGCAGGAAATTAACAAATTTCATATTCCAAATTACACTGGTCACACAAATTACATGAACTTCAAATTATGTTTTTAATTCCTATATCACTGTTATTTCATAGAATCCTCCCAAGCTGCTCCATCCATTGACATCAGATCTGCTTTCAAAAGAAGGTAACTTCAGTGATCCTGTCAAGCTCCTCAGTAATGGATACTGGTAGCATGCACAGAACTTGTGTCAGACAATTGTATCAAGTACTTTATAAAACTGTTTTTGTAAATATAGATTAAAGATGTGGGATTTCAGGTAATTGGTGGTGGGTAGAATGAAATAGTTACAGCACACAGATAGTACATACGATATTAATCACCCCTACTGGGAAATTACAAGTGTCAATAATTTAAGGGAAGATTGAATATTTAAGGCAATTAAATATATGTTTCTTTGGAGGTTTTTAAAAATGTATTTTCATTTACTAAAATATTCTCCAGCTGAAAGCTGTCAGCCACAATATAAAAGTTCCAGGTCCCAATCCTGCACTGATTAAAAGCAGAGAGAAAATTCACATTGATTTCAAGAAGACAGTATCTGGCTTTATTATCTTACAATAAACAGTAAATACCATTATTAAGGAAAAACAACAAGTAGCATATTACTGAGAATGTAAGATAAAGCATTGTGTCTTAAGGCTTGTTACCTTTCTGATAAAGTAGCAATTCTAATCAGTACAGGTGTCATATTTTTGTGAGGAAATATATAAACAGTATATAGAATGAAAATATTTTACAAACAGATAATGAATGCAGTTTGTTAATCTAAAGCCGTGATTCAGAGATAACTGCTTTTATTTAGAGGGCTTTAATTTAAAGAGAAAATAAAAAATATTGCATTCAAGGTGCATTTCCTTCTTTAGCACATTTTTAAAAATGCAATAACTACTCTGCCCAAGCAGATGAAGATATCTCAGTATTTTCTGGTTTTCTAAGTAATATCTTGCCTGTAAAATCTCAATTAAACATTGGCATCATTTCAGTTAAGATGTGCACTATTTTGCCCTTTTAACAAATATTTAGGACATTTCTTTTGTCTGTATGTGCTCTATGATAAGATAATTCTGCTAAAGATCACATTATAGAAAGAAATGCACCTTCATAGGACTGTGATTTTATCTGTAAAAATGGACAGTGTACTGTTTCATTGTTCTTTATAACTGTTTTCTCCCTTCATTTACAGCAATGTTAAATCTTTAAGGTTAAGTACTTTTCAATCAGTATTTGACAGAGCTATGCATTGTTAAAAGCACCACCCAGCAATGCAAATCTTTGTTTTGTATTCGTAGCAAGAGATCAGCACAAGCCCTTTGTTTTTATACACATCAACTACAGGAATGAAAAACAAAGCTGGTTGTGTTGAGTAGCTCACATTTGTTTGTGTTACTGAAATCTAACACAAACCTTGGCAAATTTATGTATGCAGTTACAAAAATTTGCCATCAAAGTATAAGAAGAAGCAATACAAACTTTTGTGTTATTTTTCATGAGTGCCTACAGAAACATAATCCGTGTGAAAAAACATACAAGTTTGTGTTGATTTTATACAATTAATTGTGTGTCCGGACAGTGTTGAGTATATGAGAAGTGTAGAGCGTTTGCAATGTGTGTTGTCTAAGTCTTCCTGTATTAAACAAAGATTTGATCTTTTTCTGTCAATAACAGCGGTGAAGGACAAGAGGATGCAGGAGAACTTGACTTTAGTGGTCTCCTGAAACGTAGGTGAGAACCAAGTGATGCAGTGAGCAGGCGTGGATTGCAAACCGTTAGGTTCGCACACAGAAACAGTCAGGTGTAGCATTAATAACTCCTTAAGAATTTTCTGACCTTTCAATTTTTTTAATGTTTCTAACTGTTATTATTCTCATAGTATAATATACAAATGTTCTGTTAATTTTACCTCTAAGTGTGCAGAAAAGAAACTTCAGATTTGAGTGCACTGGGGAAAAAAGTGAGCCCCAGCCTAAAGAGGCCAATAACATTTAGTTCATTTGCTATTTCTTTTGTGTTTGCGTGGAAGGCAGAGGGGGGATATTTCCTACACGGGGATGAGCAGTTCAGAAAATTGAACCTGGTGCAAAAGTAAAAAAACTGCAAGGGTTAAATTTATCTCTATGGGTAAATCTACATTTGATTTTATAAGCATCCTCATATAAAAATATCATATATCATGTTTTCAAGTCATAGATATTGGTATAACTCTTTGTGTTTTTTTTTTTTAATATGTGCACAGAAATTCTCAATCATGTTTTATTTAACTCGAATGTTTTGATGCAGAAAAATCTGGGTGGATGTTTCTCTGGTTTGCCTTGAAAATCTGGTGTTATGATAGTTATGTCTCTATTTATTTCAGATCTTAAGCCCAGTTTAGTCTTTTACCAGATTGAGACAAGACAGTTAATTCATAATCTTTTAAAATCAAGCACAGAAATTCTACATGCCATGGAAATCAATGGCAACTGATCACAAAGAACTGGAAAAGGAATCACATCCTTTATCTCATCTACCACTTACCCTGAAAGAGGAAAATCTGCAGTATTAATTACATTAAAAGGTCACAATGGGCTCATTGGCTGTGAGGGTGAGGATAGCATTTAAGCAACCAAAGCACACAGGAAAAGCTGAAGCTGAAGTAGACAAAGAATTACCTGAACCAGTTCCAATCCACCAGGTCTTTGGTTTTTCAGTCTTCTCATCCCTAATTAGGATCTTCAGTTTGTCTTTTCATTCTACTAATACAACTTGCCGTGCCAGTTCTCAGGACCGCCTGCATGGTGTTTCAGTAGCCACATGAGAGTTGCATGTAAGAGATCTTGGTGTTTTTGTGGGAAGATAAATGTGGTTTGAGTGACATTGTCACTTTACTAACAATTAACTCTTAAGATTTGTAAGGTAAATACTGTACAGCCATATAAACAGAGTATACCTATGGTGTGCTTCATGGATAAAGTAAATATTTAGTTTTTAGACACCATTATTTGACTTTGGTCAAATTGGTTCACCTTGCTTCAGGCCTTGAAATGCAACCTCATATTTCTGAGCTTAATTGAATAAAATTGTTAATTAAGCCACAGTGTGGATGTTAATATCCATGTGTGTGGATATTAACATCCATTATTGCGAAGACAAATCCATGGTTTCATTTCAATTTTTACAACAGGCAATGTTGGAGGTGCGTTCTTTCTCCTTTTTTTTATGGTTGTATGACCAAGGAAAGACCTAGAACTTTTCACTTTTGGTTCATACTACTTGAAACATGTTTTTTTTAAAAAAAAGTCCTAAATGCATAGAATCAATATACTGTCTATTTTCTGATTTTCTGCTGGTTGGCAGGCAGATGTATCAAATCTCATCTCAGTAAGGCACTCCATGATTGGATATGCTTTGTCAATGCAATGGATCAGTAGCAGCAGAAAATTCCAAGAGGCACAATATCTAAAAACCACTCAAATATTTAGGTCCTTGGTTTGTTGTTTTGTTTTTTTAAAAAAACTACATCCTGCAACAAAATGCACATTTTTAGGGAAGAGATCTGAAAGTGATTTCGTGGTGAGGTAGTCTGCTTAGGAAATACCATGCTCTGTTTGGCCTCTGGCCTCTGTTCAAACTGAGGTCTAGGAACAAAGATGGCTTGCTCAAAGCATCAAAATTTGTTCTCCAGTTATGCAAGAGGAAAACGAGCCTGAAACTGATTCTTTCAGTCTGGTTGAAACTCAGGACCCTCATTCTCAAACGCTGTCTGGTTTAAAGGGGAGCTTTATTTTGACTCTCACAGAGTGCACATCTCCTTGACATGGGCAGACACTGCCTGGTGAGCAGCCAGTCCTGGGAGAGGACAGTGCTGCCCCAGGGGGAATCTCAGCTTTTACAAGTGTTTGCAAGCTGACCTCAACCTGCCCCCATGCAGAAGGAATCTCACTGAAATGGCAGCATCCACTGTGCAAGCACCCTCTGGAAAGCATGAGCACAGATAAAAGGAACAAAATATAAAATTACATACCTGAGATTGTCTAACTTACATTGCTTTCTCAGAATTATTGTATTTGAAAGACTACTCAGAGAGAACCTCTCTTCCTTTTTAAAATAACAGACATATTATGAAAATTAAAAAACCTCATTGACTAAACAGCAAGGTGTTTCCATGGCTCCTCATCCAACCGTGCAGAGATTCTCAGGGATCATTAGTGCTATTTCTATAGATGTCAAAGAAAATCCTCTGTTGGACTCCATAAAGCTCAGCTCTAACAGTGTCTCGCTGCAAAGTTTGGTATTTTTTTTATTTCTCAAAAGTCTGTTTTCTCGCTCTGTTCTCAAAAGTATTGATTTTGTTAGAGAAGCTAGATCAAATTGGAATGATTCAGGTCTGATCTGAATGATTTACAGGAGGAAAAATCTAGGCTTCTTCAATTCCAGTGTTGTTCTAGCAGTTCATTTTTTTGAGCTGAATTGTCCATCTGAAAAATCATCATTTTGTTTAGGATGCTTCCATTGTTCTATCATTTAACGGCTGCCATTGTGAAAATAATTATACTTCTCTTTATTGGTTGTCTTAGCCTGGAGTTGCAGATAGTAAATATGGTATTGACACTTCTGTGTAAAGGTGATTCCTCACACAGGCCTCTGAAAACATTTCCTGCTCTTAAGACTGAGATACACATGGAAGTGAACACATCCATCCTTCAAGTCCAAGCTGGTGTGGAAATCTCCAGTTCCTATTGATATGACAACTTTAAGTAATGCTGAGAAGCACTGGTGTAACTATAAACAGACACAGATTCCCCTGTATTTCAATGTCCTGTCATTGGTCACCCCAGTTACAGGGACTCAGGGTTTGAAAACTTTTTTATTTAATTTTGAAATGTACAGATTAGACTCAGTGGTGCCATCATGAATTGTGATTGATTCCACTCAAATTACAGCAGATAAAACTGATTAAAGTGGGATTAGCCTGCATGCTATTACATTTTCGAACTGTATTTTTTTTTGAAGCAATGAAGCAATATAAAAATTTGCATAACTGATTGTATCAGAAAAGGCCAAATCAAAACTTGCATACAAATTCTGCCTTGAAGAAGTGTGAAGTAAGGTGTGACTGTCATTCTGAGCCATTCCACTCATACTGAGTAAAGTAAAAAAAATATGATGGCAGCCTTCAAATTTTGGTCAAAACATTTCTAGCCTTGCCATAGATCCAGCTTCACCTACTTTTTATGGTGTGATAAAGCCTCGCTAACTCTTCTCCCACAATTTCATTTCGCTAATGTCAGGGAGGTTAAACAACAAGAGGAAGAGCCTGAGGTGGACGTGTGGGAACTCCTGAAGAACGCAAATCCCAGCGAGTACGAGAAGATTGCTTTCCAGTATGGCATCACCGACCTGAGAGGGATGTTAAAGCGGCTGAAGCGGATGCGCAGGGAAGTGAAGAAGAGTGCAGGTACGGATGTGGCAGGATATTCCTGTGCTCATCAGTCACATGCAACCATTCACCTTAAAAACCCCAATATGCTTCAGTTCCACACAAGGGAACTTCCACCTGACAACTCATTCCTGCAAGGAGTTAGTCAGAAGGCAGCTTTGGTCCATGGTGGAAATGTAAACACATTATCCAACTCAGTGCTTACCTAAAGCATCCCTCCCTCTCAGACAAACACTGGTTCCATCTGGAACAGTGTCCCACAGGTGTGTGGAAAGGTGTTACCTGATCAAACAATACAGAAATTGGACCTTGTGTTATCATCAATATCTTCTGCTCTAAACAGAGGTCACTCCAAACACATGCAGTGTTTGCTCTTCATAACTTTGTTTTGCACTTAATCTCCATTGCTCAGAAATCCCAGCTATACTACAGACCTTCCATCCTGCACTGGGTGAGGATATTCAGGCCTGTCTTTCCCCACCTATGCTCCTGAATAGTATGAGAGGTGTAATAACATACAGAAACATATATGTGTGCTTCTATGTATGAATATGTATAGATGTGTCTGTATAAAATACATGTGTATGCCACACAATATGTTTTTACACACATATAAATACAATACACTATCCATTATACTATCATGGCATCTGCTTGTTCCTGGACAGCATTTCAGAAGTGGATGCAATGTACACATTTGCTGTGTCACTGGTTTCCTGGAGGACTCCCTTTTATGTAGGTGAAGTCCTCCACAAATCCAGCTGTAATCCAGCTGCCTGATATACCCTCTTTCCTTGTCCATTACCTCATAACATAATATATGTTATGTTACTACACATTAATTTTTATTCCTGTGTTTCATTTGATGCATCTACGCAGTCCTATTTGGAATACAGTCACACTGCAAAGTCTTGAAGACATACCAGCTTGAACTTGGTCAGGACAACCACATCTGCACAGCTTTGTGCTTATTCTAATGTTTCTAGATGATTCCATGCAGACTAGTGTGAGAATATCTTGTGATGCATAACTTTGTGTGGATGTATTCTGACAGCTTTGACGAGATTTATGCAATGTCATTTCAGCATTCACTTTCTTGTTTTCTGATCCCATGCTAAAATAACACTTGACTTCCATAACAGCTTTTGCCAAAGGCCTCGATCCTGCGTACCAGGTGGACAAAGGAGGTAAAGTAAGATTCATGGTGGAGCTGGCAGATCCAACAGTGGAACTCAAGTGGTATAAAAATGGCCAAGAAATACGACCAAGTGCAAAGTAAGTGATCTTAGCGTATGTAAGCAATAAAATGGGTACACAGGTACTCCCTAGACAAGTGTGTTGCAAAGATCTCTCTCTTTGCTCAGGTGGCACCAATTTTATTTCTGAATTTCATTAGATGTGAAGAGCATGCAAATGATGCTATATTGCTTGGCACCCAGAAAAGTCCACTGTAGGCTAAATGTAATATAGATTGACTCCTTTGTCTCAAGACAAAAGTATTAAGACATCCTCAAAAAAACGTGGCATGATTTCCTACTTGGTAGTTTTTAAAAGCTCAGGAAGCACTGAAAGTAAATAAATCACTTGTCCTTGGTCCTGTGTCTGGAGGTGGACACAATCTTTCTACAGTAGTTGTGTGCTAAGAGCAGAGCTGTTGACATCACACACTCACCCACCTGGCTCATAAACCACCCAAGAAAAGGGGTGTGAGGTTTGTCTCATCTTCCAGTACTCAGTTAACTTTAACACACTGAAGTCAACAACCTGCACCATCAGTCATGAGCAACTAGTCTAGAGTACACAAGCTTCATCTATACCACCTGCATATTGGTTTATTCTCTGGCTTTTCCTAGAACTGGTCTTCCAGGTGCAGACATTTGAGCACAATGCCTGGAAACTGAGCCCAGTCCTTTTTGTGGGCAAAACCAGCTCTTACAACCCAGTGCAGAAAACCCCATTCCACAGTCAGACACAGATGGGAAGGATGTCCATAAAAATGTAACGCTCCTCAAATGTTTCTCAGCAGTACAAAATCTTAGCCTTTTTTCCCTCTGACACAGTTAAAAAAAAATAGTAATCAACAAATGCCCTCTTACAGAAATGAGGCAGATTTCCTTCATTCTGTTGCTGCAGAAATCAGTGAAGGAATTTGGTTAATATTCATGATTGACAAAGAATGGATAATAGAGTACCTTTTCTTTAGCCCCTGTATCTGGCATGAGCAGTTCAGAGCTGTTTTGCAGGCAGCTCTATGGATTCCTCCCCAGCAGGAGGGGCTGGATTAGGTGCTCCAGTGCATTTCTACCAGGCTGCTGAAGCAGCTGTCAGATGCTAATGAGCTTTGGTCATTACAAACCTGGAGCAGATCTAAACTGGTGACATAAAGGTGAAAGGCTCCATATCCCATTACCAAAACCCCATATCCCATTACTGATATCTTGTGCCATCTGGCCTACCAATAATATTAACTTCTTAACTTTGGCTATTATTATACTTCACAAAAATGTTGGAATGAGTGATGGTGTCCTCTTACTGGTTATTTTCAGCTTTACTCATCTAGAGTTTCAGACTCCGTTTTATTTGCCATCATTCCGCTCCAACATCTTTTTTTTTAAATTTCTTTATTTCATATCACCCAGCCCTGGGATCTTGCAACAAGCCAGAAGCAGCTTATTGTCACTCCACACCACAGCTCTTTTTGCTAGAAGTCTGTGACAGCTCTGTTGAAACTTGGAAATTGATTCCAAGCACAATTTTTCCAGTACTGTGTAAACCTCAGAATTTTTGCCTCTAAAAATCCCTAAAGCACTTTCTACATTAAAAAAAGAGAGTCCAGAAGTTTTGCTAATGTGTCTTTGCTGTTCAAACAGATACATTTTTGAGCACAAAGGTAATCAGCGAATTTTATTCATCAATAACTGCACGATGACAGACGATGCTCGCTATTACGTAACAGCTGGTGATGAGAAATGCTCCACAGAACTGTTTGTGAGAGGTAACTATGTCAGCCTGATGCTGTTTCACCTGCCCTAAATCTAGGTGGCCTCTTTGGCTGCAACAGAAATTAACAGGGAGGACCTGGTTTGGTATGTTTTTGAATTTGTATTAGAAGTTGTTAGGGTCACTCGGTATTTCTGTGATCCCTGGCCATTTTTTTCCCCTCATCCTGTATTTAGCAGCTTAGTGAAACCTCCGAAATGGGGATATAGTTGATTTGATACTGTGTGTTGGGATCTAGCAGGGCTGTGGTGCCCTTCATAATTTTAAGCCTTTTTGTAGACTTTTGTGTCATAGCACTGGCTTCCCCTAACACCACACTTGGTACCTGAGGACTCTGATACTGTCCAAGTGCCCTCAGATCAGGCTTTCTAGAAGTCAGTTTTCATTCCATTTGCACTGATTTGAGGGAAGATGCTATCAAAAGTGGTGAATGAGTGGCCATATCTTCACTCTGTTTGCTCCCGTGGTGTTGATCACCCCCACACACACAACAAACCAAAGAGAGAAGCAGAGCTTATAGTGAGAGGAAAAAAGTCATCAAATATTTGAAAAATACTTTTAGAATAGTGGAGCCCATTGCCTCTGAAAACAGCATAGAGTAACTGTTGTACAGACTTTTGCTATTAAATAAAGTTGAGTTACGACATCAAGAATGGATTAAACAAATAATGTCACCACAATATGCCCTCAGGTCATCTTATAATATGGATATATATCTCAAAATAGGCTGTAGGACCTGATGAAAACACAGTTTTGTGAGAGGGATTTGTGGGAAGAAAGAGGGGAATGTCAGCTTCTCATGTCAAGCTGCCCAGACAAAACTCAATAAAATGGGATGCAAAGCAGGTATTAATATGAGGAAATGTTATTTTTCTTCTATTGAGCAAGTTTCCTACTGGCATCCTAATGAGCAACCACTTTTCTGATTTAAGGCAGAAAAGGCTGCACTGATACTCGTATTAGAATTTTTAAGTAATATTGTCTTCTGCAGCATGATTTAGAAAATCTCTTCCACTTAGTTTTCCCTCTGAGATGGTAAACCTGTAAAATTTTCTTCCCAAAGATCCTCCGATTTTGGTGACCAAAGGCCTGGAGGATACCAGCACCTATGTTGGTGAACGAGTAGAACTGAGCTGTGAAGTGTCTGAGGATGATGCAAACGTGAAATGGTAAGCCACACTTGAACAGCTTCCTTGAGAATAAAACCCAGAAGCTTTAAATCATGGGCAAAAATGTGGGCAGCTTTTCCTACACCAGTAAACCTGAAAATTGTTAAGAAAATCTCAACAAAACTCTATTCAAAAATGTAGCAACAGCAGAAATACCCTTATACATTCATGGATGAGTTTCTTTTAATCTTTCTAGTGCCTTATAGTCTTGTAAAGTCTTCTCTGGGAGTTTAAGTCTATGGAAGTCTTATTTGCACAGAACTTCCTTCGGAAAAATAAAAATTCTTTGTTTTCCATTAGGTTTAGAAATGGTGTAGAACTTTCCAACGATCCTAAATCTCGGTATCGAATTAAGGTTGAGGGCAAAAAACACACTTTGATCATAGAGGAAGCTGCCAAAAATGACACTGCAACTTATTCAGTAATGACAACTGGAGGGCAATCAGAAGCCAAGCTTTCAGTTGACTGTGAGTATCCTCCACCTTGCTCTCAAATCCGTATGTCACAGTGGGCTGGCATACAGAAATAAACAATTTTCTTGCTTTTCCCTGGGGGTTTAAAAGGAGACTTAACTTCCATACCAATTTTTTAGCTGCAAATCCTCAGAACAGTGGCTTCCCTTTAGACACTGTTTCCAGTAGTAGGCCATGAACTAGTTCTGCTCGATAACCTCCTGTCACTCCATTAAGATGGAAAACAAAGCAATCCATCCAAAGATACAATAGGTCAACAAAGTGAATTTTCAAGCAAAGTATCTACTTTTCTTCAGTCCTTTCAGGTTTTCACAGGAAAGTTAAATCTGGGCACAAGCACATGACTGTGTAGCCCCCTCAGCTTTGTTTGTGCAGTATCCCTTTAAAATGCCTGTGTTTTTAAACAAAATGTATCTGATCCATCCTCTGAAGTTATCTTGCATTCTGCATAAATGTACACTTTTATTTGTCATACTCATGCCGCTCTTGACTGTTTTGTACAAATTGGCACCCTGACCAATTCATGCTGTTTTGTTTTCAAATTGGAAATTATCCCCCATGGCTACTGAGCTCCATCATCTTTCTTTAATCTGCTTCTGTTTCCCTAAGTGAGACCGCTGAAGATATCACTTGCACTAGAAGACCAGACTGTGAGGCTTGGACAGGAAATCCACTTGAAGTGTGAGATATCTGAGAATGTGGAAGGGAAATGGTACAAAAATGGGCAGCTGATCGAAGCTAGTGACCGTGTAAAGCTTTATCACAAAGGAAGGTAAGCCTGTTGTGTATTGACTTGGCTTTGGACGGAATGACACTGTGGAGATGTGCCAATATGTGGGTTACTTCACTAAAAATTATCTGCTAATCAAGCCTAACCTCTGTCCCTCAAGACACACTTATTTTTGGCATTTTAAAAGCCATGTCTCCTTGCTCCCTTTAATCTTGTGTATTTTGGCTGTGGAGGACAAAAACCAAATCCTCAATCCACCTAACTTCTAGCCATGGATTTTTCTTGATGTTGCTGTTGCTCTTTGTATGGGATATTAAGCAGAAAAATAAAATTACTGTTAGACACTATTAAAAATATACAGCTTTTAAATGCCTCTTTTTCTCATAGCTCCTGTTTGTATCAACTCACACAGATGGTCCAGCAAAAGTCAGAACATTCCCACAATGGGATCACCTACATATTTTTTCTTGAACAACCAAATTGCAATTGAATTGCAGCAGCACAGAATCCCTGTGTCAAAGAGATTACACTTCTGTATTTTCCTTGTTCTGTGTTCAAACAAACAATATTAGAATTGGTTATATTATTTGGTGGTTGTCTGAATAATATTTTGCACAAAGCACACAGTATTGTCTAAAATATCACTAAGCAACAAGCAAAGGATTTTTAGTCAGTAATTTTACACACTTGCACAGATCTCCTAAAATTTTCACAGATTTTTCCTTATAGCTTCAAGCAGTCTTCAAAAATAATTTACATAGATTTCTTTTTCGATTCTTTTACAGAATCCACAGATTTATTATACCAGTTTCTGCTGTTGATGACGAGGGTGAATACATGTTTGTGCCAGATGCCTACAACATTAATATTCCATGCAAAGTACATATTGTGGGTAAGTATACTGCACAGTGACTTGTGTAAAACATCTTTCTGTGACCTTTGGAAATTAAAAGCAGTGTGAAATACCCCTGATTACAACCACTTTGTATCCTCTGAGCAGGCATCCACCAGAGAAAGCAGGCCTGCAGCTTTGGCAAAGCGCAGCTGAGCTGCTGGGAGAGTTCTTTGCCTGTGCTCAGGACCTGCTCGTAGTTTATGTGCTGGGGGGAGCTCCTGGGGGAGGATTCTTGAGGCTGAGTTCCTGAACTTAAACCACTATCAAGAGTTTGTGCAAAACACCTGCTGCTATCTTTGAAGACCTGGCTTGCTAAGATTGCAAAGTGTGATTTAGTTTGATAAAAGAGTAGTAGAGTAAGTACATATTTACCTATTCACTAAAACCATGAAATGCTCTCTAGAGGGAAAATTGTTCTGCCCAGCTTTGATTCATTCAGCAAAGCAGAAGGCTTGTTAATGATACCAGTCCTTCAAACAAACATAAAAGAGGGCATTGACTCTTCCTCCAGCAGTAACTCACCGGCTTCTAACTGCAACCAGTAACTTGGAAGTCAAAAGGAGAGCAATATAAATGACCAAAGTTTTAGAAAATACGATCTTTAATTGAAGCTAAAAGAAGTGGGATATCTGTGTTAGAAAAAGCATTGGTGAGATTTAGGGAGAATGAAAAGGGAAGTGGTACTAGAGAGGAATGACCATTGTTATATTTCTGATATGTTAAAAAAAGTTGCAAGAGGATATTAATCAGTTGTTCTCCCTACACAAAGAGTGTAACAAAAGTGGCAATTTAATTTTCAGAAAAGGATTGGGGCTAATAAATTTTTAAACTGTAAGAACAGTGAAGGCTGAAGTGTGGTAAAAGGTGCCATAAGAAAGCCTGCAACTGAACTTCTTGAGAGCCACTTAGAGGAAATCTCTCTCAGAAGTAACTTGAATATACATAATTCTGCCTCAGGAAAACAGTTGTGGGGTTTTTTTAATGTGGTCTTATTATTCCAGAATGTCTATGGTGCCAGGATTTCTTTCTCATCAGACAACTATTTTCTTAAACAGATTTTTCTTCACAAGTTTTCATCGAAACAAAATTCATTTGCTTAAAAATACCAAAAAAATAAAACAAAGAGTATGTTACTGTCTGTTGCAGACCTGTGCCAGGTCACTGAACTCTCAGAGCAGCAGCTACATGGCAAACTTGGACGATCTCTCTCCTTTTTCAGATCCTCCTAAACTTCACCTGGATGGTCTTGGGGAAAATAACACTGTGACAGTAGTGGCAGGAAACAAACTACGACTTGAGATCCCCATCACTGGTGAACCTCCTCCAAAAGTCTTTTGGAGTAGAGGGGACAAGGTACATTGTCATTGTACACGTTTCTTTAGCTTAACAAGGAGCATTTTCCTTCAAAAAATAATCTTTACCCTGTTGAAGACATTGATTTTAACCACAGAAAATAAGGGGGAGATGCCCTCTATTTAAAAATGATCCTTGTTCAAAAAAAGAAGGGTAAAATGGATAAATATTATTTAGTATCTTTTAGGTCTTTTTAAGGAAAGGCTGAAATTAATAAGAAAAAATATATGGGTTATTAAAAAATAGTAGAGGAGAAGAATATATGGGATGCAGAAGAAAACTCGAGAAGATTTCCCAAATGGCTACGTCTTCTATACATTCGATGCCCAGAATGGCTGCCAGGTTTTGGCAGGAAGCCATGATATGGTCTGGTTTTGGAAACTGACTGATAAATTCTAATGGAGTTCAAGTCTCAAATGAAACAATAGGTTGGGCAATTGGGGTCTTGCATCTGGTGCCTTAATACAAGACTTTTGCTTAGATCAATCCCTGGCTTGTAAATACCAAAAAAGTCGCTTTTCACATTTAAATTTTCACTGTGCCATGTGGAAGCTGGAACATGTTATTACTACTGCATTCATCAGACCTATCTGGTCAAATCTGTGACCACTATTTTTCAAATATTAATTGTAGTGTCACCACTGTGGTCCTGTCCAAACAGGGAATTATTCTAGGAGAGCTCCCAATCCAAAATATGTGACAGCATTTGAAATCTGTGAGGACAAACTGCTGACCATTGCAATCACTCTGACCTTTCAAGTGAATTACTTAAATTTTGATCTGACTTTTGGAAGAATTCCCTATTCTCTTTCCATCAAATTAATGATATGCAGTGTTGCCAAAAGTGTGTTCTTGCTCACAGGACAATCCTAGTGCCTCATCCTTTTTGAGGCAATGGCTCAAGTGAGTTTTAAACAGTTACTGTATTTTACTTATTTTAGTTATTTTGTAATTTTTGTCATCATTAGGTGACTAAAGTTCTGAATTTTAGTGTGGGTTTTCTTACCTTGCTTTAATGTTTTTGTTGAAGTGACCAGTACTATTTTGAATTGCGATTCTTTGGGTATTTTGATTCTCAAGTCCAGAAAATATGATGTTTCCCTCTGCTCATTGTGGTTCGTAGATGGTCACAGACAGTGGAAGAATACGGGCAGAAACATACCCAGACAGCAGCTGCCTGGTCATTGATGCAGCTGAGAGGGAGGATTCGGGTCCTTTCAGAATAACTTTAAAGAATGAGGCTGGAGAGGACACAGCTCTAATCAACAT
Source organism: Oriolus oriolus (assembly GCA_013400235.1). Lineage (NCBI taxonomy): Eukaryota > Metazoa > Chordata > Aves > Passeriformes > Corvidae > Oriolus > Oriolus oriolus. The sequence continues at coordinate 481,073 of VXBT01003525.1, read as the reverse complement.
TAAAGTGGTTGGTAAGTCATGTGAAACAGTGCCCATGAGCCTACGTCTTTTATCACTTTGGTAGATTCTCAGGAAACTTCCCTTTCCTGAACTCTCCCCATTGCCAGGCGTGGAACTGAGATGCGAGGGTACTAAGGCTCGGTGTTACTCAAGGAGTAGGAGCTTGGTATGGGATTTAAGTAGGAGTTAATTATCACTGCTGCCAGGGGCCAAACTTCTCTGGTTGCCTCAGGCTGCCCCTGTCACTCCTGGTTCTCCCCTCTCCCTGTGGCCGTGGGCTCTGTCTTAACACATGCCCTCAAGTGCCTCTCAAGTGTCTCGACCATGCTGAAGACCTTGGCATTCATCCATTCCTAACCACCAGCCAGGATCCACTAACTTTCTTTTTCTTTTTCTCTCCTCATTAGGAATTCCTATTGCACCTCGAAAACTATTCAGACTTATTTCTTAATAGACATTTATTTCAACCTACGTGAAAAGAAGAAAGTTTTGTTGTTTTTTTAAAATAATACTTACTTTGTTTGCAACAGATGTCCCTGATCCTCCTCAGGCACCAAATGTGACTGAGGTGGGTGAAGACTGGTGTATTATGACCTGGGAACCTCCGGCAAATGATGGTGGATCACCCATTTTAGGTACATACTTTTCCTTTTTTTTTTTTTTTTTCTTTTTTTGTGGTATAGACAAAAGAAGTGAACCCCAAATAGTGGATGCAATAGGATCATAGTTTAGCTCAGGCCCTGGAGATTTGCACCGGGACCATCCAAGGGCTAGAATGTTCTACCTACTCTTTGACTTTATCAGATACCCATTTTTCTAGTGCATTGAGATTTGCCACTTTGTATCTTGCCACAGTATCATTCCCCCTACTTGAAAGACAACCTCTTATAAAACAGAACTTTGAAATGTTATTAGCCTGTTTGAACGTCAGAAGGAATTTCAGAAACAATTTACTGAGTAAATTGGAATATCTTTTAATACACAGAACCAAGAGAAAAGTCAGAGGGGCACAGAGGTCAGTACAACCAGGCCCTTTTCACCCTGAACTAAACACAGCAGTCTTCTGAGTCCAAAAAAAGCTCATTTGCTTTCAGCAAATAGGTGACTATATAATAGTTTGCAAATGGGGAAAAGCAAAATAGGTGACTATATAATAGTTTGCAATGGGGAAAATCATCCCTAAATCACTCTGAAGCTAGAAGGGGATATTGAGGTGTATTCAGAAAAAAAGATGTCATTGGGAAGTCAAAAAATAGACCCTTTATTACTGACCTTTATGCCATCACTTATTATAATAAAATCTTTTTTGGTCAAAAGGATATTTCATTGAGAGGAAAAAGAAACAAAGCTCCAGGTGGATGAGGCTGAATTTTGAACTGTGTAAGGAAACAACTTTTGAGCCAAAGAAAATGATTGAAGGTGTTGCTTATGAGGTCCGTGTGTTTGCTGTCAATGCCATAGGCATGTCCAAGCCAAGTATGCCTTCCAAGTCCTTTGTTCCTTTAGGTAAGTAGCCTAGAGCATAGAGATAGGTATGCATTTAGAAAATAACCATTAATACCTTATTATAGTCATCTAATTATATAATTTTTATATTAGTGTGACAGCTAGAAGGCTTTGTCATTCACATAGCAACAGGCTAGTTCCGTGGCCTTTTTATGTAAAGAAACAGATTTTCAAACTATTGTGACAACCACCAGTCCCTGTAAAAGACAGGTGTCTTGTTCTGTAGATCAGCAAGAGTTCCCACCTTGCTCAGCAGCACCCCCAGAATGCAGAGGAGGAGGAAGGAGGTGGCTGTTACAGCTCCAGCACGCTCCCTTCTTGCCAGAAAATACCTGCTGTGGTAGAATACGCTGCTCCCAACTTCTCTGCTCTACCAGCCGCAGCTGTTTGTCCTTCTCTCTCCTCAGCAGGAGGAATTTATCTCTGGATCAGGCTGTGAGCAGATATGGGATGAGGTAGCTGCTTCTCCTAAGTGTGGTCCTAATTGGGAAAGATGTTCCAGGGATGATTGGAAAGCATCCTGGTAGGCAGGACAGCTTGTCACCTGTGACACTAAACTAGAGGAATACAGGCCATAAATGTAAACCTTTAGTTGTAATTTTTTTTTCCTTCTCCCTGCTTGCTTCAGCTGTTACCAGCCCCCCAACTATGCTGGCAGTGGACAGCGTGACCGACACCTCGGTGACCATGAAGTGGAGGCCACCAGACCAGATTGGGGCAGCAGGGCTGGACGGCTACGTGGTGGAGTACTGCTTTGAAGGAAGTAAGTGAGAACACCCGGGGTGCCTTACTCGCAGTGAAAGTGGGTGAGACTTTCTCCGTTTTTTCTCTACAGGTATCAGGTGCTCTGGCTGTCAGGCAGAGACTAATCAGGCAGAAAACCTCAAGCAGCAGGGTTTTGTGCAGGCTCCCTCTGGTTTGTATTCCAGATGCCACCCGCTGACTGTAGTTCAACGTGTCTTACACTTGATTTGAAATCCAAATCAAAAGCCATATAATCTGTTGCAGTGTACCAAGCACCATGTTAATAACTATCCTCTTTTAGATGCTAAATGAGAGTCAGGGCAGTAAAGAGTTCATTGGTGGATGAAGGTGTAGGAAATAATAAATGGCTACAAGTGTGGCCCAAAATATGTTCAGGTTGGCTGGGTTTTAGGGACAGGAGGTCCTCAGTGTGGTAATCCCTATGTTGACATATTAGTAACTGGCTTCTTCAAGTGCTGGCTGCCAACACTGAGAACAGCCTCTCCAGTAGCTCCTGTAGGTTTCATCCAGGCATGCAAAGTCCATGTCTAGATAATTTCTTCAACACTTCTGTGCAGTTATGGGGATCTTTAGCTACATCCATCTAAGACAAAAGTATTTAAGATCTGAAGGAGGAAGAAAAAGATGTAAGAGACTGAATAAGCTTTTGAGAGTAAAATAAGAAGGAACAGGGAAATATAAATTATATTTTACAACTAAGAGTCATTGGTGATCAAGCAGCAGAAACTTAGAATTTTCCAGCAGATTTTCTTCTGAACTGGCATCAAATGAAGACTATTTTCAAAAAGTAAAATCCACCAGCACCTGGGTAAGTATCAAATAGCCTGGAGTGGTACGTGCAATACCCAGCCTCTGTGGACCAACAGCATCAACTGCAGCAATGTTATGGATGTGGATGAAGGGGATGCAGTTATCTTCAGCTCCACTGCTGTTGCTCTTGAGTGTGCTGTAAATCAAGCGATGGGTCAGACACCTTTTTTCCATGAAGGCATTTATTTCAATGAAAGCTTTTCATGAATGCAGTCCATAGCCTGGAGACAAAAGGTAGAGGACAGAACCTGTCATTCATGCTGTCACATGTTTCAGATTCAGACAACCCAGGAAAACAGTAGGTCATAAACATGGTCAGGTGCCACGGGATCAGAGCACTCAGCTCTCTCTCAGGCGAGTGGGAGAGGGTGTGAAGAACCACCAATGGCTTTTCTCAGGAGCACTCAGCATCTTGTAGCATTGAGACGAATATCTTTAAGGAGCAGGACTGCAAGAAGCTCAGAGACCTGGAGAAGAGTACCTGAAGGCAGACACAGCTGGAATGGTAGGAAGGGTTTTCCTTGTATGTTGGGAGGGAGCTGTGGGAACAGCTCAGAACGAGTAAGCATGCAGTCTTCCATCAAGACACAGTGTTCTTATATTGTTTCCACTGCACAGGCCAGATGTAGGGGAATGTAAAGGGGACTGTCCATGTGAGGACTTCTGTATATGCTGTATATTATGCTTTGTTTAGCATTGGTAGAATGGCAGGGAAGAGTTAAAAGTTCTTGACATTACAGTATGTAATGTCCAAATTAGGCAACAAGAGAGGATGAGAAATATGTTAATTCAAACTATGGCTTTCAGAGGAATCTTCCAAATCTGTCTTTAAAGGGCTGTTAGACAGAAGAACATTGCATACCTGTTGAATGGAACAAATTCTTTACTTTTTTTTCCAGATAGGTTTTAAACACATGAAGATACAACAAAATGGCAGCCAAGTCTGTCATTTTACTGTTACCCACCTCAGTTAAAATACAATGGGTACAATGTATTTTACATAGTTCTGAGTGTTTATGTATATCTATATATGCCTCCTATATATGAATATACATCTATATATACACAATTGACATTATGTATATATGTAATGAAAATGCTTAGGAAGAAGCAAGATAAGTAGAAAATACCAATTTTAAAATGCCAATTTTAAAATACCAATTTTAAAAGTAATGTTATTGGATTATTCATCTTTTTCTTTCTGTTCAGCTCTTTATTTCCTTTTTTGCAATATCTTGGTGCCTCTTTTTCTCAGCCCTTTCAGTGCCTGTTCTGCCCCAAACTAATTTTTTCTGTAATGTTTAATAACTCTTTTTAATTTCAAGATACTTTTTATGACTGTCTCTATTCATTCTGCTGCTTTTTTCTTAGTTATCTGTTTGTAAATGCATCTGTCTTTACATTCTCCATTTTTTCATTGTTGTCACTGAAGTAGTTTTAAAGAGGGCTTTTTAGAGTCTTCCTTAACATAGCTATCATTAGGAGAAATCACAAGCTGAAAATAGGAAGACAAAAATATATACAGAAAGATAATTTAGAAGAATAATGTGTCATAAACATTAGTTTGGCTTTGCAAAATTGGTGTTTCCCTCTAGTCTGAACCTCATAACTTGATCAACGTGGTGGATTCTTGGACTCCTCAGCTATGTGCCACTTTTGACAGCTCTCTGTGCATGGTACTGAACTGGAGTCTTATCATGAGTATCCTGATCCAGTGTGAATAACATGAATATAGAGTATATACATATATAGGGAGAGAGAGAGAGAGAGAACTCCCCAGGCCTAGTTTACAACATCCAGCTTTGGCCCTCTTGCTGTGGTGATGTGGAGCAGACCGAATCCTGCTGACGCTGGAGAAGTCAGTCGCTGGTAAAGTGTGCTGCTGACTGGTTCTTGTGCGGCATTTTGAGGGCAGCCTGGGGAGCACGGCCTGAGTGACGTAAATTACATGTCCCCATGTCCATGACAAGATGTTTATCTGCTTGCAGAGGCTGTTGTACCTGCAGATGATCTGTTTTCATAGCTGGTAAATAAGCACAGTGCAGAGTTTCTGCTGGCTGAGATCTTTCCCACTGTACTCATCCAGGACCATGCACAGATACTAGAAGAGCATTTTTATTTTCCCAAAAATAGCCAGCTCCAGGATTACAGGAAATCCAGGGCATTCATAACTGTCCAGGAAATAAAGCCTTAGGGTTTACATCATATCTGTCATCATCCATGGGTTTGGTCTTCTTTAATTTTCTGTCTATGTTACCTTTAGCTAAATGTGTTCTCTTCGTCTGTTTCCTCCAAGTTTTTTTCCAAGACCTCCTTTTTTGTGTCTCTCTTACTCAGAATTTATCTCTGAATTTCTTATCTCTTCTATGGTGTGTTTTCTTCTCCTTCTACGCTTTCTCTCATCATCATTTTGTTTCATTTCTCTCTTCCAAGTGTTCCTTTTGTCTCTTTCTTTTCATATTTCTGGGGCTATACTCAGGCCCAAAAAACTTATACACCTTTATATCCTCCTCTTCTTTCATCCTTTATCTTTCCTGTGGGCATCACACATAACTGTCGTGTGATCTAGATGCCCTCTTTCCATCTCTTTTCTCCCTGCAGTCTACCTAAATATGGGTTCTCTAAATCTGTAAAGCCCAGCATCTATCTTTGCATACTTACTAACAGGAATTGCTAACCACTGACAAAATGCTCCATCTGTGTGAAAGTGGGTATCTCTGATTAATTTTAAAGATGGATTCTCTCAAGGTATATCGACAGATCTGTCTGAGGATTTGGGGGAGCCACCTTTTAACCTGGAAGGTACAGTATTTCACAAAGGATATAAGTCTTCTTTTAATGAAAGAAAAACTCTCTTCATAAAAGTAAAGATAAATTCCTGACAGTGAATTCTAAGGGCAACAGTCTATGGAATTTTCTGTAGTATAGTGTAAGGGGAGGGAGAGGTTCTTGGGAAAGAGTCACTGATTGAAATCCTTTTCTGCTAGAAGCTTGAAGGAAAACTTAATTCCTAAAAGAAAGACACTCAGTTATGAAAATGTACCACAGCACTACGCTCTAGGTCTGCAGGGCTCTCCAGTTTGTAATAGTTCTCTCGTCTTCTGTGCCCATTTTATAGTGCGGTACATGATGTGGAAAGTGTCGATCCTGACTTGCTAGTTCATAAATCCAGCTCCAGTGCCCAGGTGCCAGCAGTGTTAGGGCACTCTGTGCTGGGAGGGCAGGGTGGATAACAAAGTATGGTTTGTAATTGAAGCTGTTCTGAAAGACTTTACTGTTATGATCACTCTGTGAATTTCGTGCGACCACCTGAGGCTAGGATTAAAAATCTGAGAATGCTGTAATTATATGAATAATTCCGACACAGCCTTCCTTTTCTAAAGGCACGAGGAGAGGATGGCATTTCATTGCAATGTGTAAATATTCTGTGTTTCTCCTATTTCTCAGTTACACATTCAAGGATACTCAGCTCTGGTTGAAATTAATTGCAAAACCCATTTCTCTCCAAGGAAGCTGTTAAAGCAATGATGAATGCTTTTGGAAGTATATTCTTTGTGCCCCTTGTTTTATTCTAGCTGAATTTAAAAATCTAACCAGTTTTCTCTCTGGTACACTTAAATTATAGACATATTCTAATAGTATTTGTATCATTACATGCAGATACATAAATACACGAATATACAAATATGTAATCAGCCAAAACCCCTCAGGGTTTGAAGCATTCTTCCTGCATATGAAAGTGAATCTATATTGCGCTACAGCATAATTTGAAAAACAGAATAGAATTATTCATTAGAATCTAATGAATCTATTACTGTTTTGTAATTTTCCTCACCCATGCTTTGGATGTATTTATAATTGACTATTCTTTGGATTTGCCCTCCTCCTCTCACTTCCCTAAACCAGCTGATGAATGGATCGTGGCTAACCCAGAACTGACAGACAAAACCAAGTTTACCATCAATGGCCTTCCAACTGGCTCGAAAATCCTTGTGAGAGTAAAAGCTGTGAATGCTGCTGGTGAAAGTGAGCCCAAGTACCACCCACAGCCTATTTTAGTCAAGGAAGTGATAGGTAAGATCCTCCTGCCTACACTTACCCACAAATACACTCTTTTGCCATACTGATACCTGCTTTTTTAAGGCTACTACCTAATTGTTATTGGTAACTGATGATATGGCCTTACAAAGCCATTGTGTGGTGGCAAGAAATCATGAAACCATCTTTTAAACATGTCTCTTTTTTTTTTTTTTTTTTAAATTCATTTCTGAGCCTTTATTTTTCAGTTTTTCAGGTTGCACTAAGCTTCCCACCTATTCCTACCATCATAGTGTTTGGTGTTATAAAAGCTGATGGTGTCCTGAATGTAATGCTGGGGCACCAAGAAATCTAAGACACCTCACTCATTAGTCACTTCTGGGAATTTTGGACCACATTTTCTCCTTTTTAGACTGATGCACACCAGTGCTGCCTCAGTTAGAAAAGAAGATAAGTGCTTAACACAAGCTTTTTTTTTTTTTTTTTTGTTCAGAACCTCCAAAGATTCGTCTACCAAGACACTTAAAACAAACCTATACTAGAAGAGTTGGAGAAACTGTGAATCTTGTTATTCCTTTCCAGGTAAGAACTAAAAACACTGACAGAAAAATTCTTTGCTTTTTTTTTTTTCCTTTTTGTTTTTCCTCTCTTTTTTTCCTTTTCTTTTTTTTTTTCCTTTCTTTTTTTCCTTTTTTTTTAATACTGCTGCTTTTTAACTCATTTCTCTGTAACTTTGGCCAGTGAGCTAACTTAAGCAGATGTGGAAGCACTCTGAAGTACAGAGGTGCTTGCAAGTTTTTGATTTGACGTGTCAAACAAATGATGTTCAGTCAAGTAATGAATTGGGTAACTCTCTCAGACAGACTGATTGGTCATCTGTCATCCAAAGGACACTTACAGATCTTCACAGGAGACATTGCATGTGAGATAATTGCTAGCACAATGCAAAAGGGTTGCACTGGAAGCAGTTAAAGAATGGAACAGTAGCATTTAATAATTTCCTTGTCATGAGAGAGGAAAAGTGAGGGGAAGAGTGGGCAGACTGCAACTGCTAAATCCTTGAGATCACAACTGTAATATGGCAGTTTCTAAATGCACAGCATGTCTTCCCACAGCATCATGTTAACCTTCATTCCCATATCCTTTAAAGAGCAACGCCTCTCTCCTTGCAGGGTCCTTCTTCTGAATACAAGAATCATGGAAGAATTCATTTCCCTTTCATGTCTGCACATTTATAGATACTGGGTGGGCATAACTCTGCTTCACAGAGGCTTTTAAAAGCCTCATAAAAGCTTGATCAGTAATATGCCGCAAGATACACTTCTCTTGAGAAATTAAAGGAATATTCTATGGCTATTCCCTAAGATAAGGTGTTCAAAATGGCGTGAGATTACCCTTTTCAGACAGCATCTGCAAACTGTTTGCCTGTGGAAGGCAAATCCCATGGCAAAGCAGGTGAAATTCACTCTCCTTTAAGTACCTATATTGGGCACTAAGACACACAAAAAATGGCACACAAAAGATATCAATCCAGCCTTCCTAACAGCTATTACAGCTTCCTTTGCAATGAAAGAAGACAGTTTAGGATCCCTGGAGGTTTAGTCTATTACTTTCCTCTTTCACTGGTAGTTTAGAGAATGTAAGAATTTCCAGAGGGTGAAATACTTTGTTCTGTATTTTCTGTGGGTTATTTTTTTCTCCCTTTTCTTTCAGAAAATCAGAAATTATTTGTCAAATTTAGCCAGAAAGATAATTGTCCAATATAGCCAGAAATTGCAAATACTTTCAGTCTCCTGGGTAAAATAAAAAAAGGAAAGAAAATTATACTTTCGGTGACTTGGCATGATTGCATCTCTAAATGGCGTATAATCTTAAAAAGAATTCTGTATCTTTCAGGACAGTTTTTATTTGCTGTTTGGGAAAAATGGAAAATAAACCTGTTTTCTTCTCTTCCCTTTTCTCTCCAAGAAAAAAAAAAAAAAATATCACACAAAAATTCTTTCCTCTCTCCTTGCAGGGAAAACCAAGAGCAAAAGTATCGTGGCAGAAAAACGGTTCTCCGATCGACAAGAACGAAATCAACATCCGCAACTCTGAGAACGACACCATCATCTTCATCCGAAAGGCAGAACGGGGGCACTCCGGGGAGTACGACATGAAAGTGGAGGTGGAGAACCTGGTGGACAAAGCTACGATAGACATTCAGATCGTTGGTATGTTTGGAGAAACCAAGGTAGATCCAGCTGTTCCCAGGCTACAGGAAAACGGGAATCCCAAAGAACGTCTTTCTTGTCAGTGATAACTCTCCACGTCCAATTACTCGGCTGTAGATTTGTGGTCTCTAAGGAAAGCTCCATACACAACAGCATTGTTGGAATGTGTCAGACTCTTTTTATTTTCTCTGTTATGCCCCTCATGTTCTTGTCTATGCAGGATGCAAGATTTTCCTGAGTGGTACCCATAGACAGAAACGGTAGCAAATTCATAGTAAGTTTGTCACAAATGCAGAGTGGAAGAAATCCTAAATGCTGAAAGGACAGGAAGGTAGGAAAGACAGACAAGAGAAGACATTTATTTTTCATTTTTACAACCTATTTTTTTTATATAATAGGCAAAACTGACAGCACAACTTTAACTATTAAATTTATTATAATTCTGACATGCCTTCAACTTTGGAAAGTTTTATTTTGCAACCACATCTTTCTTTTGACCTTGTTTTTTTGTAAGAAAGAGAGAGAAATCAAACTAATTGGAAGATGTGTGTGGGAAAGAGATAGAGAAAGCAAACAGTAGAATATGTCAGCTGTCATATTTTTGTTACAGATCGCCCAGGCCCACCAGAGGTTGTAACTATTGAGGATGTCTGGGGAGAGAATGTAAATTTATCATGGAAGCCACCAAAAGATGATGGCAATGCTGCCATTACTGGGTACACTATTCAAAAAGCAGATAAGAAGAGTATGGTAAGTAATAAGATGTTTAAAAGCTGGATGGGAATTATCCCTTTTAAAAACAAAAAGCATTACATTCTTAAAATGATGTAGGTGGACAAAGCACTGATTTAACAGCATTCAAAAAATCTCTAAAGGCATCTCTAACAACTCTAAAAATCTCTTGTTCACTGTAACTAAAGCCTAGAAATGGAAATATTTTGAAATTATGCCAGAGAGGAGGACTAAAAAAGGAAAGGCTAGGTGGATTTGAGATAAGTAGTTCTGCATTTTTCCTTTGCCTCAGTAGAGAAAATAAAACCCCAAAACATTCATTCTGAGTTCAGTAGGTTGCTACTGGAACAAAAGTGTACCATTGCTGCTGTTTTCCAATCTGCAATGTCACATTATGTAAGTCACTGCCGCTCCTTAGTACCCATGGCAAAACAGTACATACATCACTCCTAAACTGCTCTGAGATTTGCAGATGAAGAATGCAATACAGAAATGTTTATTATTTTTATTAAACTAACAAAAATTTTACACATTCTAAAAGACAGTAGTTGGACTCTTAGACTTAACATTTACTGCAAATTTAAACACTGGAAATCCAGGCCAGTATTTTGGGAGTTGCCTCATCCAAGAGAATCTTTTGCCATCCCCTTCTGCCCCCCCACATTAATATGCTGGTCTCCTTCATGGTCTGATCAATTCATTCTTCCCTTCCCGTGCCACTATTTCCCTTTCCATTCTTCTTTATTTTTTGCCTTCTCTTTCCCCTCTCTTGAGACAGTAAGAAGATACTGTCTCTGGTACAGTGACCAGAACAATGGCCCCTCTAAATTACTGTGATAAGGACAAAGTAACAACAGCAGTATCCAGGGTCCAGTGTGACATGGATCATTTGGGTCACTTTCCTCACAGTATCTGTGGTGGTGCATTTTGCAATTCTGGCACAGCTGGTCTTCTACAGAAAACTGTTTTCCCAAAGGAACTCTGGCTCTTAAGGTTGACCAAATATTAATGCAAACTGTGGTACAGGGAACTCAGTGCAAGTTCATCTATAGAAAAGCAAGAAAACTATGTAGGGCAGAGTAAAGGAAAGCAAAAACATTGCTGTGGTCATATTGCACTTTATATTAATTGCATTTTTAGCATTAACCTCTGTCATCTCATATTGTTGTTTAGGCATTGTGTAATGGGACAGAATTCACAGGTCCTGTTGCTGCTGTAAGACCAAAACTAAAACCCACTTCCCCATCTCAGCCTTTCAGATATCAGAGCACCACCAGCACAGAACTGCATTTCTCGTGAACACTCAGCCTGTGGCAGAGGGGGCAGATTAGTGCAGTGGCCTCTTGTGAGTGCATAATACTGCAGAATAGCACATGCTATTGCCTTCCCCACAGGAATGCAGTTTTCTTATCTGCAACTGTACTTTCTCTGTCAGCAGCGTGGATTAGGAATGAGGGAGCGTGCCTTGCTCACACAACACAACCTTTGTAACACTGGATTTCCGAAAATGAACCCTCCCAGCTGCCGGTGCAACAATTCAGTAGGGTTCACTTTCCATTCGGCCTTCACTGCTCAGCAGTGAACCCTGCAGTATTTCCACTATCACTCGTTTCGCTAATTATTGTTAGCTGTATTCTCTTCAAAGAAGAACCAACTCCCAGGAGCTTGGTGATTCTTCCAGTGAAAGTCTGGGAGGTGCAGGGTGCTGGGGGGGAGCTCACCCTCTGTCTGTGCCTTGCAGGAGTGGTTCACTGTGATCGAGCACTACCACCGCACCAGCGCCACCATCAACGAGCTGGTCATAGGCAACGAGTACTACTTCAGGGTCTTTGCTGAAAACATGTGCGGCCTCAGCGAGGATGCAACCATGACCAAAGAGAGCGCTCTGATTGCAAAGGATGGTTAGTTCCTTATCCATGCCTTGCCAGAGGGTAAGGGGTGCTCAGAGGCTGGAAGGTGATTAGAGTTAAAGGCCGTATCTCTAAAGCATTCAGATGCACTCCCAGCCCCAAGGCCAAGTACGACTAACAGTGGGGCATTTCCTATTCAGGCTTCACAGTTTGTCCACATAGTTCATAGTCATTGTTTTTAATCAGGAGTGGGACATTTCTCCCATGTTTTGACATTTTCTGTGGTCTTGGATCTCAGACTCATGTCAGCACTGGCAGATAGGTGTTGACAAGAGCTATAAGAGGAGGAAAGCAGCTGTTATGTTACTGTTAGAAGCAGTGGGTCACTGCCCTCCACTGGAGACTTGGCATCAGCTGTGGTAGCACTCCCTCCATTTCAGGCAGGATGCAACAGGAAAGCATAACCCCCTGCTTCACATCTCTTGAGGGTGGGGTTGGGCAAATTCTGATTATGCAGTCAAAAATCCTGACATTTCAGAAGACGTCAGTTTGAAATGGTACTGTAAGCTTAAAAAAAGCAGAACTTTCCTATGGAAAGGAAATTCTAAAAATAAATAGCTTACAGGAAGAAAACTGAACCAGTTTGTCTGAAAGGAAGGAATACATGACTGCCATGATGTACAGGCAACCTGTACAACCCACACAGCCAGGCTGACAGACCGAAGGTCCTCTCTTTTAGAAATGGAGTCATGAACAAAAGGATGGCTATAGGAATTCTTTTTCTGCACTGCTTACTTGCCCTTTTCATGAGAGCAAGTATCAGGTCTAGGCTGCACTGAAGCCAGCATGAGAGCTTGGATCAGCTTTCAGTGAAGCAAAGCTGTTTAATGATACTTGTGCACAGGAATATATGTCTGTTTGTCTGACCATTTTAAATGCCAGCTGAGTGTGTGGCTGAAGAGGATTTATTGGTGGTAATCTGCATTGCAGAGTGGGGACAAACTGGCAGTGAGAAAATACATTTCACTACCATGTTTCCCTTGTTCAGAAACTGTATCCATTCGGGCATCTGTATTGTCAGTGCACTGTTTGAAGCAGAAAGAAAAAATGGATTTTCAGATACAGGGAGAGTTTGTAATCAGAACAAACTGTGAACAATGGCAGCAGAGTGAACAAGGCTTGCCAAAGACAGGCATCCTGCAGTACACAGGTCAGGATCCATCCTGCTCTACAGCATTCAGGGCATGCAGGCACAGACATGGAATAAACATTTATTGTTTTGTGTACCACCTGCACAGGAAACAAAGAAGCTCTCAGACATCAGTGCCATAGCATGACACTGATATAGGGCTATAGTCACTGTGAAGACCCACCTCCAGCCTCCCCTACAAGTGCAATTACTGGAGTCACACTCCACATAAAGCAGTGCAAATGAGAACTGACTCTCTGTAGCCATTTAATACTCGGGTATTTAGCTACCTGCCAATCAACGCTCTTTTTATAAATGTTTTATTTTCATTTCACAGGCAAAGTCTACAAATACCCAGTTTATGATGACTTTGACTTCAGCGAGCGGCCGCTGTTCACTCAGCCCTTGGTGAACACGTTTGCTGTAGCTGGCTACAACGCCACCCTGAACTGCAGTGTCCGGGGCAACCCCAAGGTACAGCACAGCTCTGGCAGCACCACTTAAAACATGAGAGGGATTATCCTGACAACAAAAATTAAATGCCGCTTTTACCATTTAACTCATGAGCCAGGCTGAAGGCAGACAGACTGGGGTGGGTTCTAAAGAATGCAAAAAGAAAGGACCTGCTTACCTGTGCTACAGGCACTATAGCAGTGAATGCACAGAAAACTCACTGAAGGGGCAGAACCTCAGGAAAAGGCTGGGCTTTACTGGGACCCTCACTGAGCTGTACAGTTAATGTATCAGTAAAAGTTGTTACTAAAACAAGGCCATAATTATTCTATCAAAAGCTAATTCTTTTATAGTAAGCATATTGCAGGAATGCTCTGGGTATCGCATTGTTCCTCAGACCCACTGCACAATATGTTTTGTGGTTTCTTTTGAATTGTGTCTTTTTGACATCTTTTTTGCTGTTGTGAGAAACTGAACTGGCCTAGGAAAATGAGAAATCTGGAGTGCTGTTCAGCCTTCACCTTCACAGCTTCTGACTGTGCAAATTACTGTGGAAAAATATGCTTTTCTTATTGACTTAGAGTAATTGGATGTCAAAAGCTAACGATCAGATGTTTGCTATCATTACACAGTCCTTGTATTGATAACAGGCTTGTACTCATGGCTTTAATTAGGTGATAAGAGCTGCACTGAAAAAAAGAAGTGCTAAAAAGCAGATGCATAATGCAGCCAATGCTTATCTTTGAGTTAAGATTTACAGTTTCTTTTCTATCACTACTTCATCTATTTTCTACCATTTCTGGGTTACCCAGCTTTAACTGAACACCACAAAAAAAGGGATAAAATATTTCAGTTGACAGGTTTGTGCATTTGGACTTTCCTTTGGTTTTCTTGTTTGTGTTTGTTTGTTGTTTTTTTTTTTACCACAGCCCAAAATAACCTGGATGAAAAACAAAGTGCTTATAATGAACGACCCAAGGTACCGAATGTTCAGCAACCAAGGTGTCTGTACCTTGGAGATCCGCAAGCCCAGCCCCTATGATGGAGGCACGTACACCTGCCGAGCAGTCAATGAACTGGGAGAGGCAGAAGTGGACTGCAAACTGGAAGTAAGAGGTAAGGGCTTTAAAACATTGCAAACACCCTGTTTGCCTGAGCACCGTCCTCGCTGGAGTTGAGAGGATGCAAGGCAAATGCAAAAGGGAGTTCAACTTTCCTGGATTAAATCAATAACTCTGTTAGGACAAAATAATATTGGTTGCTTTCTTTTGTTTTGTTTTCATTAATGGATAAATTTTACGAATTTCAGGTAGTTTAGAATTAACTGGGATACCATGAGTAGCAACAGGACTTGGATTGGACTACTAATGAATAATCTCAGGACCATATTTTTCGGAAAATTACTTCCTAGGAAAAGATACGTTCATATTTAGCTGGACTAATTCCCACCAAAGGCTGAGTTTCAGCTGTGGAATAAACTAAATATTTCTTAAAAAAATTAATCTGAAGTTATAAGTAAGGAAAGCTGCCTGAAGCTAGCTGATAGGAAGTATCTAACTAAGGAATTTAGAGGAAATTTGGGTCCTATCAATATGGCTCTAATTATATTACCTACATCACGCTAGTCTATAATGAAAACCACATTTAAAATTTTTATGTACTGTGTTTATTTTGTATTTCAGTCTCCATTTTCTGTATTTTTTGATGTGTCTTGTCCCACAGATCAAATTTGCCAGCAAGAAGACATTTCAATAAATATTTGGTCTATGTTAAGTTGAACACTTACCTAATGTAATGAAATTATGCATAATGTATTTCTTAGTTTTTATTTTTTATTTTTAAGATACTGTCTTTAAAAGGTGATGTCCTCATCCTGAAAGTAAGGTTGCTTTCCTTAATCACAAGCAAGCTTTCTATTTCACAGCCTAACAGAAGACCTCTACACCTGAGAAGGTTGCTTTGTCTATTTTTTTATACTGAAAAACCAGTTAGGCTGCTACGTGGACACAGCTGCTGAAGCTTAGCAGACCAGGATAGGCTCAGGGTTTGCTCTAGGCAAATATAGCAAATTAAACAGCCAGAGTATAAAGACATCACTACATCTTACTTCTCTCTTCTATTGACTTAGATGTTGATTTATCATCCTCTTAAGTTTCCCAGCCTGTTTGTTCATTTAGGAGGGCTCCCCAGATGACTGCTCCTCGTGCTGATGCAGAGCAGAGACCTGCGGATTTTTGACTCACTGGAAATGAACTGCAGTGTGTGTGTGTGTGTGTTTGTTTTCATGTGTATAGCTTTAAACTGGTTCAGCTTTATTCCAGCAAGTAACTATCAAGGTCGGGGTTTGTAAGATGATGAGATAAAGTTGAATGTTGTCTGAATAAGACAAACAGGCTCAAGGCTCTGCTGCTCTATCTCGTGAAGGTACAAGCTACGGTGCTAGTACTACAGATAGTAGGTATGACTTACTAGTAAGTCATGCTGGAGAGCTTTATGCCATGCAATAGTATTTATTGTAGCAAGGTATGTTTCCTTTTGCTGGCTAGAATTACTTTTAGCCATCTGTCTCTGACATATTGGAGAACTTGAATTTATTGTGCACATATAAATGCTCAGACCCAAAAATGTCTGAACGGCCTAGGATTTCAGAGTGTGCATAATATTGGAACAACTGACTAGTCAGGAATACTCTGGCTGTGAATACTATCAATATGCTACAATTTTCTACATTTTAGCCATTTACTTACATGATTTTAGGTGTAAAATTAACCCCCCTAGTTGTTGCTAAATTTTAATGCTCGTTTCCTGAAACATTTTAGTGATACTTATAAGCACAATAGTTAAAATAACGAAAACTTACTCTGTCCTCAGAAGAGGTTTTTCATGTACTGATGTTATTTCAGATAGACATTATTTTGTTCTTTGGTTTTAAGTTTTGCTGAGTGAACTTAAAAATGGAAGTTATGTAACCGGCTCAGTAAAATTGCACACAGAGTGGCTTTTTTTTGTAAACGTGTGTGTGTGTATAAAAAGTCATGTAATAGATGACTCTTTCTCATCTGTCTTGAAAGATAACAACATATGCAGAACCTCGTTACAAGTTTCACACTCAGTACAGAAAATACCATATATATCTTTTCAGTTTGTTGAGGTAGATCCCTAAATTTGGCTCTAAATCTCCTGTTACAAGCAGTAAAGAACTGATTCTTTATCAGCTTTACTGAGGTCGATGAAAAGAATTAGATAAGGTGCTGTGCTTCTTTTATCATGGAAAAAGCAGCTTTGGAGAACCTTTATCTTAGAAGTGAAATCAAGGTTGGTGATCACTCTAGTAACAGGCTGGTGATAGCAAAGTTGCTGTATAAGAAATATTTTTTTTAAAAGGTGTTAAGATCAACTGGGAAGAATTTCAAATGCAAATAAATACCACTATAAATATTCTAATTCTGCAGTGATCTATCATGGAGTAATTAACCCAGGAGAACCACTCAGCTTGGCGGGGGATAATCAGGTTTATAATGCGCGTACTCCTCTGGACATTCCATTTCATTCCCATCCTCTCTTTCCACATGCAAATGCATTTTCTGCATGCAAAGTGTGTATTTCTTTGCTTTTTTAGATTAAACTAGCTAGTGTCTCATGGCATACATTGTCTATGTCATATGAGCAAAGAAGGCCAAATTAATCAAGACAATACCCAGTCGTACGGGTGTTTAATATCAGAATTTCTAAGGTTTTAGACATATTTCATAGAACTACATGTATCTATAAATAATTTATTTAATGACCATGAATATGTTTGACCACAACATTTAGACATTTCCAGGAGAAGGAAATACGCACTTCCAAAAAAACCCCAGCTCTCAGTTAGTTTATAGAACTATTGAAAGACCAGAAGTATCATAAAGTCATTTACTGCACTTAAAAGGCATTCTTTATAACAGATCAGTCTTTGGTTACAAATTAGTGCTCAGAATGATAATCCATGCCTGAACTTAACCCACCGATTTTAAGGATGAAATCGTGATTCAATTACTTACAAGCAAAAAATTTTACTTAATTTACTTTATTTCCTCTAGAACTGATTTTACATTCAAATTCATTGGGGTTCAGAAAATGTAACTCTTTCTATAGAAATGTCTTTTTCCTTGCAATCTTACCCAGATTCAGAATATTAACAGTGCAGTTTTAAAATTACAGTGACGCCCAGAAACTGGTCTGCAGTATATTATTAATTCAGACTTACAATTTCAGTCCTAAAATATATATTAGGAGATCAGACTGGATAACATTCCTGTAGCTTTTGAAGTATTGGGTTATTTTTCTTAAAAGGCTACAATAGGAACAAAGTTTAGTGCTTCCATAGACATACACACAGATAAGTGTATATATATAGAGAGTGTTTTATAGAGTCAAAATGTTTAATTAAAGGTAAGGGCTCCTACAGAGTAAATAGCACGCTTTAAGTAATGTAAATGTGGATATATGACAAAGTACATACTGTAGTGCACAGGTAAACAATTAGTCTGTACTTGATAATTTTGCCTTACAGAGTTTCAACATATATATATATATATATATATGCTTCAGTGTTAAGTGTGTGCCTTTTTTCCCCTGGTGGAAAATACTATATATATATATGTGTTAGCTTCTTTGAAGCTACATTTGGAAACTTTTATCATAAATATAATATGGTTTCAATCTATACTTTAGACTAATTAGAGGTTTTTATAGTTACTTGGACTTATTAATCTAGCTTTTACATATTAATTATAATTTTGTAGTGGAACTGGATCCCTACCTTTTACTCTTCATGTGCTTCTATTCCTACATATTTTACATGACTAAGGATTAAATGATCATCTTGACATAATTGTAATAATAATTTCGCTCAACATTTTCTCTCCACTTTTGTGTTTGCAATTAAATTATTACTTCTTTTTCTCTCTCTCCTGTAGTTACACAGTAAGGATTTTTGAATGTATATTGTCATCTAAGGTAAGCTTTCATATGGTTCTTGCATATGAAGCTTATGTCTGTTTATACGTCATACAATGTCTGCCTAGTATGGCATGATTTTCATTATGTCACTTAATGAAAATGTTTTTATAAGTTAGCAGCATGATGGTTTTAAGGCATATAAATTCAGATTTTAATAATTGCTTGTTATGGTAATTCCTAGTAGTACATCCCATATCTTCTAATGGTGCACGTTTCAATGGAATTTAACAGTGCATGAGTTGGCATGATTCATTAGCACGAATAAAATGCAAGTAATAAAAAGAGCATTTTGTATTTACAGCAAGTTATTTTTTATAGGAATATGCCTCTACATAAACAAAATATTTATTCCAGAGTTAACTTCATTTAAAAATGAATGATTCGTAGCAACAACTTGCACTCCGTGAGCTGAAAGAATGCCAAAAAGCTGAAAGAATGCCAAAAAGCATGCTTCTTCTCTTTTTTTTTTTTTTTTGTCTGTATTGTGCATCTACCTAAGGTTGGGAGCAAACAGTTCTGCCACAATGACGATGTTAAATGAGACAGCGCAGTCTCATAATCACTCGTAACTAATAGCATTTTAATTGAATAATCCCTGTGTTAATAAAGGTCATAAATTCTTAAAAATCTGTAGTCGGCATAAATGTTGTATGTAAGTATCAGCTCAATTGCATTTAGCTGAAGCATTTAGAGAGTGTTACCTTCACCCTGGCAATGTACTTCTGCTTTAAAGCTTTTGGTGTGTTCCAGAAAAAGCTCAGAAGGTAAGTGCAGCTATCAATGGGTGGTTTGCATCTTGCAGAACACAATATTCATGCAGATTTGTAAGGGGAATAGTAATGGTATATAGCTTTCTTAAAGCAATTTACACCCTTTGATTGGAAAAAGAGCAGATTCTAAAGTTTTCAGCAAAATATTTATCTCTTTCCCACTGTTTCTTCCAAATATCATTTGACTTCAATGACATTAACAGAAATATTAATGTGTTTAATTTCCATGGCTTTTATTTCAGTGGCATGGGGCATCCACAACCTCTATGGGCAACGTGTGCCAGGGCCTCACCACCCTCACAGTAAAGAATGTCTTCTTTGTATCTAATCTAAACCCACCCTTTTTCAGTCTGAAGCCATCACCCTTTGTCCTATCACAACAGGCCCTTGTAAAACGTCCCTCTCCAGCTGTCTCGTAAGTTCCCTTTAGGCACTAGAAGGTGCTCAAAGGTCTCCCTGGAGCCTTCCCTTCTCCAGGCTGAACAACCCCAACAACAAGTGAAATTTTGAAGTGAATTTAAAAGGAAATCCAAAATGTTTCTTCAGACTTCCCCAGCAGATGAAAGTTTCAGCTTTCATCATCTCTCTCTGGAGACTAAGGGCCCCTAAATCTAAAATCCTGGCACTTTTTTGTATGGTTCTTTCATATCTGTCATCCCACTTGTTATTTTCTAGCAACATGGTAAATATTTTGCTAAATACCTAGAAACCATTTTAAGACCTGAAATTAGAATAAAACATCTGCATGTTTTCCACAACTCATCCCAGTTAGGTGTTTTCTACATTGCTCCCCCTGCACTGACTTCCATCTCTGACCATACTCCACCCAGCCCGATGGAAAGCCAGGACAGTTATTTGAAGTGAAGTTTATCATAAACTATTGCATGTGGTGAGATAAATGGCTGAATATATATCCTAGAAAGGAAATTCACCCTGCAAAAGAGGACAGGAAAGGCCATTAAATTTAATTATATATTAATTATATATTTAACCCATTAAATAATGGTTAAGTGTCATGCTGGACTTTTGAGCAGGGTTGAATTTTACCGCATCTCAAAGAATGTAATAGGGACTGACTAAAACTTGTCACTTATGCCAGAAAATAAAGGTACAAAGCTGTTTCTCCAGGGACCTTCAACCTGAAGATTACCTTTTTTTCTTTGTTTGTAGGTGGGCTTTCGTTCTTCAGACTATTAATGGATGGAGTGCCTCCGCATATCATTAACTCGTATATGCGTGAAGTGCAGGCAGACAAAACTGAAGGGAAGTGAGAGTCCGTCCACAGTGTTTCCTCCCACTACACTGGAAGCTGGTAGCAGAATAACAGCATTTTAGCTCTTGCAATGACACAAAAACACGTGCCGTGGGGGATGTTATGAATTTTTCCCTTTTTTTTTTTCTTTCTTGTCCTTTTGTTTTCCCTACCTGCTCTTACTGAAAAGAAAGAATACGCATGGATTGCTTTGAGGTTGGAATGAAATGAACTGAAGACAACACACGTTTTGTAATGTTCGGCTTTATTTTCTGTTTGATATCGTGTTCTGTTTTTTAATGAGGAAAGAAGGGAAGCTATGTAACAAGCATAAGGAGGCAGTCAGAGTCTGTACTCGGCAGTACAAAGCATATCTTTCTCAGAAGAAGTACATGGATTAGCCAGTAGATGTGCAATAAGACCCTTGGAATACATACCTCTGATAATGTATCTTATTCATCTGAGAATTGTTTAACAGAATACGGTTTTACTATAATGTAACTAAGGCATATGTAATTAATGATCATTTAGGCTGAACATATCTTCCTATAGAAGTTTTGATTTCCTAAATCCGACCCAGCTGTCTCTCAACTTAACTGAAATTGTTTTATTTAATGTACAATAAACATGAAGTGTTTAAGATCTATTAAGTTCTTGTTTACTTTTTTTTGGGAGGGGGGGCGGATCTGTCTTATTTTACCACATTTCTTGTTTTATTTCCACTTACAATAAAGCAGGAACTTGTGCCCACCACACTGAGTGGAAAACAGCATCAGCAGTTACCTAACCCAGTGGGCTTACACTTTAAGATACATGATACAGAATGTGAGTGAAGATAAATGCTACAGACATATGCAATTTTTTATCTATATGTTTTCAATATTTTAAATGTCATAAATGCCATCCACGATGGCTTTCATCATTCTGGATCCACCTCCTTTCCCCAGCAATTCATGGAGCTCTTGTATGTATCACACCAGAAAAGGGACTCGGACATAGCACTGGTGAGTTCACTGTGTGTGGCAAGAGTGCCTGAGATAAGGTAAAATGGCTACATTTCTTCTCCAACTTCAGCATCACTGACCTCCAAGTGCTTTAGGAGAGGGGGTGATTGTCCCTAAGTCTCCAGCAAACCCTGAAGCATGTGAGATACAAGGTCGCACATATTTTGGCCAGGTTGTCAGTTCCCTATGGCCCTGTCATTTATTTACCTGTTCTCACTCTGGCTGTACAAACAGGGCAGGTTATGTGCTTACTGGCTAATGACTGATCTCCAATTAGGGTTTATAAAAACAAAGGCCTACTTAGAACAGTAGTACATTACAAGATGTTTACTTGATGTCAGTGCATTTTCAAACATTCAGCAGTCAGTAATTATTCAATAATAAAAGAATGTGTTACTCTGAACTGCCACAGCTGAGGTGGTGTTTCTGCAATTGTGTTCCCACTTCTTTTGCTTTGGGGATCTGGATGCATTTTCTCACATTGTTCAGTGAATCATAGGTAGGTAGAGAGATTCTTTTTCTTCTCTCCCTTCTTTTTATCTTTGCGGTTTCTTCTGTAGCGCTATCTGTGCAGGGAAGCAATTCTGCATTCCCAGTGATCCTGGACAACCCCCACATCCCACCTGCATTTCACCCTGCTCCTGCCAAAATCAATCCTCTCCTACACCTTCACACCTACACAGGAAAGAAAGCAACACATCTGCTAGGAAGAGAATTTCATACAGGATTCATAATTTCTGTTTATTCTGTATTTTGCCAGTGAATTGGGACTCCCTCCATCTATTCTGGAGCACTGAAAGCTGCAGGAAAAGTTCAGTTTGAGTAAATGCCACAGAAGTTTGGGCATTTAAGCACATGGCCCTCATTTAAAGTAGTATCAATCTGTTACAGTCAGCACCAAAAGCTACAGTTATTGCGAGTTTGTGCTTATCAGTAAGCCCAAAAATGAGGCACAATCCACCTGCATTTTGTATGAATAATGTTTACAGCTTCAAGCTTACGTCTATTTGCCTCCTCAGTCTTAATATCCCACACATAATAACCTGGAACCAGCATAACCTCAGCTTCTGTGGGCTCTCTGTCGATGGAATTAGCTACTTTAATTTCCACCAGCTGCCAGCAGTGTTAAATGACAAGCTGGACTAAGCTCCTTTTCCCTGCGTGAACAGAACAGTAAGCGTTGTACTCGGCTGCCCTCAACTCCTCCCCACTTGTGCTGCCCAGCGTTTGCCATTGGCCGTCCCTGGGGCTGGGCATGCACCAGGCCAGCAGGAAGCACTGGGCATCAGGCCGTGGGTGGGGCTGAGAGGAGTGGGCATTAACGTGCTCTGAATTCATACTACAGCGACTACGCCGAGCAGCCACGACTCTGGACTAAGAGCTAACTGACTTTCAGAGAAATAATTGGATGGGGTGGGATAGGAAAGGGGTTTCTAGTAGAACTAAAACAGGCTGCAGAACTTTATCTAGAGAATAATAGAAGGTAAAGTTTTGATTTATGACAATTTGCCTAATGGGATTCTCAAGGGATGATATTTGATAGATATAATAGCGACCAAACCCACAGAGTTAAGAAAATGCTAATGAAATCTGTAGCTCATACCAGCTTAGGAAAATAAATTAGTACCAAAGACATCAATGACAGGAAAAGCAACTTAGAAGGAATAGAAGCAGCAGAGTATCATGCTGTAAAAGTTGTGGCACAATGCTCCAAAGAAGAAATTTCTCCAAAGTCACAGGGATTTCCAGTAATTAGTGAACCTGAAAGAGACCTAGGAGTAAGAGAGGACAGCAAATACAACCTGGTCATATGAGATAAAGTAACAGCAAAACACAAAATTTTGTGAAACAGTGAAACTACTGGTACCTCATGGTTGTGCTGCCTGATGGCTCATAATATGTGAAACCAGTTTAAGTCTTCAGATAGGTGCATTATTCATATTATGTTTGCTATGTACAGTCTCCATCTACTAGTACGGGCTGAGGTTATAGTTCAGAACCTTTAATAACATTTTTTCTTTCCTGTATCCATTGGGAATTCAGTATTCTTGAAAGCCTTGCCTTGGTGTTCAGTTTGGCTTACATTAGCCAAAGGACATTATTGCTCGGACTAAGAAAGCAGACCCAAACATGTAAACACACATAGATAGACACACAAAGATGAATCAAAGTTAATTTAAAAATTCCCTTTATTTTTCATGAAGCCAGAGGAAAATATTTGGTCTTCTCTTGGCTTGTTCTCTTTGCCCACGGAAGGGTATTTGGCATATAAATGCCACAGTTGTAGAAATACAGATCCATTCTCAAATTGGTGTATGTGGAGCTTGATACAGGCACTGCAGTTACCCATTTGCATTGAAAGATCACAGCTACTGCCAGCACACCTTTCCCTTATTGAAAACAATCTCACAAATAAAGGAGAGGAAGAAAAAAGACATGTAATCTTTCAAAGACTATTTAAGTTGGGATATACTGTTTATAAGGAGGTTTTTATGAAGAGTCAGAAATTTTAAAAAACATTCCTTTTTAAGAAATGTTTCAAGCTTCCTGAACTTTCATTCAGGGAAAAAAAAAGGAGTAATATTGGTACCTTTTACAGAGCATTTTGAAGGGACCCTTACTTTATGAAAGTCTTTTGTTGCATTTTGAGATTCTGGAGCCAAAGGTATTCTATTTTAAGCACAGTGTACTTACTGTCACTTGACTTTCATGTCCTGCTTTCCTGACTGACAAGTAAAGCTGCTGCTTTGGTAGCAAAACTGTATCCTGAATACTGAGGAAACACTGGGAGGCTAAACACACTGGACTCAAAATTCTGTGTTCTCTTGTTCTATGCTTGGTTGCTGAATACTTTTTAAATTAAAACAAGCCCCTCCCCAAGCCCAGTGATAAATTCAGTAGGGAATCTGTTTCTTCCTCTAATGTGGCCCTTGCTTTTTATGCCCCTTACTTCCCCCTCCACTTCTTTCCCTGGTTTCTCTTCTTTTCCAAAGAACTTGAGCAATCCCTCCATGAATACCAGTTCTATTATGTTCATTGACCTCAGTGGTGCACAGGATATTAAATGAAACAAAGTTTTACCTTCTTCCAAATATAGTGATTCCAGCAGACTGGGAATCTGGCTGGTTGTGAATCTGTCACATATCCCTTTTGCCATTCTCTATCTGGCTGTTACTGAACCTTTCTTCACGTTATATGTTACCTTCTCTTTTGCTAGCAGTTCCTTTCTTCTTTGTTTTGGCCTCTAATGACAATTGCTGCATCATACTGTTTTTAGTGATCTGTAAATGACATCAGCTTATGAATGACGTAGCACTTGTAATGTACATAGCACATTGTGGGATTTGGAAACCACCATTTAACATGTGTCAAGCATTCCTGACACTAAAGAATTTCTGATACTACAAAGATGCCATAGCAGGTTGTATTTTACACTTTCTACTTCAGCTACAAGGCCTACCTTTTTCTTGGCCTCACTCAGAAACCACACACCTTCCTGGAGATTCAGGGATACATCTAAAATCCTTCACATAACCAATTCAAATAATTTGATGCGACACAATTTCTGAAAAGGCGCATTTGTTTTGAAGCGCCCTCTCTAAGGAAGTCAAGGAGGTGAAGTAAATCCTGTGTAACGCTGTGTCCAGGTGCTCCATAACATGCTAAGACCGGAACTCCCCAGGCAATGGGTCTCCCCCGGGTGGTGGAGGGATCCTTGGGTGATACAGTGGCGTCACCTCCGTGCAAGCACGGCTGTCCTGTCCTGCTGGCTGCAGGGAGGTCACCTGCTACTCAAACCCTGCCTTCACGCATTGCTCCAGCAAAAATCCTTCTGGCCACCTGCTGCGTGCGCCCCCGCTGTGGCCACTATCTGCCTGGTAAAACGTGTGAAAGGGAAATAAGCTGAACAAGACGAATCACAGGTGAGAGCGGGGTTCACCCCGCGCTGCCCGCACCCCGGGAGATGACAGGTGTGCGCACAGGCGCATCTCCCCGGTACAGCGCCGGCCCTGACCGCCCGCGGCCTGCGGAGGCGGCGGGACGGGCCCTGCCGGGGCGCACCCCCGCCACCACCGAGGGCNNGGGCTCCCCCGCCGCTGGGGCATCCCCAACCCCACACGGCGAGGCGGGGCCGGCGTAGCCGTGCCCGCTACGGGGCCGGAGCCGTGAGGGCGCCGCGCATTCGCGGCGAAGGAGCCAAAGCCGGGCCGGGGGCGAGCGCGTTCGCCCCGCGTTGCCCGAGGCGGGGGCGGCCGTTCCCCTCCGGCCAAGCCGCTGTTGGGCGTCGGCCTC
>VXBT01003525.1:384045-455104 GCA_013400235.1 Oriolus oriolus | reverse complement strand
CTCGGCTCAGCCCCGCCCCGAGCGGCGGCGGCTCCTTGACCTCGGTGCCGTCCGTGGCGGTGTTGCGGGCATGGTCGTGCCCTGGGCGCTGCCCGCGCCCCTCAGCCCGGCGCAGCTGAAGCGCCTGGAGCAGCACCGCTACAGCGCGGCCGGGCGCTCGCTGCTGGAGCCATGGCTGCAGCCGTACTGGGGCTGGCTGGTGGAGCAGGTCCCGCGGGGGCTGGCGCCCAACGCCATCACCCTGGGCGGCCTCCTGCTGAACTGCCTGACGGCGCTGCCACTCATCGCCTGCTGCCCCAGCGCCACCGAGCAGGTACCGCCCGACACGGCCGCCGCCCCCCGCCAGAGCCGCGCTGAGCCGGGCGCGGGGGCCGCGGCTCCGCCCCGCGTGTGCCTCCTGACAGTGCCCGGGGCTGGAGGGCCGTGCCCGCCGCGGGTGCGGTGCCTCGTCACTTTGGGCTCCACCGCAGCGACACGCGTGGCCCGTCCCTTGGCAGGGAGGGCTAAGGTAGCGCTGCGGGATTGTCCTGAGAAATCAGGGGAGCGGTGACGCGCGGCTCACCCTTTGGGGCAGCAGGGGTCAAGCCGGAGATGGGTGTTAAGGTTTGAATGCCAAAATGCTGTAGGGATCACGTGGAAGGACGAGGTTCAGCCGAGGAGCTCCGACCCTTTACAGCCCAGAGGGCCCCGTGGGGCCAGGGCTTTGGTGTGGTGGGCACTCGGCCTGCACTGCGCGCTGTGGTGCAAAAGGCATAGCCGGGCTCACCTGGTGCGTGGCGCCCCCGCCTCCTCCACGGCGCATCCTGCATTCCGTGGGAAGGAAATGTAACTCTCCTCAAGTGTGTGGCTGTCACACAGGGGCCGCGGAGGTAGAAACAGCAGCTGGTCATGATAGAGGGTGCGGGATGTGTCCAGGAGCAGGGCAGGGCTGGCCACGAGACGTGGGTGATGCCACTTCGGCATCACTTAGTTCAGAGCTGCGGCTGGGCTGTGTAGCAGATGTGTTAGCTGACAGTAGCTCAAATGTTTCCCGTCCTTGTGAGGGAAAACAGGCTTGTTAACGTGGGCTGGTGCTGCTCTCACTTGAACTGCAGTGCCTACAGTTTCTCAGACAGTTTCAGGAGCTTTATCCGGGTTTCCCAGCGTGTTGCAAGTTTCTCATTGCAGAGTCTTTATGGTAGTTAGGGTAGGAAATATCAGGGGAAAGTTGCTTTATGGGGGTAAAATACCTTGAAGGGTAGCCGTTGTTTTTCTTGTGTTCTGATGGGCTTAAATACTAACAGCAGAGGTTGGCAGTTGGTTGGGACTTTTATAATACCGTAGATTTACTCTGGTGAGTGGTCTTGTCAGAAGAACATTTCTTTTTCTCCAGTTGCTTTGCCCTTTGTGTTAGCAGAGGTGTTTGTGGCAGACATATCAGGAAACTGATCCAGATCAAAATTAACTGCGGTTTGGTCTCAACCTAATCACTCCCTTGATATGCATCACCAGGTAGTGGCACTCAGATGTTGCAGGCAGTAGGAGGAGGAAGGCCAGAGATGAGGGTGAATGGTTGGAAACTACAGATGGTCTTCTAGTAGCACTTTCAGAATTAAAATGCCTGTGTACTGCTACCTTTAGCTTAGTTTTGTGATGAAAGTATCAGTCGTGTACTAGCTATGTGTCTGAATGCTCATTTTAGCTTTTTCTCTTTGCTATTCAAAACTATAAGCAGAAAGTAATCTCTTGAGGACCCTTGTACAAAAAGAAAAAAGTTGTGTTGCAGAGATCCAGGGAATTATTCCTTCCAGGAAAACTTAGGCTAGGTTGTAGGAACTCTTCTGTTTGGACTTTTTAAAACTTTTTTGAATGGAACAGGCTGGATTTTATAAGAACGTATAGTTTGGTCTACACTTTCTTGTTCAGTTAGCAGTATACTCTTTTATAAATATGCAGTGTGAACCCAGACTCATCCTGTTGTTTTGTTTGTTGTCTCTGCTCTGTGAGAATAGCCCTGGTTTTCTCTTGCTGCATCACTTAGAAGCATCA
Source organism: Oriolus oriolus (assembly GCA_013400235.1). NCBI lineage: Eukaryota > Metazoa > Chordata > Aves > Passeriformes > Corvidae > Oriolus > Oriolus oriolus. The sequence continues at coordinate 453,076 of VXBT01003525.1, read as the reverse complement.
TTCTCTCTCTTGCTTGTTTAATGACTCAGCTCGTTTTCCGCCTAGGTTGAGGTCATGTTTCTGGACGGCTTTTTGAAAAAGCTACAACTGTTGCAACACTTAATAGGTGCTGCATGTGCTGTTGCAATACCTACTTTGTAGTTTTAACTTGGATGTGTAGGCTGGAAAGGGTAGGTGGAGCTGAAAATCATGTTAAAGATGATTGAAGTAACAGACTGAACTAATACCATAGTGCACTTCAACAGCACCTCTTTCCATGATGAACATGTCTTCATTACCTGATGGACAAATAAGAACTTGTCATATTCTCTTGGATAGGGTAGGAGCACTGAATAGAAGATTTGGGTAAAATAACAAGCAGGTTTGGGTTTTGGTGTAGGGTTTCTTTTTTGAGTTGGTTTATGTAGTTGTTTTTTATTCCCTAACCAGTCTTAAGTGGGCCATTTTGGTTAAGCCTTCATTGAAAACACAGAAGTCTTGATGTTTGTACAAACCATCCAAAACAAGTAAGACTGGTAGCTGAAATCCCTCGGAGAGTAGCTGCTAACAGATGCTTAGAAACGAGATCTTTCTCCAGTATCCCTTCCAGCTGCCAAAAGACTGTGGTTTAGCAGTTTCTTTGCAAGGGATTCTACTTGGTTACTTGCTAGAAAGCAACTGATGGATCTGTTTCCCCACAGACACTTTCCACCTCATGATTTTGCCTTTTGAATTAGTTGTTTTGAACCTGTTTGTACTTTCAGCTTCCATTATGTCCTATGGCAGTGATTTCCAGAATTTCATGCTGCTTATTCCCGACCCCAGTGTAATTGATGTCTCAAACCACAAAATGCTCTCTTGTTCTCCTAAGGTGGAGCCATTATTTCCCTATACACTATTCTTTTTATCTGTATCAGTAGCCACTAAAAGCCAGTTTGTTTCTGACTAGCACATTATGTTTTGGAATTATAAAATATTGTCTGCTTCAGTAATGTCTCCTTGCCTAATAGGAGCATGGTTTGTATCGCTGTCTCCTGTAAATGCATGTTTTGACATAAGCCTTCTTATTTACAGCTGAGCCCTTAGCAGGCTGCACCCCTCAGGCATTGTTGTAACCACGATCCATGTGTACATTTTTATTGAGTGTTTGTCCGGTTTCCTACTCTGTAACTTAGGACAGCAATCTATAAAAATAATTTACAGGTGTGGTGGTGGAGAGGACACAACCTGCATGTTTCATGTTCTGTGGAGTGCTGAAATACCGTTTTCACTGTGACTGCAGCCTGGGCAGTGTTGGGTTTTTTTCTTTTCCCTTTTTTTTTTTTTTTTTTTTTTTGACACTCATTAGGAAATACTTAGGAATGAAAACTCTTGCTAACATTAAGTAAGAACAGTGTGTGTTTGGTGCATTAGAGTGCAAAAGGAGCACTTTTTAGGTGAGAATTTCCATTTTATCCCCACCATATGACAGTGAATTGTTTTGCTCTGCTGCCAGCAGACTTCTCTGAAGCAGCTATAGTCAATTCGTTAGGCTTTGCAGGGGAATCTTGCATACCCCTCCACATTCTGGAAAATGGGGAAAACCAGGAAGAAAACTGACTAAACATAATTATATTTTTAGAAGGAAGAAAGGAAACTTTGATCCTCTGCTTTCATGGTTGCTCATGGAGGGGTCTAGCTTTGGTAATCCTTCAAGATCTCTCTAAAATCATAGAATAGCTGGGTGGAAGAGACTTTAAAGGCCATCCTGTCCAGCCTCCCTGCCATCAGCAGGGACATCTTCAACTAGATTGGGTTGCTCAGAGTACTGTCCAGTCTGACCTCGAATGTTTCCAGACGTGGGGCATCTGTTACCTCTCTGGGCAACCTGTGCCAGTGTTTCATGACCCTCATCATGAAAAAAGAAATCTTCCTTATATTTACTCTAAATCTGTCCTCTTCTATAAAGTCATAGAATTGCAGAATGGTTTGAGAAGCTAGAATTTTAGACAGAAGTGCACGCTAACCGTAATTATTACATTGTATTGAATTATAACGATTTGAAAAATAATCTTGTAGCATTTACAGCATGATCTAAGCACAGAACTGGGAACGGAGGAAGACAGGAAGAGAAAAGCGTGGGGCAGGGGCCCAAGGGTTCTCCTGCAGAGAGCCAAGGGAAGGAAGGGAGGCTTGTGATGGCTAGCTCTGTAGAATTGTTCAAGAAATGGTGTAGCAAGTTTATAAAAGGGTGCCATACCTTACAGAAATGTGCTGTTTAAAAAGCCATGCATCTACTGGGACCAAAAAGCAGGGGAGGGTCTAGGTGACTTCACCCAGCTCTACTATCAACTGTTTGGAGGGAGAGGAACATTGGTGAGATGCTGTCTCTGCCTTTCTCTCTCTCTTAAAAAAAGTTAAAAAACAACAGCAAACCCAAGCAAGCAACTGAACCACCTTTAAAATGAAAGAAGTCTGTCAGAGGGCAAAATGAGGGGAAGATATTGCAGGTATGATATTATGTAAACAGAAGGGGCACAGCTGAGCTTTGTGGGAGAGAGGGTAGAGAACTGGAAAAGTTGAACAGGGGATGTGTGTGGCAGGGGGAGAGCATGAAGGAAAAAGCATTACCTGACTTGGAAGAGAAGTGTGAAGCACTGAGTGGAGTGGGAAATTCAGCCAAAACCCATGAGTGAGGAACAGAGCGATCAGTTGTGAATGGGAGAAGGAGGTTATTTGGCATAAAGTAAGAAGGTCCAGGAATCCTGACACAGAAGGATGGAAGCTCTTTCAGGCAGGGCTTGTTGGAGAGACAAGGATGCTAAAGGAATGCAGAGAGTCCTTGGTATGCATGAAATGCACTTGGACTATGGTACAATTATTTGATTTTTTTTTTTTCATCCATGCTCTCTTCCCGGTTGTAGTTCAAGTTTGAACAGCCCCTTCCCTTATCCTGCTGTTAGTACAATTGCACAGAGCTTTGTGCTGAACAGAAGTGTGGGAAATTACCCATTTTTAAGGGGAAGAGGAGGGGAAAGTCCAGTGTGAATGTCTCCCTCTATTCTGGATCTGATCCAGACAGGGGCCATGTAAACTAGGGCAGAACTATTAGAGCTGTGGATTGAGGAAGTGAGATTATGGCTAAACGTGATGAGTAATTAAGGGGAACTGAATCTTTAAATACTGCAAAAGCTTGGCCTGTTGAACTCTCTGGACCTGAGAGCTTTGCTTGAAACAAGTTCTACGGGATTTCCCTGACATATGTAGTCCTGTGCAGCTGTCCATGCTCTTTTGTTGGGTGGAATCATGGGAGGAGAAGAACGCCTGCTGTTCAACCCCCATTTTTTCGTGAAGGAGAGGCATGTCACACATACCTGTCAAACACTACGTGTGTACGGCTTTGTTTTGACATGCTCTGGGTCAGTAGATGACCAATTCTACTGTATCGAATCTGTGTGTGACAGGATTCTGGGGCTGTATTATCTTCAGACATCATTTTGAATTGAAGCAGAGAAGCATCCCCCTCTCCCTCCCTGCCTCCTTCCCCTCTGGTTTCTGTTCTCTTCTAGTTCCATGGGAATAGCATCTAGCTCTGGCCAAATAATACATTTGCTTGGGCAGGATATAACTTTGGGCAGAGATAATAAACACCTCATCAGTGAAAAGCTGATGATTATTGGGAGCCTCCTGACCTTTCTGCTCAGCCATGTCAGCATTCTCAGATGCTCCCACTTCTCTAATTGTAAAACTACTTGGGTCCAGCGTGGGAAGCCATCAAGAGACATCCCTGAATGGACAGCCCAGCACGTGAGAAGGCAAAGGAGACAGCAGCAGGAGCTGTATTGGGAGGGTAGATAGCAGAGAAAATCCATGGTTATTAGGAACTATTGATGATTTGGAAAACTCTGGTTTTACCAATTAAAACATTAGAACATTCGTTTAATCTGATAAATGATTGTTGATCACAAGTGAATTTTGGTTCCTACCACTTTGGGTTAGATTTGAACTGACAGCCTAGGGATGAAATGCTCCAGATAGTGTTTCCAAGCTCTCTGACATATGTTGTTCTTACTGGGATATTTTTCCTTTCTCTTTAACTGTGGGGGATACTAATACGTCTGCTACAGGTGCTAATGGGTACAGATGGTCCTTACTGGGAAGCACAGATAAAAACACTCACCCTTCTTCCCGATCAGCAAGGGGCAGACAGAGTGCTTGAGTTCTAGAATCTGGAGGGACTGTTGCTTTGACTTGTCCCAGTAGGAGCTAATGCAAACAGACTTGGATCAGACTGCGTGATTATACCTGTACCATAACTTGCTATTGCTTTGTCAAAAAGACCTAATAAGAGAAGTTTGAGTTAAAGCAGATGTATTTGTTTATTTTTGCATATATTTTGTTACACTTGCTTTGCGGGAAGCTAAATGTAGATCTCAAGCTATATTTTCTTAATTAATAGAAGCATGTCACAGTAAGGACACCTAATAAAACACTGCAGGTGACCTTTGGGGCACTTCACAGAAATATTAATGATAAAATTGGCAGTGTCTTTCAAATACTCCTTTAAAAGACAACAGTGAATCTAGTTATTTCTCATGGCCTTTGTGCTCATAGGTCTGGAGCTGCTGTGTTTGGGATTCTCTGTTATTCTCCATATAACAAAGTTATTCTGAAAGCCAGTGTATATACTGTGGTACCTTTAGTGTGTGGATTATATCCACAAGATAATAACTAAAATTATCTTAGCTTCAACAAGGTCCTAACTGTGCTTTTATGTTAGGAAGTACCTGAGCAATGACTGACAGCCCTCTGTTTTTGAAGGGTGGAGAGAAAGAGGAGGTAGCTGCAGCCCCTCTGCACAGTGTGAGACCAAGTGAGCTTGTGCCAGGAGCGACCCTTGAGTTCTCTGTGCCTTCATGGGGCTTTTGGTGATCCTCAGCCCTGGGGTAGCCACAGTCACCTCCTGTTCTTCACAGGCTCTATCGTTTCCCCTTCATTAGAGGAGTGAAACTTTTTCAAAAGGTGGCTAAAAATTTCCTCCCTGCTTTAACCCCATCCCCCAAGACAAGATTCCTTTGTGTTACTAGGCTAAAAGGGAGAAAAATCCTAGGTAACTCAACTAATTCCATCAGTAAACATCAAACATGTATTGCTGTCATCACTTGACCTGGATTTCTATAGTGTGATCTTTGCAGGAGCTATCAAATACCAGTCTATTAAATATCCGTTGGAATAAGAATATCTCCTCATCCTCTTTCACCTGCTTAAGGCTTCCTGCATGGTTTGTGATAAAAATTTTTCTTGGTTTCGTTGGATTAAGGCAGAAGACAGCTTTGCCAGTTTTGAAGAATGTTTTAAGTTTTCTAGATTTTCCTGTGTATACAAATCCAGACTTTGCACCTAGACCTGGAGTTCCTGATTCTTTGACTCTTTTCCTTCAAAGCTGGGTGAAGCAGCCAGCAGCCAACCATATGACTTTGATAGCAGTATATCAGCCAGCCTGCAATACGTGAGGAATTCTTAAATACCAGCAAAAGTGCTATTCAGAACTGAACCTTCCTTAAGCATGTTGCTGCTTTGTGTATTTTGTGACCAGTCTAACTGGAGCCATAACTTTCTTTCTAGCTCAGGACAATGAGTATAATGATGATGAGACACCAGAATGTCTGGAGGAGCAGCTCACCTCATCTGCATTCTTACTGCTGCCTTTGAACTGATGGATGACTGCCATTTTCCCTTCTTCCCCTGCAGCGACACTGGGTTTAGTTGAGTGTGGACAAATCTCAGCACACTGAGATCTGATCTGTTGGCTAAATCTGCTTAATAGCCTTTACTGGGCTTAGGAAATACGTGTACACGTGTTGGTCAATTTGTGTCGCAGGAGAGGAGTTGCAGAGGTGTAGCAGCACCAGAGCAGCTGTCCCTGAGCAGGGAATGGGAAAGGATTCAGCTCTGACTGCCTGTGGCTGTTCACTTGTTATACCTACAAGTTGCATTTCCAGCATTTTTACCTGACTTTGACTCTGTTTCCATGAACAGTGCTTCGGGTACCTCTGGAAACGACATGAGGCAAAAATGTTGCCTGTGCTTTGTTGCGAAGGTGTTTTAAATAATGCCTAGACAAAGCCGTATGGACTGTGCATATGAAAATAGTGCTTTTGAAAGGAATGCCTGCAGAACAGTTCCTTTGAACCTAAGAGTGGTGTTAATGTAACAGCTTGGTTTGGAACTGATAGTGTATATTAAGTAGTTTCTCCTTCATATTTAGTGAATTACTTAATTTTTTTAAGCCCTGTCCAAAGTGCCTAGATAGTCAATTTTTGTGTGTTGGAAAAAATATCTTTCTCCAAAGGCCGAAGTCTTTAGCAAAAAACTTAATGGGTTTTCATATCTTTATGCTGTAAATCTGAGCAAATCATTCAAGCACCTCTCAAGTAAACTGCTGAGAGCTTTAGTAAGTGCCTTGCTACTACTTTCTTTTTTAAAGATGATTTTTATTTTTATAACATTTTTCAGCACAAAGAATGCAAATAATTATAGAAATACTGTGGGTTCAAGGTAGAAAAGTAAATCAGTTGATGCAGAAGAGGGGCTAAAGTTTTGAGTTTGTTTTTGTTTAAATAAATAGAAGGACCTGTGTTCCACTGGTGTATCTGGACTAGATCATTACAGTAGTTACTACAAGTCATGTAGAAATTAGTGCAAGGTGTTTGGTTTGTCCATTAATTAAGTAAAAAATAGCAAAAATAGTATAGTTTTGTGGTGAACATTATTTTATCTTTAATGAAACAGATTATCAGCTAAGAAATTGGGAACTACCTGGTGACCTTTTATGTGAATCTCTTTCAGGCACCTTTTTGGGCATACATCCTGGGTGCAATAGGACTTTTTATCTACCAGTCTCTGGATGCCATTGATGGGAAGCAAGCCAGAAGAACAAACAGTAGTTCTCCTCTAGGAGAACTCTTTGATCATGGTTGCGACTCTATTTCCACAGGTAGCCTTAACCTACTGTCACCCATCCTAGTTTATAAAAGTTACCTGTTTTCAAGAGGAGCTGATTAATCACAGATTTGTTGAAGTTGTAAAGGACTTCTGGAGATCATCCAGTCCAAACCCCTGCTTGGAGCAGGGTCTTTTAGGATAACTTCACCATCTCCTGACCTTTGCATCCCTGGCCATTAACGGGGGTATTTCAGAAGTTCCTTTGGCAGATGTTGGGTAAGATGTATTCTGCTCCTATTTAACTGTGCATCTTCATGTACTCCACTTTAGGAGTAAGGTGCCAAAATATCAGTTTGGTGATAGGGCATCCAGCCTGTGACTTAGGAGAAGGGTAATTTATATTTCTTAGAAATAGTTTTTTTAAAAGTTGGGAGTCCTTAAAAAGTAAGCCTTGCTCAGTTTCACTTTTCATAATTTGCTGCTGTTGGTGCCAATGCCTGTAGTTCTGTAAAGCTCAATGGCTGAAACAGTTGCCCTGGGAACTGGTGCGTTCTTTATGCCTCACCTGCCAGAGAAGTGCAGCTGCCAGTCTCCCTGAGCTTGGCCCTTCAGCTGAAGCTGTCGGTGTAGCAAAGAACACGAGATGACAAGGCCAGGAGGAGGGAGAACAACCACTGTAGGTTAGAGGGCGGGGCCCTGTCTTGGCGGAAAAGGAGTGCTGTGTTTTGGTCTCTCCTGCCAGGACTGCCCCTAAGGGTCAGCTGCTCAGTAAAGTATCAGTCATAACATTACTTTGTTAGAGTGATGTAAAATGTCCTGTGTTTTTATTTATTTATTCTTTAATTTCTCTTAACTTCAAGCAAAAAGGGTATATGACTAACATGTTCATTTCTGCTTTTCAGTATTTGTTGTCCTTGGATCCTGCATAGCAATCCGACTAGGAACAAATCCTGACTGGTTGTTTTTCTGTTGTTTTGTGGGACTGTTCATGTTCTATTCTGCTCACTGGCAGACATATGTATCAGGCATACTAAGGTTTGGAAAGTAAGTAGGTATCTTTAGAAGTACATACGGCTTAATGTCTGAGACTGCTAGCTCCTTGATTTCAGTTTCTTCTTGGTTTACTCCCTGCTTTCTCTTTCTCTCACCTTCTTTCTCATCTCCCTGCCAATCTAGCAGACTTGTGTTTTACCTGACAAGAACTTGAAACTCTGCATAATACTGGGAACTTGTTCTTTTAGCAGCTGATTTTAGCTCCATATGCTTTGTTTGCATGCATTTGGCTCTTTTGTCTGCCGATTGGTTGTGAGCAAATACAAGCACCGTGCAGGCTCAGGCCAGAGAGGTCCTGTTTACATTGCAGACAAGTGCCCTGTGTAGGAGTAGGGACAGAGCAAGCATCTGGGTACCTCCCTTTGTAATCTCCCAGCCACAGAACAGTTTCAGCCCCAGGGGACTGTAAACCACATGCATTTTAGAGAAATTCCCCTGCTAATGGGTTTCCCTTTCACAGACATCTTCAGTCTTCCTTGGAATGAGCTCTCTGCACCCACTGCATCCTCAAGAAGTTCCACAGATCCATGGCAATGCTTGAAGAATTACCCCACATTTATGTGAGGGCCTTTCTTTTAATCTGACTCATACTGGCTTTGATGTCCTTTAGGTTTTGTGTTAGGTCACAGTGCCAGAGACTGCTATGATGCTGTTCATGACTTGATAGGAATTTCAGCTGTTTCACTGCAGCATAGGAAGAGAAGTCATGAAATTAGTGTAGAAAATAATAATTTCAATTTAGCTGCTAATCGTGTGGGGATCGCTGCATCCTCCTGTAGCTGTGGTGGTGCCTGGCCATGGCCTTTTGCTGTTTTTAAGCAATGAGCTTCACTTTAGTATAATTACTTCTGAAAAGAGGAAAAAGTCAGAGGCTTCTGTGACAGCAAAACTGGAAATAAGTGATAGATGAAGGCTGTCCTTCTGCTAATCCCAGTCCCTTGCTAAGTCACTTGTTCATAGTCCTACTTAGCTCTGCCCTGCTAGAAGCACCTTAGCAAATCTGCACATCCCCAGGCACACAGGCTGGTGACCACCTGTCCCTGCACACTGCATCAAATGCAGGCTGTCTCTGTGATCTTGATAAGAGCTCTTTTTGATTTGCTGGTAATGCATTTTACCACACAAACTATAATTCTTCTGCCTGCCTGCACATCCTAATTTTTTTAAAGGACATCTTGTGCTATAAACAAAAATAGGTGCTTTACAGTGATGGCTGAAATAGGATACTTTCTGTCCATGACAGTAGGCTGCTCTGAAGGGATGTGGACTAGGCCACGAGCTGTGGCATTTTGCAGACATGGCTGCTTTTCTGTGCCTTTTATTCTTGCATAAAGTATGAGAGTGATTTCCCCACATCAGGAAGGCACTGGGACTCCTTTACCGCATAAAGATTTTGTTAAAAACTTGGTGACTTCTACTTAAACATAATGATAGTGCATAGTCCAAACAGTTCAGAGTGGCCTAATGTTCCATGGTTACTGTTTAGAGTTAAACAGACACAACTTTTCTCCAAGATAGCTTATTTCTGTCCAGTGAAAACAGGTCACAGTTTTTTTCAAGGCTCCCAGTTTTGTTTCTCTTAAGCATAGAGGTTTGAAGAAGGCATTAGTATAGTGCTCTAAATATCATGGTACATAATAAGATGGATGGAAGTTTTCACTGATGCTATTCCTTAATTAGCAGCACTAGACTTTAGAAATAAATCACAAATGAGAGATTCCTAGTGCTGATGGCCAGGAAGGATCAGAGAGCTGAATAATGTTATGCTGTCAGGTTGTGGAATACTGCAGTGTCTGAGTAAAGTCTTTGGACTCTGATTTGGGCTCTGTTGCCACCAGCAATCTGAGCCTCTGTAAAATTAAGCATTAAACTTTGGCACATATAATGACTCAACTTCAAGTTTGAGCCTCCTCCCACCACCAGCAGCAACAAAGGCAATGCAGATTAGAAATCCAGGTGTTAATAGTACAGAGTACAACCTCTGAACACTTGCGCTTGTGTGCTTTTGCATGAGGTAACCAGCAAGTTCAGCAATGGCTGGGTGGATGTAACACTTCATCCCTGGCAGAGAGGGAAGAGCCCACTCCCAGCTCCACTGTCCCGTGACACTCTGTCATTTGACTCAAGCCAATTCATCAAATGGGCAGAAGATTAAAAGCCTACAGTAGATGGACAAGCTGGACTGGTTCACCTTACAGTCCGATGAGCACTACAGCAGATAAAACTGAGGGAATACAACACTTTAGGAAGTACTCCCCATTCTCATGGCTTTAAGAGGCAGTGAACACCTCATCTTATCATCTAACTGAAGTTTAAACTCTGGATCCTCTAAGAGTCAGAAGATTGTGGTGAAATTTAGCATATTTTATCGTCATCTATCTGATGAAAGGAGACAGTTTAACGTTACTGAGATTATCCAGTTCAGATAAATGCTTTCCATTACCCAAGAGTTGATTGCTATCTCCTTTTAAAAATCCAGTTTCCTGTGCAGACAGGTCATGTGCTAAGCAAGTAGCAATACACGTTGACTTTGGTCATAATACCTTAAAATAGCAAATTTATTCCAACTGCTAAAACAGATCTTGAACATTCATTGTCACTGTTTGCTGGTAACTTTAGTATGAAGATAAGGTACCTGTCTCAAAACTTCAGGTACCATAAAAGGTACCTTTGATATGCACTTTTTTTTGTTACTATTTTTAATTATTGATGTTAAAGCTTAAAAAGTATTGATTTTTTTTTTTCTTGAGCCTTGGCTTCATGTGAGGTTTTGTCAATTAAATAAAAAAATAAAGAGTTGTCTGTCTTGTCTGAGAACAAAAAAAGGTGAAATACAGAGTCTGGGCTTCATAGTGTGTACCAGGCCACCTTTTCTAAAGCAGCTTTTATGGAGGAAAGCAAGATAGCAATTATGTCCTCAGAAATATGGCAAATGCTTAGCTATCCACTGACTCAGTCCTCCCTTGTTTTGTAGGTTGTATCTGTCAAGTTTTCATGATATGAGGCTTAAACAAATCCCTTCTTTCCCAGCCTGCTCTTCACAGTCTCTGCTTTTATATGCTGTGCTTTTAGTGGAAATGCTTGATGGCATTTACTATGTGCTTGCCTTAAACTTTGATTTGATTCCTACACATCAAGAAGTCTGTAAATTCTTGCAGAATTCTCAAATAGTTAACAATGTATTCATTAAAGATTTCCCCAATTAAAATTATATGTAGCTTGCTCCTGAAAGAGTATAGCTTTAATTTTAAATCTTAGCCAGAGATGTGTGCCTCCATATAGAGTAGCTTTCTCAACAAAGGAAAGTAATATTCTATATATATTTGTATAATTTGAAGTACGGTTACTGGGGTTTTATTCCCCCCTCCCTCTACACACACTTTACACTTATAGCAAAAAGTCCTTTATCTAATTCTTATTTTTCCCCTTCATAGAATTGATGTAACTGAAGTTCAGATCGCCATAACAATGCTGCTCTTGATATCTGCCTGTGGAGGAGCAACAGTATGGGACTATAAGGTGAGTGTGTTAAGTGCTCAGAGCTCCTATTGAGCATTCAGTTCTTGTGAGTGTCCACAGTTCCTGTGGTATTTGAAGCTGCCCTGTACACGTACCATCAACGCCTACTAGTTGTGTAATGTTGTTTTAGCCTGTTGTATGAGTGCAGGTTATTTTGATGTTGTAGTTTACTTAGATTATGTGACTCCCTATGCACAAATTTATAGCTACATAGAGGGAAAAAGACCCCATCTGCCACATACAGACTTCTGATCTGGAACTAATACTCCACACATACTTAAAATTTAGCAAATAGTTTTTGTTATGGTTTTATAAATTTTGTCTGTTTTATTGCAAGATGTACATTTCTGTTCAGTTAAACTTTTTATCTTGAAATTTAAGGATTAAGTGCTTCAATCTAATGAAACCATGGGATGAAGCCAGTGGGTTTTGGTTAAGTTACCCATATTTTTGTTGATGCAGATGTACTGATTTTTAAGAATTACGTCACAGCCACATAAATGTAAATATTTATATTTAAAGAATTTTTTTCTGTCCCAAAACTTTTTGATATCTCTGACTTCTATTCTGATCTTTAAAAATGCACTTTAGTGGACAGTATCAAAAGTATATTAGACTAAAGATCTTCAACCTTTCTAAGGTCTTTAATGCAGAAATTTATGGTTCTTACTGGTCATAGTGCAAAGAGCTGAGACTTTTCCATACTATTGAAAACCAATAGTAATTAACCTAAATATAAACCACCAAGAAATGAAAACGAATTCCAAAGTTTACTCAGCAATTAAGGAATGTTTAGCTAAACCTTTTTTCCTTTCCCCAGCCTGTAAGATGCTTTTTTTTTTTTTCTATTTTCAAAAACCTTGTTTTCGTGTTGGAAAATAAAGCAAGCGCATTAAACTTAAATTATGATTGATTTTTTTCCTCACTATTAAAATCTATTGTAGTTATGCTGTATCTCAAAACACTATATATTCAAAAATATAGCCAACGTTTTCAATTTATTACTACTTCTTTTTTTAATCCTCTGCTGCCTTTGGAAGTTTCCTTGAAACTGCAATTGATTCTGAAAGGTAACTGTTCAATTAAAATTTGTATCTGGAGACTATTCATGATAGTCTCATGATATGCAAAGATACAGCATACAAATAATGTACCAAAACACACAGCAGGCAGATGGTGTTTGTGTTTCCTGTGGTTCGGTGTTGTTTTATCCTGTGAAGTAGAAGGAAGTATCCGTCTCCCTGCTCCCATACCATGGTGATGGCAGTAGTCTGTGCCAAGTTTTTGCTTATGTAGTGAAAATATTTGAAGAACATATTAAGGAGGAACAGAGTAAGCTCTAGCTGAATTTCAATAACAGAATTTAAGTACTCCGAAGCGGAGTTTAAACATTGCAAAAGATACTTGTTGTGTTCTTAGTAAGGAAACAAATTTTAAATGCTGTTGTCCTGAGCTTGTTCCCAGGAAAGCGAGAATTCAAATGAAACATTTGTTTAGTAGGTAAGAGTGGCTTCTTTAATCACTTCTTTAAAAAGGTGTTGTGTGCTTAACTTTTAACATTTTTCTCTTGTTTTGTTACGGTTTGTTTTTTCTTTTTTTGGTTTGGTTTGGTTTCTTTTGTGTTCTGCTAAGGTCCCTTTGCTGGGCTTAGAACTGAAGTTCTTTGCAGTTATTGGCATCCTGTGTGGAACAGCACTTTCTTTTTTCAATTACTTCCGTGTCATCTTTGGTGGAGGGGTTGGAAAGAACGGATCTACAATAGCAGTAAGTTGCTCTAAAAATCAAAATGAGGCTTGAATAATTTATGCCCATAATTTATTGCATTTCAGGTGATCCATAAGGGTTTTATTTGTTTAAGCATTTAAGCAGACAGGCATGAGAGTGTTAGATGGCTAAAGCAAAGACTTCATTATCTACCTTCTCTCTGCCTGTTACTGGATTTCTTCTGTCATAGGGACCAGCAATGAATTTTCTTACAAAATTGATTAGTGGTCACTAGAAAGGGTACTAAGAGCAGTGGGATAATAGCTACTGGACTTTGCCAAGTTTTGACAGCTCTGGTTTTGTTTAATGGGATTAGCAATATATATAAAATCTGGACTTCACCGTGTGACTGAAACTTAAGACAAATTTTCTGTCCCTTTTTATTTTAGGGAACAAGTGTTCTTTCACCAGGCCTGCACATTGGACTGCTTATCACATTGGCCATTACGATTTATAAAAAGTCTACAACTCAGCTGTTTGAAAAACATTCTTGCCTATATGTCCTGACATTTGGGCTTGTGAATGCCAAAATCTCACAGAAGCTGGTGGTAAGTCAATCCTAAACTTCCTAAAACTAAACTGGTTCTTGGCTTCACACTTACTGGATCAGGGGGCACTGTGTTCCCATTTTGCTTTGCCACTGTATTACCAGATTCATTGGGATCAAGACACTGAACTAGACTCAGGGTCCTACAGAGAGATTATATGTAACACTGATGCAAACACATATTTGCTGTTGAACTGGTTAGAACTTCCAGTTTTGTTTAACTTACTCTTAGAAATACACTTATTGTCTGTCTTTAACCGTGGTCTCTTAAGCCTTACTAACAGTGCTGTGACTTCTCATTTAATTATCTGAAATAAGAATTTTCTTTGATCATTAAAATGAAGAGAGAAACTTTTCTGCCTCTATTCTGTCTTTTTGGTTGTTACCTTTTTTATACGTAAAACACTCTGCACTGGATGGAAAAAAAGTTGTCTTACTACATATTTGCTAACATAAGTAACCCAGACAGATGCTTTTTTTTCTCCAAGGATGACATTTGTCAAACATTAGAACACTAGAAAATAGATATTCTACAGACTTTCTTACTAAACAGTGAGAACAAGTGTTGCCACTTAAGAAAAGGTCTGCTTCCTAGTTAGCTTTTGGCTAGGGAAAGCCAAAATTTTCAAGTTAGACTCGAAGACAATATTTTAAGTAGATAGTATTTGTTTTCAGTAATAGACTTGCACAGTCTTATGCTTTGAATTTAGTGCTGGAAAATTAAAGACTGGGGAACCCCTGCAGATACCTGAAATGCACAGGTATAGACATCACTTCCAAGAGAACATTGCTGGGCAAGGATGTGATGCCTGTTTGGTGGTAGTTACACCAATCTTGCAGGAATGCCCTTTTTAATTTTTTTTTTTTTAACATAGGTGGCTCACATGACAAAAAGTGAAATTTGTCTTCAGGACTCTGCATTTATTGGACCAGGACTTCTGTTTTTGGACCAGTACTTCAACAGTTTCATTGATGAATATATTGTTCTGTGGATAGCATTGGTAAGTGTTTTACACTTTTTGTTTGGACCATACTTAAAGGAATAGATTGAGAATTGTCCCTGTCATTCTGCTCTGCCATTTCTGACTTGCTCACATTTCAGCTGTCACTGTGGAGGGAGTGTCATGTAAACATGTTTTTGGGAGCTGATTGGCTTGCGTTCCTTGGAACAGAGATGTGAAAATAAATTTACAAATCTCTCCTGAAATTATCCTTTAGTCCATGCAGGTTTTTAAAAGCCATTCTGTGAACTGCAGATGAACCATTTTTTTGTCAGATCTTGTAAGTGTTTAGTGCTGTTAGGATGCTGGGGTGTTGTGATGGTTTTGTTTGTAACTCTAAACTAGACCACTCTGTAGCTGTATGTTAAAATGATTGTTACACTTGTCACTTGGATAAATTCTGATTAAAGTATAGCATATTTGTAGTAGGGACAATTGAAAGAAAATGGATTTTTTTTAACTTGTTCTGTTTTGTTCTTTTGAAGTTCATATCCTTGTTTGATATGCTGAGATATGCCAGTGGTGTGTGCCTACAGATTGCTTCTCATCTTCATATACATGTCTTCAGAATTTCATCTCATCAAGCTCCTGAGCAGGTTCAAAACCATAATGACTGATTAAATAGGTCAAGGACAAGAGAAGAAACAGTTAGGGGGATGTTGAATGAAGCAGCCTCTCTGTTTTTGGGAAGACAGATTAAGCTTTTGAAGAAATCAGTTTTATGAGAAAGTTCACTGTATTTCAGACATTACCAGATGTTATAATTAGTAGATACAAAGTTTTGCAGATGCTGTTGTATCAATACTTTTGAACCAGTATGTATTTCCCTGTGTTTCAGATGCCAAATACTATATTTGAAAATGTTGCCATTTCCTGTTAGGTAACTTTAATTCTGTACTTCTTTTCTGGTGAACTTAGAATGCAAACCAACTAGATTTCAAAGAGGAATTTCACATTTCCCTAACCCAAGTGTCTAATCTTGCAGCTTAAGTTTCTAAGGTTTTGCTGGAACTGCTCTGAAGTGGTTGCCAGACGTACCAATGAATTCAGTCCTGCATTATTAAGACTGGTAAAATGAGGCAGCCATGAGGTAAAAACCACTCAGTCTCTCTTCTGGTACTTCTAAGGAACAAGCTGTTGGATCAGTAGATAAAGGAAGTACAGCTCAGGAAAATTTTCTTTTACTTCAAAGTACTGATATGAGTGCCTTTAGAATGCTTGCATTCTCTAGTATCTAAGTATGTAACCTACTGCTACCACATAAGACTGTAGGTTGTACTTTCTTTCAAGGCCAGTTTCTGGGTTGTAGTCGTAATAAGGTTAGTCTCATTGTACTTCATCCTTATCTAGACTACAGGTAGCTGTGTAAGGACTCTAACTTCAGGCACCTTGACTTGTATCTGTAAGACTATGCAAGCAAATGACAAAGTTCATTGATAAACTTCAGTGTGGCTCCAGCACTGCAGCCCACCCTTCTGTATTTCCCTCTGGGGTGTTTTTGCTATCGCTGTGTTCATTTTCCTTACAATTGATCCTATTGTCTCATAGTTTCCACTGTACTTTATCCAAACAAAAGAGCACAAAACTGAATTTTAATGTAAAACCCTCCAAAACAGGAACTCAGGCCCAATATCAGCCCCTCTCTTCCTTTAAGAACAGACCCACTGGGTAACAAAACATGTCTAGCTACAGGGCTGCTGCCATTAGAGAAAAGCTGAATCAAAGTAGCTTGTTATCTGTATGAAAAAATTATTACTTGCACACAAACCCTATAAGCTTAAGCTCCTTCATAGAGGTACTACTTGAATATGATTTATGTAAAGAGCTGTGGAATGTAAGTGTGCGTTACTACTTCCAGTTGCTGATATGTACCTGAGCTCCAAGTTCATGGTCCTTCCTGAACTGTCCAATAAAGAATGCCATGGCTTGTTTTAAAAATACTACCACTGCAGCTTCCTACCTGCTTATTAATTAAAAAATACTTCCTGAGGCATTCAAGGAACTTTTAAAGTGGTGTGTTGTCTGCTAGTCTGGAGGGAATAAAATAGCATCCAGCACACTCCTGCCTTATATTAAGAAGAGTAAAATAACTTTTTTTGAGGCATAACTGTAGCAGTTACTGCCAAAGGACTACAACTCAAAGTGACTAATACCAATTCAGAATGAATTCTACTACTCTGCTGGAGGCTGGAAATGACACAGCATCTGCACATGAATTTAGCCTGAACTCAGGCCATGACCAATTAGAAAAGAAGATGGTAATGACCATTTTAGTTTGGCTGAATACTGTAAGCAAATTAACCACCTGATGAAAAGACACAGGCAATGTCTTCAGAGTGAGATGAGTAGGCTCCTCACAATGGTCAAAACTGCGTCATGGCAAAGTAGGTATAAGTAATTTTAAGGATATGACTGAGGTACGTGGATGATAGGAAACTAATGCAGAAATCACTCTGAAAACCAGAAACATGACTCAGTACTAACAAATAAAACCAGAACCAGGAGGCAATGCTAACAAATAATCTCAACTGGAGGTCTGAAG
Source organism: Oriolus oriolus (assembly GCA_013400235.1). NCBI lineage: Eukaryota > Metazoa > Chordata > Aves > Passeriformes > Corvidae > Oriolus > Oriolus oriolus. Next base: position 435,747 of record VXBT01003525.1, on the reverse strand, counting down.
CAGAACCTGTCAACTCTTTCAGAGCCTCCTGTAATTGTCCTTAGAGGGCCGAGACCCAGTAGTTAGAAATCAGCATTGTTATTGGTTATCCTCGAGAGGCCCATATTGCCTCATGCATCAGTGTAGCAGTGTAACTTCCATGTTTGCTCCTGGCCTGAATCCTAGCAGAGGCAGAGCAAGTTAATCCGTGCTGGTCGCTTGTTCAATGTCAGTTGCAATCTAGCAGCTGAAGTTTCTGCAAGTTAGCCATCACTAATCTGGCTTCCAAACCTGGAGAACCATCATCAAATGACTTGACTCTGAACTAAAAAAAGCTAGTAAGCTGAGAAGAAGAATATGGTTTTGAAACACATTGTTATGAAAACATGACATTTGTGTGTGTGGGTGTGTGGATGGATTTTATTTTATCTACTGTTGAATTAAAGCATTAAATATTTTGGCAACTACCTAATTTGTAGAAGTGGACATTCAGGTGTAATGGTTTTCTGTAAAAACAAACTGCAGGCACACTAAGCCAGTTGTTTCATTTATACTTATTTACTGTAATGAGATACATGAAAGATAAATGCTTTATCCTTAAAACTCAGGCCTCCCTAAATTGCTAGTCATTTGGATTTGCAAAAAGTAATATTCTATCTCAAAGGCTTGTAATAGCCTGTACTAAATAAATGAGGTAGATTTCTTCTAGCAGTGGTTCTACAAAAAGTATATACCCCAAAATCCATAATGTTTAATTATTGTTACTTGAGCTGATGCATTAGGCTCATCATTTAACTAAAAACCCCCTGTTTTCTGGACCAATTACAGCAGTTTATAAATCCCTTACAAATACAAAGATAGTTCAATGCCTAGACTAACAAAAGAATTAACAAAATTTACTTTAATTTGCCATAATATACATTATTAAACAATTCTGTCTACCTGAGCTATGTCATACCCTGTGAATTTTTATAACTGCTAATATATCAGCAGACTAAATGTTGAAACTGTGAAAATCTGCAGCTTGTTAAAAATGCATCTATTTGCACAATGTACCTAAAGGCCTCAAGTTATTATGTAAAATCTGGGTAATGCATATTTCATTAACTCTTCCCCTTGTTATACAATTTGGCAATAGAAAAAGTGAAACAATTTAAACAGTCCAATGCTATTGAAAGGGGATATGAAATAGTTAAAAATTAATTGCGCAGACAGTGAACGGTTTGAGGTCCATACTGCCCCGCAGTAATAAAAGTTTACTAAGATATGTTCTTACAACATTAACAGACAAGATTAGAACAATCCAGGAAAGCATTTAACAGGAACCTTGAAACATTTAAATCTTAACATCCTTCTAATGCCTGTACTTGTATCATGTTACTTAGGTACAAGTTGCTCCTCCACTGAGCCATCAGAATAACATGGACTGAAGAGACTTGCGAACAGTTGCCATCTCCTGCTGTTGCTGTCACAAGAAAAGGAGATAATGCTGAACAAATGCTGTATCAATATGATTCCTTTGAATTAAATGAATGTCAAATGACTTTTAATAGAATGTTCTATTTTTGCATTTAACTGACTTCATAGATCTGATACTTACAGTGTCCATCATAATCTTCTTCTGCAACATAGCCATTTCCTTGCGAAGTTCATTTTGGGCACCAGCCAGAAGATTTTCATTGCTCTTCTCCAGCTCTTCCATGCTCTGAAGTTAAGGATAGCATTAATTCAGAACTCCTCAGTGTCAAGGGTTTAACTTAAAACAAGCAAACAAACCAATCATTATTCATACTACAATTTAATTTTTACAGTGATCACTGATAATTGATGAGTTTGTCACAAACTTGGCAGAGGAATCATACAGGACTTCATACTCCAGCCTACATTCCTATTTAAACAGTATGTACCCTGAGAAGAAAATAGAACCCTCCAGTCACCCTCTGTGAGGTCTCAGCTACTTATTCTGCATTTGAGTTAAGAGTTCTACAAGAGATTGGACAGACATCTGTCAGGAATGCTAGGGGTTCAATATTATGACAACTTTGCAGGACTTGAAGTGAGGAGTATAAACCCCAGTACATTTCTTTGCACACTTCTCCCCAAATAAGCCAAGTAAAACTCCTGGATTATCTTCCCTTTTGTACATACAATTACACCTACCTCTGTGTATGTGTCTAGTTGCATTTTCCTTAATTTGTATTAAGCTTATTTAAGGCTTGACTTTATCTTTTGATCTTTGAGGAAAAAAATTAAAGTAATACTTGACCTTCCATTCAGTTTTTCCTCTTTGATGGAGACATTTTTGACATTTTGGAACTGCTATTATTTATTAATGCTTCTGTAATATATTCTGTAAACTGTCTATTTTAAACTAAGGGTTGCTCTATTTCAGATTCATTTTTCTCAACTACCAGACTTGGAAAAAAACCAAACCAAACACCAAGCTTATCATAACTAACTGAAATTTCAGAATCAGCTAGGAAATTACTTGAACAGAAATTAAGGTTTGTCAGAAACTGATGGACTTGAATCTGCCCCATGTGGCTGGTGAGGCCATACCTGGAGTGGTTGGTCCAGTTCAGACTCCTCAGTACAAGAGAGACACGGACATACAGGATAGAGCCCAAAAAAGGGTCATGAAGATGATTAAGGCACAGAAGATTTTTCTCTTGTGAAGAAGGCTTTTAACCAAAAAAGTAAAATTTTTGTGTGGTTGTACTCAGAACAGGTTTCTTGCTTGCTGTCTAGTATGTTAGTTACTTCGTTAAAGAAATACCAAACAACTTATAACACTGAATTAATGCAGCTTTCTTAAGTGATATGATAAGGATTAGCTGCCTTCCAAGAAAAAGATCTACCTTTAAGAACTGCTCGTAGAGTTGCTTAATGGTTTTCAGTCTCTGGCTTTGAACTATTCTTGCCTGTTGAAAAACTTTTTGTTGCTGACGAAGCATATTCTGAAGCAGAAGCAAAAGAAAAACATAATTGCATCAGCTGTTAACCAGAGTGCTTGGACAGCACACCAATGCCATTTTTCAGAATCAGAAATTCTGCCTTCACTGGAAATCTGTGCCTTGTAATGTCAATCTCTGCCTGCAGTTACCCTTGCTTTTATTAATGAAAATAAGACTGAGACTGGATTAAGCCCAAAGTCACCTCCTGAGGTCTCTTGCAACCTGAATTATCCCTGTAAAATCCCATGAGGATTGCTATCCCCCCACACTTTCTTAGGGTATCCCGGAGGAATCCCTAGGGAAAAGCAAAACTTGCAACTATGTTGGAAGTACAAACACAGAAACATCACATGATTACATTCCATTGTGCAGCTCCTATCCCCTTCCAGTGATCAAATTCTCTTATATTTATTATATACAGGCATACTTTTAAGCAGTGTATGCTAAAAGACAACTACTTTCCTTTATTCCTTTGTTCCCTGAGCCAAAGACTATGGATGGACAGAAGCAGCACACATCTTTCTTCTCCTTAAATGGTCTAGGCTTTTCTCAAGCCATATGCTGGCCTAGGGCGTCACTTAACAGTGTTTATAAACTTGCAATAAAGTTTATAAATGCACCCCTCTTCCCAAAACTTAAACAATCACATACTTATGTTTAAAGTACGTAAAGTGTTTTCACTTTTCTTGAATGTCTTAACAACAATATTCCCTCCTTGTGAAAATACAGTGAAACTCATGCCATGCTGGAAACTCACTGCTAGTTTTTCTTCCTGCTCTTCTGCTTTTTGCACATCTACATCCCATTGCTGAAATAAAGTCAGGAACTGCTGGGAGAATTCATGATTGAGCTTCTGCCTATAAACAGACACTATCTAAGTATGACAAATGCTACAGGGAATTACAAGGAAAGCTAAGGTTCAACATGGAATAGAATAAAAGCTGGCATAGATAAAGAAATAGGCTATTTTGACATCTGACCCTATTTGAATACTGTATATTTTGAAAAACTGAACACACATACACTGAGTGGATGTGGAACATATCTATAAAGAGACAGCTCTCCCATAAAATACTGGTTAAAAAGAAATACTGGTTAAAAAGACACTTCCTAACAGTGTCAGGTTTTCTGAGATTTACCATGTTTTTCTAACCCAATCACAGATGTTTGCTTTAACACAAGGGGTTTATATTGCAAAACTGATTAGCTCATTTCTTAAAATTTCGTCCATACAAGTTTCAAGTATATATAAATGTAGAACAACACCAAGACAGTTACAAGTGTTGCTGACTTTTAGTTTTCAGCTGTCTCATTTTTCAGTTTGCTCTACCTCTAGTATCAGATGTAGTAGTTAAATATGCCTTAGGAAGTGAGAGGAATGTTAAGCAAGGTGAGTATTATTTTCTTTCTTATCCAGAACGGTATTAAAGTTTTACCGAACATTTTTCAGTTTTCACATAGAAACAGAAAATTCCAAAGTGGAAACCCCCGCCTCCGCCATTGTTTTAACAGATAAAAATAACATCAAAGATCACTTTCCACAAATATAAAAGTAAGGCCAGCTCTTTAACATACCTTGCTCTCAGAGCTCCAAATCTTAAATTTCTCTGTTCAAAAGAGAATGTGCTAAATTATTCCTGTCAGATTAACAAAGTGAACACTTTGGAGGCACTTTTGGAAGCAGCAAAGGCCCTGAGCAGATATTTAACATTAGATACAGTACTTGCTATTTAATTGCAAGATGACAGACCAACTATCCATTCTGTGACACAGAAGGGAATCTAGTTCACAGGTTTGAAAACCAAGAGTAAACGTCACCTTTGCTCCTGCTGCGTTTTCCAAACGTGTTCAATCTTCTGGTTACTGGTTTTGAGTGAGGCTTTTGTATACATTTCTAATCGCTTCCTCTTAGCTAAGAGAGCCTTGTTAATGTCAGCTGAAAGTCAAAGAATATTTAGAAATTAAGTATCCTGGATACATTGTGCCGTGTATTAAAAATGCTGATGAGTTACACCTTGGAGAAGCAAATGAGGAGTGTTCCAGTGACACTCGTGTAATCTGGACTGCTGTGGTGAGTGTCCCTCAGCCTGCTGGTGGCACTGGTGTGAATGCTGTTTCTTGTGCCCATCAAACGCCCTAACCAACACCTGTTCCAGATTAATATGCAAATTACTTGAGTTTCAGAAATAAATTAAGGTTAGTATGTGGTTACTATCCCTGTGAACATACTGAATGAATGAAAAACTATTCCGTATACTTCAGAGAGACAGTACTTTTCAAGTATTAATGTAAGTTCCTGTGTTTGTTTCATTTCAATTTACATTTGGAGATTTATCAAGTCACAGCTTAAGGTTAATACAGTAATTTCTTTTCCTTCTCACTGTAGATTTCAGGAAACATCTGTCAAACTTCTCTAATTTGCTGAGGCATCTGCCCCTGCTAATGCCAAACCCACTATTCTGTACAGACAGCATGCTCTCTGATCCATTCATTTTCCCTCCTTCCATCCTTCCTTTCTTGAGTCTTAAATTACAAGCAGTCATAACTTTTTAATATTGAAATCCTCGTCTTACCTAAATTGCCAGATCTCTAATACCATTCTAATATGTAATACAAAATATGTAATTTTGTGACAGCCAAAAGTCCTAATTTGTGGATTAAGGAATTACTTTAGCTCCTCTTTCAACTTGACATGCAAATAATGACTCTGTACAGGTTTCGATTATTATATACAATAAAAGTATTAATCAGTTATTGACTGTGTAATGTTGGCATTAAGATGGTTTCCCTTCCTTCCATGGCTTTTTCCTATTTGCTTACTCTGTGATGGGTATTGTACATTCTTTACAAGTTAAAATTGTTTTTTCTCTAACCTGTCAGCTATCTAGACTTCAGCTGGTAATTTAACTAGGTAAAGCCACCTGAGGATCTGATTTTGACTATACTAAATCCTGCTAAGTGACACACACAAATCTCTCATCACTGGATGACTGGCATCACTTACCCTTGTTATCTATTCTAGAAACTCATATTCCTTCTGACTGCTGAAATTCTCTTATCTGCTGATTTCCGGTTCTCTAGATTTCTGGAAGTGCTAAGTACAGACTGCTCTCTCATTCTGTATCACAACTAAACTCTACTTCCAAAATTGCTTGTCTGGAATTAGAACTGTTTGTTCTCTTTTGCTGCTTATATTAACATTTACATTGCCCTTATTTGTCACTCAAGTCTTGCCGTCCCCAGTATCCTTGATGTCAGTGTAACAAAAATTTGAGTGAGACCAACATCAAACTGTTATTGTCCCTTTTCTCTGCAATATATTTACTACCTCTTAAAATTCAGCTTAAAACTTGAATTGATTATCCAAAGCACTCATGCATCTTTCCCTTTTCCTTTGTAATTATCTACACTTACAAGCTGTGACTCATTTATATGCAGTTATTCCCTCCTCCTCTTTCCCTTTGCTCTCCTTAGATATAACCTTTTTTTTCCTGAAAACCAGCTTTATTCAGAAATGCTGAAAAATGCTATAAAAACTGGTCATTTTATGTAAGTCTTGAAAGTTATTTTATGCTAAGTAGTGATTTTAAACACTGCAACTTTTTTTATTTATTAGAATGAAACGTACTTACCTCCAAATCTCTCCAACATATTCTGTACTTCACCCCTACAAAATAGTGTTTCAAATTTTTATTTACCCACTTTCAGACTTTAGAGTAAGACCTGTTGTATATGCTTAAAACTAATTTTATTCACATGCCTATTACTTTTAAGCAGTCACAGAACTGCTGCTGCCATAAGATAAAATAATTATACTCCGTTTCTCCTCCTGTGAGAGGTTTCTTTTTCAGACTAATTTGCTTTTTTTTAAAAAAAAATGCTAGACTCTATTAGCTTACTGCCTAGTAAAGAGGCACTATTAGGCATTTAAAGGGTCTTGAGTAAGGGCAGTCAGTAAATAAAATAAAGGGTGTTTGTAACACCAAATGAAAACAGGTTCATCTCAGTTAGCATGACTGGCACAGTAAAAAAATCTAAGGCAAATAATATCAGGGTTGTTTTTACAGCATCAATGATAGCACCAGTGTGTAAGGCAGTGTTACAATACAGTAAAAACAGTATCTTCAACTCAACAGTTACAATCTGCTTGAAAACTATTTCAGCATGTAATTTTTGATTACTTTTGCACGGCCCTTGAATACTCTTTTTTTTTGGTATTTATCTGTGAAAAGAACTTATTTTTTATGCAATATTTGGATCATTTAAAGTATTGGTAATATCTTCAGGCAATACAATCAGAGGAAAAAGTAATGGAATTTATCAAAATTATCAACTATTCAGGATAAAATGAACAATATTTTAAAAAATACAACATTTTTAAGAACTCACACAAATATATAAAATTTTCCTGCATGTTAAAAAGTACCTACAAAGAAACTGAAGAATTACCATTTTAAAATGCTACATTTTCTTTTTTTATGTACAACTACTGTATTATCTGTCACTTAATTTTTGAATCAAATACTAAAAGAAACCCAAACCAAACCAAACCCGAACAAAGCAAAAATAAGCATAGTAAATAACTGAAGTTGGTATCTCTTTAAGACCTGCTTATTTTGGAAAAAGCCCCCAAACATCTAACCTTACCCCACATCATCTGGAACCACATGAGTAGTCACCAGAGGTCTTTTCTTTCCGTGCTTGTCCATTACTGGTGTGTCACCTTAAGGAGGATTATAGAAATATTTACAAAAATACATTTTGTGCTGGTCATTTGAGTTATTAAAAATGTAACTACTTCTCTGTAATGCCATTTCCCTGACTGTATCTCATGGGCCTCAGTTCCCATCGGTAACACAGGCAGTTCCTGTAACTTTGAGTCTGGAGTTGACAGACGGTGGTGAAAATTCTGCAAGGCCAGATTTGAGCTTCTCTACACTGGTCCCAAACAGTTTTACTCTCTCTGTCCACTACTTCACCATTACTCCCAACTCACAATATAACAATCATCAGAAAGCTAAAAGTAACATAAAAGCTTGTAAAGTTCAATCTGAATTTTACTGTAAAATAGGTACTGTAATTCTGTGCCTTTAAAAAGCAAAATCACAAAGATACTTATATTATTTTGAAAATAAAAATCCTTGGTTGTTGGATTTCTTTAATGAGGAATTTAGTCTAAATAAATGAAGGGGAGAAATGAATGTGAAATGAGCCCAGAGATAACTCCTGAAAGGGAAAAATTCAGAAGTGGAGTTACACCAGACTTTACAAAAAACTATCATGTGATGATTGAGAACTGTATTTTTAAGTCCACTTTTTAAATGATATTCCCTCAAAATTAAACAAGAATCCCTCAGCTGATTTATTTTCTTTTTGCCTCTTTTGCCTTTCTCTACATCTTTTCTTGTCTTTGGTTCAGATCCTTTCTGAAGTACTCTTAACCCTGCCAGAACTCCAACAACCTTACCCGACTCAACATGCCAGACAGGCAGGCAGAGCTCTTGTGCCCTTCCCTGCTCTCACAATGTTCTGTGCTGCCAGGTGACAGAAGGATATGACATTAAAATAAGGGAACATAATCATGTGATAAAATTCTACTCTATTGAAGACTCCACCTGGAATTTCAGGACGTAACAGTGCTCTACACAGAGCTGTTCCGTTGGGCTCTCTCCTCTTACCAATCAAAATTACACAGTAGGAGCCTGGTGGTCTCAGGAATTATGCACCACGCTTTGCTCAGTCCCTGCCTGACTCAGAATTGTCTTCCTTTCTATTCATATTCACAAATGGGATAAACTTCACATTTTACAAATGTGCTAAAAAATTCATATAAGTACCTTCTCTAAGATCTTCCTCTGATCCACTCAGTTCTTTTCTTTCCTCCTCGAAATCATAAGCAGGTATGGTCTGATCTTCCTGTGCTGGTTTACCAGCTTTTCCTCCATGCTTTCTTCCTGATGGTGCCATAGTGAGATCTTTTCCTACTGAAACAGTATATTGTATTAGTCACATAACTTCTCCCACAATAAACTGAAATAAATATGTTTTCATGCTTACATGGACCTGATATGGGTATCTCTGTAACAGTCTGCACCTGTAAAGATATGCAAGCAGTCAAACTGGTTTAGTTTTGAGGTATTCCACAGCATTACCCATCAGTGATGCTTCTAAGAACGTGCTAAAAAAAATGACAAGGCTATTAGAACATATTTGATTCTGCTGGGAAAAAAAGATAAATTATCCATTGTCTTAAGATGTCTGCCAGCTTAGCTTCTATAAGGTTTATTATACATTTTGTCATATCCAGTACTGCATTCCCCAAAAGCTATGCTATGCCAATATTCTACTGTCCAAAATACAGAAATGATAAACCGTAGAGAACAATGTGCTTCTACAAGCCATCCCACACTGTAGAGACAAATATACATATGCTTATGCCATTTTTTAAATCCTGGGCAACTTCCAGGTTCTGATTTATCTTTCTTTATAGCTATTACACCTCTGCATTCTGGTAATGTAAGTAATGCCCTTTCTACACTGGCAGACATTTTACACATACACTACCCTCTTAAAAAATACTCATTTATTTACTTTAGTAAACCTCTCATTCAGGACACAATTCAACACAGCTAGAAATATCAGTAGGTTTTCCACTAGCCAGGGCACAGACAGACCTGAAAATTAAGTCCACACATGGAAACTGAGAGCTCTACTTAAAGATCTTTTGAATTTCAAGGGCTATGAAGTCCCCCCAACATTAACAGCTCTCACACATCTCAGTTTCCTGTTTCTGGGGGTTGTTTTTAAATTTATTTTATTTTTTAATAGCTGTGAAATTATATTTTTAATCCCAGATGCCATGGATCTATAAGCTATGCTAAGGAATGAACAGTGCTTTTTAATACCCAGATTTTTCTGAGGTTGATGCTTCCCTATGCAGCATGAAGATTTTTAGACTTTACAAGTGTCTTGAAAAACAAGTGTCTTTATTGACTGGAAAATCAAAACCCCTTGCATTACAATTATCCTCAAACGAGAGAAAATTGTCAAGACTTAATTTGCTTTTTGACTACTTTGACTGTTCAGAACACAATGTAAAGGAGGAGAGTGCCTGTCAGTGCTGCCAAAGCACTTTAACTTCAAACTGTAAGCATATATTTTAACTGACATACAGACACTTTCCTTTGTACTAAAAATCAGTTTACGAAGTAGAATTTCTCAGTCCCTCTCACCTAGGTGTAAAACAATCCTGCCACCTCACAAGCCCACGCAGCCCTCACCCATCCCGTGTAGGTACCTGTTTTAGCCGATGCATCTTCAATCTACAGCCATGTATTTTAACAGTGATTTTTAGAGAAACTCACCTCTCTTTTTTTTCACCCTGACCCAAAAAGATATGAAACAAACTGGTAGTTGTGTGAATTTCCTATGTGGGGCTTTTCACCGTGGGGACGCACCTGTCTCTACCTCAGAGCAGCAAGGGAGACTTGGGCCCTCAGCTGCCGCACCCTGAAGGGACCCACAGGCGGCACGGACGGGGCTCCTCGCACCCGCACCCCGGGGCCCCTGGCAGCCCTCACGCTCCTCCCGCGGCTCCCCCGGGCGGGACAGGGCGCGGTGCTGCCTCAGCGCCTCCCGCCGCCGGGAAAGGGCGGGAAAGCGCGGGCGGCGGGACACGGCGCTGCCACCCTCAGGAGCGGGGCCGGGCCGGGCCCCGCCTGCGGAGCCTCACGGTGCTCAAAAGCTTCATTCCACCTGGAGAACGGATCCATGCTGCACATTAGGGTTAAATCGTTACAGCTGGAAGGGTTTTAACGGAAAAATAAGAACTTTTGACGTAGAGATCCAGACAGATTCCTGGCTGATTTACCAAAATGTGTGAGCTTTGGTTGACTTTGAAACAGAGACGACAGACAAAACTTTCTTCACATTTTAGTTAATTTCAAAGCAAGCCAAGTATCTTACAATACATATGCACATACCTTTTGTACATCATCTGGTTACAAAAATTAATGCTTTCTGAATACTGCTAATACAATGAAGTGAAGATACACCACCAAAAATTTCTGCTTGAAAAGATTCAGTACCCTTTCCCACATAAAACCATGCTACTCTGGTATCTCAGCAAAATACACGGCCAAACCCTGTTAAATTGAAAAACACCACAGCTTTGTATGTCAGTACAAACATTGTTTTATGAATTGAGACACTGCTCCCCATACTTTTGTACTTTGAAAGAATTTGTTACCCATTCATATAGAGGCACTTTTGCTTATTTACAACGCTTGTAAAACATTTCACCTTAATCATTTTCATTTGATTCCAACCCTCTTTGTAATCAAGCCAGAAAATAACACCATTTCTTTGTGTATTCTTTCGATTATAATACACCAGATATAGAATATCTTTCAAATAAACCATTAGATGTTGTTACTGTGTAATTTTTTTGTAGCACACCTTTCTTTCAAATCCCAATTATACACTACAAATAGGGAGATGAATTGTCACTGTGCTTTAAAGAATGTCAACATCTATAAATGTATACTAAATTTAAATGACAAGTTACATAATTCTCAATTTTCCCCAGAGGGCTAAAAAAAGCAGCAATGACAGAAACTTGCAAAATGCTTTGGAATGCAAGATCAAGGACTTCTTAAGCTGATCCCAAACAACTTTTCCTTCCAACATTTTATCTAGTTGGCAACATCCACTGCAATAAATGCAGTTACATTTGTTTAGGTAACCCTTTTTATAAAAAAGGATAACATGGCCATGAAGTAAGAGTTGTAAAGTAAGATCTGTTGAAAACTGCCTATTACAGGTGTCCTGCAATTATTTGTTGTTATTTTGCATTGCCACAGGTCCAGCAGCTTTTATATCATGAAGAGTACTGCAGAGATTCTAACGTAGGTGCATGAGGTTTTTTCTTCATATCAACGTACTTAAACAGCAAACCAGAAAAGACACTTATGAAAGAGATATTTAAAATGCTTAATCACAGCTTGAGGTAGACTGATCTCCAAAATAAAGCTCTTTTACACTTTGATTCGTTCATGACCAACTTCTTTTTGGATCCTTCTCCTTGGAAAAATCTTCCGTTTAAGTGCAATTAGCTGAGGAGAGAAAAAAATACAGTATTTAGTTCTCTGCTGGGCTAAAGGTCCACAGCTGGTCAGGTTTTCATCCTAGAAACTATCAAATCCTTACCACCCATGGTAAATACTCAATACTGTACTTTTTTTTTTCTCATTATGCAGGAAAGGCATTTTTTTATTCCAATTCATCTATTAGATGTGCACATTTCCACTAGACTTCTCAATAATCAGAATACAAGCAGAAAGTAAAAAATACACCATGCCTTTATTCTGATTATTTTAAAGGTTATTTGTGTATTTAAATTAACACCAGGCTACATTCTATTTTTAAAAGATCAGCACAAAGCTGGCATCTTAAAATGGTATTTATATTCCTAACTGTACAACTGAGTACTTCTAAAACCAAGTTACTAATGGAGTTTTCTAATACATACAAAAGGCTGAAAATCAAGGGAAAGAGTCATGCAAAAGTTACAGGTGGGAAAAAAAGTAATAATCAAAAGCCAACCTTTCAAGAATTACACCCTCTTCATCAGACCACGGAAAGTGTTACTTAAGGCCCCAACCTGCAAAGAATTACCCATATGATTTGTTCCATTGACTCCCTCTGAGTTTAGCAGGACTAATCATGTTCAAGAAAGCCATGTTAAGCTTGCAGAAGTGGAGGGGTTTTTCCCCTTGAGTCAGATTCAAAACCTTTTGAATTCAGTAGGAGTCTTTGCAATTACTTAGCGAAGAGATTTTGATAAGGCCTTTAAGTAACTTAGGATTCCTTTCTGGACTAAGTTTCCTTCCACTTAACTTACTATATGCTTCTACCAATATGTATGTTAACAGACCAAGAATTTCAAAAACAGTTACTGAATTTGAGCATCCAAATTCAGCACACTGGTGATGGACCTTACTGTCACAAGGCATCTGAGAAGGTGCCACTCTCTTTCGCCCCATATGACTCTCTTTTCAAGGAATCTCAACATGGTGACTTAAAAATTAAAGCAACCTAATCATGAGTCATGTAACATCTTTACTTCTTTTATGAAGGAAAAATCCTAGCTACTCTTCAAAACCTATTGAAAAAATCCATCCAATGTTACCCAGAAGATTCCACAATCTGTTAAGTGTTATACAGATTTGATAAGAAGACATTAACTTTACCTGTTCAGCAAAAAATGAGATGACTGTAAATACAATAAGTGTTACTAGAACACAGTGGGTCCAGAATTTGAGCTTGTCTCTATATGCCCTCCTGGACAAAGAAAGAAGGAAACAGAAAAACAGCTTAATATATCACAAACGCAAGTATTTAAACTTTAAAGAGTTTCCATGAAACATGCAAAGAAAGTTTTTTCTAGTTCTTAAAGGGTGACTAAAAAGAGGACGTAAGCTCTCTCTTCACAAAGAGCCACAGAGAGAGGACAAGGGGCACCAACTACAAGTTGGACTGGGAGAGGTTTCATCTTGATATAAGGAAATTATTTTACAGCCAAAACAATCATTTACTGGAGCACTCTCCCCAGAGACATGGTAGAGTCCGCACCACTGGAAGTTTACAAGACACAACTGCTCAGGGTGCTAGATCATAGAATTGTTTAGATTCTCTGAAATTCCCTCGAAGACTGAGTCCAACTGTTAAGCTAAAACTGCCAAGTCCACATCCTACTTGTAGCAACTATGGTTCTGCAGTCACAAGCAGAGAAGGGAAAGAGTCATACTGAGTAAGTCCTTTTTGACCAAACTGCAATTCCCTTATGTGCTACAGTTATATATATACACCTGTAGCCAGGACACTTGACAGCTGGCAGGATACAGTCTCATCTAGGCACCTTTTCCCACAAAATGTTGGGCCAAATGATCTTCTGAGGTCCCTGCCAACCTGGGCTGTCCTGTGATTCTGAAAATACTTTGATTTCCACAGGCACGTTGGCATGCCTTAACCCATCCTGGTAGAATCATCTTTGGCTACAAACAAGTCAAAGTAAACTGTCTTTTTGAAGCTACAGAAAGTCTTGATGGAGGGTCTCAAAAAGAGAGGCAACACTACGTCTGCTCCTCCAGCACAAATTTCTAAAGCTAACTGCTGAAATGGGTTTGCCCCCTGGTTCCTCCACCACTATTACAGCAGGGCTTGTAGCACTGCAATCATGCATACAATCCTGCTGATTCCTTCTACAGTTCCTCTAATATTTTCTATTTTCTTATCAACAGCTATTTCATGATTTGCTGGTCAGCAACAGGTTTACTTATATTAGTCTCGTGTAATTTTTGTCACTGGATTTGTCAGCGTTTTGCTTGTCTTCTCAAGTCAAGTACTCCAATTTCTTAAGTTGTTATTTATAAAATGGCAAGAGATAAACACAAAAAATTCACATATTGTTCAAAAATGAGACACACATCTTTTCTGATTATTATACAGATGGTTATTGCTATGTGACAGATTTTATAAAATCACTTAGTGAGAAATATAACAATGGTTTGGGGTGTTTTTTACATTTAAAGAAAGCCAGAATTCCTGATTTATTTTTCAAAAACCCAAATAAAGGAACAAACCAACAACTTTTGTTTGCAGTAGGTTAGGACCAATTGATAAAATGTTAATGACTATTTAAGCACTAGAAAAACCCAAATCCTGCAGACCTCAAATTTTAGTCCATTGAAATCTTACCACTCTATTTTCACTGGTAATTCTTTCATGACAATACTGGGGGAAAACCAGCTTGTAACCAATATCTTCGGCAATTATATCTTGTTGCAGTACAGTAACTTGAAAAGAACTTGCGGAACATACCATTCTTGGAGTTCATGCATGTGAAGGAAACGATTCCGATATTCCCTTGGCAGTTCAAATTGGGAAGGTATGGGAAACATCGACTCATAAAAATCCCTAAGCACCGCTTTCACTGTTTGTGCATCCTTATGATTGTGATCAATATTGTCATTTAGGCAAACAAATTTTCTAGAAAACGAGATGACATTGTTAGACTATTTCCTTGATAATACGGCAAAGGCATTGCCAAACCAGTAACACAAACATAATCCTTTAGAACAAAATTGAAACCATATCCTTTTAAAACCAGATATATTTTTTACTGTTGCATTATTTTAAATTAATTTTATTTTAATTCTAAGAGCACTAGAGTTGAGAGCAAGTCAAAACCTCAGAGGAATCCACTGACAGGCCACATCTCTAATTATATAATGCTGCCATCTAACGGGCACTAGAGTTTGCACCATCCCAGTGCCCATTGAACTGAGCATTACAATCTGAGTAAGGATTTTTATCGTTTTGAATTATGATGAGTAAAGTCTCTTAAATAACAAAGTGAGCTCCACTGTAGGAGGGAAACATACTAAATTATTAATATTTTAGTGTGTATGCTGCATTCTTTAGAGAAAATCAACATAAAACTATAGAAGATTGTATAAGAGAGGGCAAAGCTTGGTCTCTAGGCTTTGGATTACTGAGAACATTACATAAATTGGACAAGACACACCTCAAATCACAGACCCAAAGCTGGACTTGTATAATCAACCAAAATACAAACAACAACAATTTGGATAGAATTCACATGGAAATCACTGTGATCAAACAAGCATGCTCCCAATAATTCCTCTTGCAGAGACCTATTTCTCAAAGAAACATGCAACTAAGTTACTGCAAATAATTGAACTAAAGCAGCAGCTAACTGTACTAGACTGCTATGTACCCTTGGCCACTCTGACCTGGTGCTCGACAACAAAAATACCCCTTCCCACATTTGGGCAAGGTTATGTGCTTTATTTATATTGTGAGATACAAGACCCCTACATTTTCCCCAGAGGCAGAAATCATATCTGGTGACATATGCCTTGTCATGGCTAACCTTTGTAAATAAGCAGTTCTGGTCAGCTGTATTCTCTATAGTATGGTGTGCTCTTTCAAAGAGCAAAGTTCAGACTTCCTACAGGAATCTGGAAATTAGCAGAACTATGGAGCTTGTATATGAGCCCACACAGGGAATTACCACTGAACGGCAATGTACTGCATCTGGCATAATTGGTAACCCTGCTCTAGAGACAATTACATGCAGGGGAGAAACAGTCATTCAAATTGCTGCATCTGAGAAGAAAAATACGCCTCTCCAAAAACAAGCAGGCTGTATCTCCTGTATCAAGTAATACTATGCAAAGCAGCTGGTTATGGCAATCATGGCTACACTATAAGTGTTTTGGGAGTTCACTCTGGACTGTCCCTGACCTTGTCCCTTGGACTGGCAGCTCATTAGCCCTGGGAATGCAGCTGTACTCCTGGAGCGTATATCCCTTTTTAGTTTCATCAAAAAGAGATGCAGCTTACAGACTGAGAGGTTGTTACACACAGCAAACCAAAGCAACATACGGGATTGATGAGGATATTAGCACATTTGTAATGGAAAGACTGTTTAAATTCAACCAGAAGAAACCAAACGTGACATTCCTTTGGATATTCCAGAATTAATGCCTAGACGATTAACACTCACTTTGCCTTAAGGGTGCAAACCGAACATTTTTGGGAGATCAGTAACTGAATGACACTTTTAGTTCATTCCAAGACTAAATTCCAAGGCACTAAAAACCTGCTTTTAGAGACTGGGTATAATTATTGGTTTGTATGCAAGGAAAACATAGCAAGAGAAGGAAATGGCCTGCCTACATAACTGTGCCAGCTCTCCTTTGTTAACAAGATATGACAAAAGTATCTGCACTACACTGCAGGAAAACAGCCCAGGCAATCAACTCAATCTCACTTTGTGAAACATGAAGGTGAAAAACCTATGTTACTCAGGCCTCTTTGAGTCTAACAAGACTTGAAATCACCCCTACCTTTAAAAAAACCCAACTCGTAGTCAGCAGACAAAGAAATAGAGAAGGAAAACGAAGCAGCAGGATGGGCTAGAGCACTGCCTACTTTCCTTTTAAAATGGACCATTGTGGGAACTGGAATGCAGGAGTTATGTGGCCAGAAGGCACTCTTTGAAAGGAACAGCAATAGATACAAACCACTTGCAGCTGTAAAGTGTATCAAGACTAGCATTTCCCTTTCTGAATAAATAACCTAGCAAAAGCGGTACAGTGTTGAGAGGAAAGTGGAAATCTACTCTTCATCTACAAATACAAATTATGCTACAGTTTTACAGGCAGCTGAGATTACCCAATAGCTTTCTGTGACCAAAAAAGGAGGCTTCACTTTCTCTGGCCTAAGGTACCTGGTTCTACTTTCCTCTTTGCTCTGCCTTTTGACACTTGTCAGACCTCTTGCAGCCCAACTCATTAAACTGGCAGAAAACTCTGGTTTTCTGAAGACAGAAGCCAGATTCCTTCCATGTTGTAAAAGAGCAGAAAGCACAATAAATATGCAAAACTGATTTCATAACAAAATAATCCACACCTAACTCCTAGTATAAAATACCTGCACAAAGCAGGTCAAACAGTTCTTCCTTTAAAATAAAATTGTCTGCAATATAAACTGTATGCCCTCTAGAATGGCAAAAATGAAAGCTTCAAAAATAGCTGAAGTTTCTAAGTCTTCAAAGATTTTAGATAAACAAAAATGTAACAAATTATTGAGATAGCCCCTGGCATAACAGAGAGAGAAGTCAGCTTCAGTCAAACAGGAAAAATCAGAAGTACTTTTGGTTCAAATTGGTCTCACCCTGTAACACACAGTTTAGAAACACATGGCAATAAATTATCTTTTAAATACAAAAGAAGTTTAAAGAATCAAACCAGAAAATTGAAACCATCTCACAACTTCACACAAATCATGAAACAGGATACCTGGGATTTTTTCGTATGTCATCCAGCTGACCAACTACGTGAGAAACATTTGTGCGAATCATTTTGAAGGCAATTTCCTCTTCTCCCATGATTTCAAACCTTATTGTTAAAATAATATTTATGCATTAATAAGACAGCCTAAAGTCTGGTTCAATAAATATCAGTCTTGTATTTAACATTATTTAGCAACATTTTTCATGTGACTGGCCAACCTTCATTAGAATTTGCCATTTGCTTTCTAACAATACACTTAAATTTTTAAATTAAGGGTCTTGCACAGAACCACTTTTCTGTAGATTTATTCGTAACCACCTATAAATCATAGATCTGAATTCTAAGAGAAAGCATATAAAATATGAACATTTGACCCCGAGTTAACAGTCTTACATTAGTGGTTAGTACCAGACTTACATTAAGATAAGTAAGGTGAAAAATGTAAGAAAGCACCCTGAAGGCTTCTTCAAGTCTCACCCAAGAATCTCCTCCACTTATAAAGCTCATGTCACTCTCACTCCTCTGTCTCACAGGAAAGATACAAGGTAGTTAAGACTAAAATGCTTTGTCTGTTCTTTTCTTCTTTTCAGCTTCAGTAGAAGGAAGGATGAAGTAGATTTACAACTTCTAGGTACAGAACTGGCTCTTTCCTCCTTTATATGCTCCTTGAACTGCACTCACTCTCTAGCCATCAAAACGTACTCTGGCTTACTGCTGTACAACACAAATTAGGAAATGGCCCAAGATGACACAGGTAACATGGAAATATTTAGTCTACTAAGCAAACTATGAAAAAACCCTCATCACTCTGCACAATGACACATACATAGGTTAACAACAGTATGTTTCTTTACTTCCACTGTTAAAGTAGTTTGAGCTGAGACTTATTATCATACACACAATATCTTGGGTTATGTGTATTTATCCCTCTTCTTACGGCTTTACAACACTTAGCATCTCTTTTCACAGGACTGCCAGAACATACCTATATTTGTTTTTGTCCTTGTATGCCTTACGAATCCTGTCAGTCACGGGTTTGCAGTTAGTCACTAGGTTTTTGGTTACTGGAGGCTGGAAGAAAACACTGTTTAGATTATAGGTTACTGAAAATTACAGTGTGTTGTAAAGGTGTACTTTGTAAGAAAATTTGTATTACAGCTAGGAAGGCCTGCGTATACTTTACTCTCCTGGAATCAAAAGCAATAGTTTTGTTATCATCTCCTGAGGGAAGAAACATACTTGTACATAACATCACAATTTCCTATTCTACAAATAATATACGAAAAATACAGATTATCTTTTGGCAAAAACACTGCAACTTCATTCTCAGTAAAACATTCAAAAATTCTAACTCATTTGACAGCTGTCTGACATTCCTCTGATAAAGGCCACCAGAAAAACTGGCCAGGCAAACTCTGCACAACAGCTGATACACATGTTGAAACAATTCTGGCAAACAAAAGCCCTGTTCTCAAGGAGTATTTCCGTGGTAGTAGGTTAATTCCAAGAAATATAGCTGTTGCAGACAATAGATGTAACAATTAACTCTGTGCTGAGCACAAACACTATTTTGCTGCTATTTGGAATGACTGATAACATTAGTACATTAGGCATTACTGCTTAGATTAGTAATTTTTATTAACTCTCCAAAAAGTTTAAAGTAATTTAACATTGTTCCCAACCACTGAGACTTATTTTTAACCCATCTTAAAATATATTCATGGTGGCCATCCTTTAATTACTACTATTCTTAGAAGTTTTTACTTCACAAAGTTTTTCAGAATGACTTGAAAGCAAAGAAAAGAGGCGAAATGAGGTAAGGCTGAACTCCATGAAAGATCTTCAGATCCTCACACTGTACAGGGCTCTCAAATCCACACTTCCATTCCTTCAAATTATGCTGATGGAATGGCCTTATATAAAATTTTGCTGTAATTCAGAATTAGGGGGAAATATTTAATTATTTAATTATAATTATTATAAATAATTATATAGATGTAGTTTTTAAAACTTTATAACATAACCTGGTAAGAATATAAGGTAGGATAAATATCTAGAGGGAAGAAAAAAAAAGGAAAAAAGTCAGTATTCATATACATTTATCTACACACATTTTGCAGATCTCTGTACTATGATTTGCATATGTTGGGGACCCATAGTGTCTTCTACTACCTGAAAGTTCATGATCTATACTCATCAAAATTATTTTTGCCTTGATAATGTATTGACTTGAAGCTGTAAGAAATGAGCTGCAAAAAATCAGTTTGCAAAGTACATCCATGCATTTTATTCAAATGCATGGGTCGATGCAGGAATTATATTATCACTGTAAAAGCAATTTAGGTATTAGTATCAGATCTGAAGTCCAGCAGCTTTTGATGATGATTTAACCCCTAAAATAGAAATTTAGAACTTAAATCACTAAGTAACATTTAGTCCTAAGACCTCAATGTTTACAGAATCACAGACTGGGTTAGGTTGGAAGGGATCTTAGGAGCTCAAGTGGTCCAACTTTCCTGCTCATGCAGGCTACCTGGTAACAGTTGCTCAGGGCTATGTCCACGTGTCCCTTATACCAAGGAGCCTGGAACCTGATGCACCACTCTGGGTGTGGCCTTACCAGTGCTGAGTAGAAAGGAAGGGTCATCTTTCTCGACCTGCTGGCAACACTTTGTGCAGCGCAACCCAGGATACTGTTGCCCTTCTATATGGCAAGGGCACACTGCTGGCTCATGTTCCATTTGGTGCACACCAGGATCCCCAGATCCTTTCCTGCCAAGCTGCTTCCCAGCTGGGTAGCCCCCAGCATAACACTGCTGCACAGGCTTTCCTTCCTAGGTGCAGGATTCTGCACTTCTCCTGGGTGAACTTCATGATATTCCTGTCAACCTAGCTTTGGATATCAAAATAAGTCAGTCTAAAGCCTTTAAATTCTAAAGATGTCCATCTGGTAGTTTGGTTGTCTTTTGGATTTTGGGATTTTTTTTTTAAATACATGGGTTAAAACTCAGATAAAGACTTAGGAAGTTCTAGACAGGGAGGTATTGGGCTTACTGTCTTTTTGGCTTACAACAGTAAATTTTCCTAACAAGGATGACTTTTTAAATCCCAGTTATAAGAACATTCTAAACCTCAGCTTTTCTCTGCTTTTAAAGAAAATTAAGGGTTTGTAAGTTAGGAAGCAGCCTATAAAATGTTCATTTTTTAACACTTACTTCAAGTAAACACAAGTAGTAATTTTTGTAAATACCTTCCTTCTAGAAATCAAACCAGCTTTTAAAGTAAAGTAAATATATACTCAGGAAAGAAAATAAGCAACTTTTACGATCAATGTTTCTTACCAGATTTGGATCATAATATGCTTCCTGAGTTGGAGGAATAACATGGATCTGAGTGATGTTGGCAGGAAGAGCTTTGGAGCAATTTATTAGCATTTGTTCTAGACCTGTCAAATCCTAACAGAAAGAAAGGGGAAAAAAAACCCATTTAAAATCCTGTTTTCTCACTGACATAGTTCTAAAAGCCCAGGGTGCACAATCATATTTAGTGTTATCTACATAACACATTTCCTTGCTATTGTCCACAAAAGAAGACTTAATATTCAGCAGACCCCATTTCAGTAACTGCAAAGTCAGTGGGACTTTCCATATACATAAAGCAAAGCGAATGCTCAGTACAGAGCTGAACTGAGACCAGATAAGGTATGACTTAATGCCATTTTCATTTAAAATTAAAACCACACCTTTACTAATAATGTCAGGACAGTACAGAGTTCCCAAATCAATGCTGGCACATTAAACTCCAAATTAAGACAAAAAAAGAACAAAAGAGTGAACTGCAAGGACAGGAAGATTTTCTGATAAGGTACAGGCCAGGAACACACTAAAGCAGGGCTGTGTTTTGACTATGCCAACGATTTTGTGCCCTCTGTCATGAACAAATTGTTTCATTGGTTTGTGCCATTTCCTCTCTGTAATGCAAAACCAGTACACTTTGCTCTCTACCTGTATGTTTAAGAATGCAAGTTCTACAAAGACCATGCCTCTGTCTAGCAGGTTCCTAGAAAACCAGAGGTATGAGTCCTTGTAAATGATCATACTATTTATTAGTATGACTTCCCTGCTACTCTTTCTCTCAATTCTTTCTTTAGGCCACAAGTTCCTCATGGCAACAACTCTCTTTTACTGTGTGCAGAAACTACAATAAGCACAGCAGGATCCAACTTTCGACAGTGACCATTTTTTTTGACCAACTCACACTGTGTTCTTGAACTCAGACACCAGTGAGCCTGATGCTGCTAAAACTCAGTTTAATGGTAGACTCCACAGAACAAATAATGATAAGTAGAACACAATGCTATATTCTCCAGGTAATATTTAAAAATTGCCAAATGTTACTGACGCTACAAGCAAGGATAAAATTGGACTCGTTTTATTTGAACTATTTTGGACTTTAAAACTGAATCGGTAAGGAAAGAGTACCTGCAAACTTAATGGTAGCTCATGGATCCTTGTGGCCAACGTGCGAATCTCTCGGTCAGACAAGATGCCTGACTGGTCTGTATCAACTTCATCAAAAATCTGAGAAATGTTCAGTGGCTGAACTGCACTCATAAGATAGTAGAAATATGAAAAAGCGAACTGCATATCTTCAGAGTGACGCACTTTGTGAAATGATGTCTTGTCAAACTCCTCAGGAAACCTAGATAAGAATGGAAACTAATTTAGCACTCTAATTTCTTGAAGAAAACATTCCTTACCTAAAAATAAATTCTTATCTACAATTTTGAAATGGCCTCAAAAGTCTCATTGTATCACAACTATCATGTTGTAATAAATTTATTTCCTTTTCCAAAGTATCATTTTAATGAGCAGCCATTGACACACTGGAAATGGCTACAGCAAAGCAACGGAGAGGTAGCATTTCCCAAAGTTTTACATTATTCCAAACAAAACCACACTCACATATCCTGGAGCTCTTGCATAACAGTACGGTCAATCATGTGAGGCATATGAGCAGGGACTTTACGAGATGTAAATCCAAACTTGCTGTTTAAAAGCTTATTTACATATCGAAGGGAATCAGCAAATGTATCTTTCAGCTGCCTTCCAAAATGTTTACCTTCAGTAAAGTATGACATTTGTTTGAGTAATGACTCTTCTTCCTAGAGAGCAGGACAGGCATAAATGAAGGTTACATTACTGAAAACGTCAGAAAATACTAGACACACAAGAAAAATGACATTTCAGCCAGCTGCCAACTCCTTCCATATCTGAAAATGGGAAGAGAACTTTTAAATATTTTTCTTCATATTCCTTAGTTCTTTCTTTAAAAAAAAAAAAAAAAAAAAGGAAAATTTTTCCTTGAAAAAAAAAATTACTCTAAAAAAGACTTCCTTAATATTTGTGCTCTGACACCTCATACACACTATTCGTCATCATATTTATTTGTAATACTGCCCCTTTTTTGCAGATTATTCATCCATATTTGATACACTGAAATTCTATGAAAATAAAGATTCCTCCTGCAAAATTCAGTCTCAGATGAACAGAGAGGGGTAGTCTTTTAAAAACATAGTATGAGGAATAGGGCAAAGCAGCTGCTACCAACTGAAGCACAGTCTATTCTCAAGGTTTTCAAAACTGCCAAAATGCTTTGGCTGAAGGCAGAGGAAATTTCCTATACATTTTCTTGACACAATCTAGATAAGCAGTCTCCTTGCAGACTTTCAATTTAACTTTTAGAATGTAAGTATTTATCATTATACCTACTTTCTGCATTTTCTAAACATAAACTGAATCCATACCTGCATAAATGCAATCAAAACAAAATTTAAGCTTTCTGTTATAGTGCCATATGTGTCTGAACAATAGCACTGTGACAACATACAACGAATAAAAAATGAATTTGACCACCAAGAAAAGGTAGTAGAAAGGGAACAGAAATAGTTATTTGGCTTTTACCACCTAGCTAAAAGAAGTCCAGACCATAAACAAGTCAGACTTGATGTGAAAAGCAGCTTTCAAAAAAATCTCAGCATCTGCCTCAAAAGCAAAGCACATTCCAAATGTATAGATCATATTAACAGTACTCCAATAAATGCAACTATTCCAGTAAGGAATGACATAAAGATACTCACATCAAGAAGGTCCTGGAAATACTTCTTTTTCTCCCATGGCAAAAAGCCTTGGTAACTTCCAGCATAAGACTGTAATTTCCTTCCCACTAGCCCCTCCTTTATATTTGCATCCACCTGCTCATGCCCTTTTCCTCCTTCCATTCCCTGTGCGCCTTCACCAGCATCAAAATTCCCAGTATGTTTTGATTTCTGTGTTTCCCTTAATATGAGTGCATTCAATACTTTTTCTCGAGTTTCATTTTTTTTCCCCATGCTCTGGGAGGGAAGTGTGGCTTTAGGCTGTACTTTATAAATATGTTTATCTGTGCTCATTGTCACAACAGTCCCCTTTGTTCCCATAAGCCTTGAAGGAACTTCTTCATTTGCTTTTACTGTTTTTATTTTGCCATCATTTACATCTTTATAAGGCTTCTCCCAGCTGCTATGGTTCTTCTGATCTTCTGAATGATTATGCATGCCCTTCTTTCCCAGGCCTACAATACTCTTTGTTGTGGTTAAAAACTGGAAAGGTCTCAGGAGAGCAGCCTTGGATAGGTTATATCCTTTCTGAGTTATATCACCATTTAGTAGTTTTAAGTCCAGTTTCTGCAGTGCTAGTTGAACATCTTCAGGAAGAAGAGACACATTTACTGATGGGATTATCACTTCTTCAGGCACACTCTCTCTTGTGCCATTTCGACGTCTCTTGACTCTTGGAAAGCGTTTTTCTTCTGGAATATCCTCAAATATCATTTCAGCTTCTGGTACTGAAGTTACACTTTTAAAATCAGAGTTAGATTTTTGCACAGAAGTTGTGTTCAGTTTTGGTTCCTCTCTAGTATCAACTTCAACAGCTATTTGCATTTTAAACTCTTCATCATTTTTATTTAGGAATGTAAGGTTAAAATAGATCACAGTTGTGTTCATGCCACTATGCATGATGAGGTGGATAGTCTTCCATTTGTTAGCAACTGAAGCATGTCGGATAATTGGATTATCACTGTATGAACCCTCAATTCCTTTCTTGGCTATTTCACTGAAGCTGAAGTAGGGCAGACATTCACCTTTGGGAATAACATAGTAGGTCTGATTAAGCTGAAGCATCACCCTGAACATCTCTTCAAAGTGATCTGGAATAAAAACCCAGAAGAAACAAGAAACAAAACAAATTTCTGTCAATTTTCAGCATGACATTTATCTTTTACTCTTTTCTTAACTGCAGTGTGCCCAGCTATAGTCACTGTATTAGCAGGAAGACAGCTTTGTGAAAGAACACTTACTCTAGTTTCAAGCTTCTTGCTCACTTATCTTCAATAATGGATGACTAGAACATACTCAGATATATAAAGCTACCAGACACTCCCATGCCAGTTCTAAAAGCCAGTATAATTTATCACTCTTTCAGTCTCTACCTGAAGAGCCTAAGTGCCTCATTATCACACGTCACTTAAAATTATGTATCAGTCATAAGTAGCTTGCCCATATTACATTTTTGCCACATTTTAGGAGAGTAATGTTACGACAGCTGGATTTCACTGCTACAGTGCTGCATCTTGAAATGAAATTTTCAAAATCAGATAGGCTGAAAGGAACTTCTCCCTCCCACAGCAGAATATAGATTATCTGTCATCTCCCATATGAACAAAACCTCACTACCAGCAACAGAATCACCAGTAACACATTTGTCCCAGCTGAAATGCAGGGGAGCCTCTGCTCTTCCAAACAGGACAAATCCTTCTCCTGCATATACCAGACAGCACTTTCAATCACTTCACTCACTCCTGCTAATCTTTCATATCTAAATGAACTTCAGACAAGTTCACTTGTGACTGAAAGTAGCCTTTGGCAAGAGCCCAGGGCCAGACTTGAACTCACACTGTCAGCATCAGAGAGGTTCTTTGAAGTTTTTTAACTGCTACAGGCATCATCAATTCAACTGTCTTTAGTCACGTAAAGATGCTTTGCACAACTGAAATGGGATTTCCCCACTTAGAATGTTGGCTTCTTGGGGCAAGGAGTTTGATGCTTGCTGCTCCATAAGGTATCAAGGTCCCACCCATGCTTGGTCACTAACAGTTTTATTAAATAAAGCAGCAAATAATATTGATTCAGGCTTGGATTAGTGAGTACAAGAAACACCTGACTTTCTCCAGCTGCTAGCAGCTCTTTCCCACAGCACAGTACAGGACAGCTTAGCCCAGTCTGGAAGTAATGAGGAACCAAAAAAGATCAGGCAATTCAAGAGAATTCCCATAGCAAGTTTATCAGCATTGCTTTTTACATACCCTGGCCACAGTCACCAGCATCAAATCCACATGAAAGGACATTGCAGGCCTGGTCACAGAATTTGTCTGCTAGCCAGGAATTAGCACAGCCTTGGTTACAGTAGGAAACTCCACTTATTCCTGCTCCAAACTGCCAGGGTGGGCCATTCCCAATGCCTCCAACTGCACCTCCACCAGCAACATAACGATTACCCCCACTGTTACCTAGAGAAAAAAGAAAAAACAAACCCACCCAGAAGTAAGAATTTCAAAGAAGCAAAGAAAGGCACACTTAAGCCACAATGTTAAAGCTAGAGTGAACACTCAACAATCATCAGTGAAATTAAAAAAGGGCAAATCCTAACCAGACCTCTGAGTTTGTGCAAACTGTAGATTTTACACTCAGTGTAGAAGTTTAGGTATCAAATGAAAAGGGTATACAAAGTGCCAACATCTTTTGTCTTAACTTCAAAAAGGAAGGCAGAAAACTGATTTACTACTCCTGGTGCTTGCACTCTTGACTTTACAGCCTCCTAGAAAGGTATCACTTCCTCAATCCAGAAGTACCACTTCGTTTTATCACACTGCAGTCCTGAAAATTTTATCTAGAAACTAATAGTGCAGCTTCACAGTCCACTATTATTTGGATTCTGAGTCCAAATAATACATAATACTGTACATTATTATTAATATATAATAATTTAAATTTCAAAACCCCTCCTTTCAGGTAGACAAATTTGATACCTAAAGAAAGATTATCCTATACCCTACTAATGCCCTGTGCCTAAAATGCCCTGTCATTTTCCATAGAAATTTATAAGTCAACTTGTTTCTTTATTACTACGGGAGGCAAATTCTGTAGTTATATGAAAAAGACAAATTACAGAATTATTCCTGTAAGGAAAAGCAAACAGTTCACTTTTTCTACATTTAACATTGCTGTCTTACCAATGCAATCACCTCCATCCCAATCACATGCTGAGTTATTACAGGCTTTATCACAGTAACCATCTTTAATCCATGAGCCAGGACATCCCTCGGCACAGTTCGGCACAGGCCAAGTCAAGTAAACCTAGAACAACATTACAGTCTGAGACAAGGACTGGCAAATAGAAGTCAACTGAGCTTGTTTCTTCAAATATGGAGACTTACAATAATGTCTCCCTGTGTACAGTACCTTAAGATTCCACAGAGCTTTACAAACAGCATTTAAACCCTACTGCCTGCGAAGTAAATGTCATCCCTTTCAAACAGAAGGAAGAACTGAAGAATTCTCAAGGCCATACAGCAAAGCAGCAACGGCCAGAAATGGAAAATAGGACTTCCCAAATCTACTTCTGCAAACCATATTCCAATGAAGACTAATATCTTCTCTTTTTTCAGATAAGAAGGGTGAACTTAAACTCTGAAATAGCTCTGCAGTTCACTCGTTCTCCTGACTCAAAATGTTTCTTCATTACTAACCAGTCATGAGATAAGCAGCACATGTTGAACATAATCCCTGAAGCATCTGATCCTGTATGACTTAAATAATCCTGAGAATTGGCAGGGTAAAAAAAAAGTGTGTGTGTATTTTCAGCTGGGGAGGCATTAAAAACCCCACACATTTTCCTTTAGACCTTATTGTTTCAAGATTTCAGCAGCACATTTCCTACTGTAACACTTGCTGATCAGGTTATCATGAACAACACTGCACCTAAGCTGACTTCATCATCATAACTGTGATGAATACCAAAAGAACAATACAAATGCTGTAACAATATGATTGTGCAGTTATATGCCTGTATCTTTACAGATTTAAAACAACTAAAAAGCTTCCTAACATTCCCAAGTACTGAAGCAGTTATTTTAATGTAGCTTAAACTAATTTTGTTCAACCCTTCTGTATTTGTGTGCAAGTGTGCACATCTGCCTGCATAAAATGTTTAATTCAGTGGTCTCTGGTGCCTTTTGTACTCACTGCTTTAATAGAAATAACATATAAATCTTCAATTTTTCCCTCCATGTCACCCTTGTAGATCAAGCTAATGCATGAAAACCCTGCTGGCAGTCAGAGTGCTCATGCATAACTGTTGCAAATATTTCCTCAGCCTGCTTTCCTAGCTTAACCCCAGTTGTTGATAATGGGTCTGTTGAAAGGCTAAATTACTTTACACTCAAACGTGGAACAATAGCTATTATTTTAGCAAATAATTATATATATGATATATATATTATATGATTATATGTAGATTGGGCAAAGACATTATGGGTGTCTGGAACAGAGGCAATTAATGGCAAACTTAAATATTAGACCAGTTTAAATTCCATCTGAACTTGGTGTTCCCACAGAAAAGTTGATTTTTGTTTGCTTTGAGTATTTCCCACAAAACAAAAAGAATTCAGAGGGAAGGAAGTCTGGCAGCTGCCAAACATCAGTCTTACCAGTGCTCCAACAGAGAGCAGGGGAATTAAAGAATTAACACAGAAACTTAAGTGAATCCTGACAGAAGAACCATTATAACCCCCCAAACCTACGAGTGAATATGAAAAAGAATAATCCAACAGACATCAACACAGCACAGAGAAGAGCCTTCCACACCCTGAATCTTTTCTAACAGTTCTCTAATTAAGAACAATGAACCTTTAGAGATAAAAGGGGGAGTGAATGCTCTCCCTTTCCAAGTAGCATTCCTTTGATTTTTATCATATTAGAGTAGAAAAATTCTACTTCTACTAAAATATCTTTTCATTATGGCTTACCTTTTGACCTTTTGAGTGACTGTAAAAATCATCAGGCCAAACATCCTTCCCAAACATAACATCATCATTGAGATAAATAAACTTCTGAGAAAGGCCACTGATACGATGAATATGACTTTCAATAGCTGGTGAACTGAAGGTAGGCAAGTGACTCACATTCTGAAATATTTCCTAAAACAAGAAAATCCCCAACAACCAAAAACAGTTTCAGAATGCAGAAAATAATTAATTAAATAAATAAATAAATCCACAAAACCAAAACCATAAGAGGTCAAGCACACCAGATATTTGATATGTATCTACTAAAAAAACCAAAATGTATCAAAAACAAGGATAGTTACAAAAGAAAAAAGTAAAGATATTTAAGCAAAAAAAAAGAAAAATTCTGCTGCTTAACTAAGAAACTGCACCTGTTTGATCACAAAGACACAAACTTTCACACACTCTTCTTTCACTGAGTACTGGACCAGGCTCAGTGTACACTTATAATTCTCATTAATTTCAGGCTGCACAAAATTTCCAGCAAACTGAACCTGTTACAGCTTTCAAAAAGTCAGGATTGTTGTATCTCTTTCAAGTAACTTCACCAGCAGACAGCAGAAGTTGAGTAAGTATCTCTTTAGCACTTCAGTTGTGCAGAGTTCCTATGCCATGTCCAGAGACCAAAATTACTTCTGAATTTGTAATATGCTACTAGAGAATTTAGGTTTCACTTAGTCAGGAAGCTTGAAGGATTCTCCTTCTCTTTTTAAATAACATTTTTAGAATGCATAGCTACTTTTTCTGTAGCCACCTTCTTAGTTTCAGCAATTGTAATCCATCCTGTCTCAGCACAAGCTTATTAAGTTATTACTAGTTCTGAGAGACTGTTTATAGATTCAGATTACATTTTCCTCTCCCCAGGTTTTTATAAATAGACTCTATAAGGAAATCAGACATAGATATATGTTAGCTGAAGCTTCAATATTTGGAAAAGTGAAATAAGTACAGGCTTGATATATATTCAGCTATCTGTTTAGCCAAAATGTAAGGATAGATAATAAAATCCTGGGTGAGACAGGGAAGAGGTTGTCATTTCTTCCAAATAAATGCAGCCTTTTCCTGCAAGAGGATAACTGCATTTCAAATCAGACAGGGTATCTTTGCTGGCCCTTTCATAGCGGTGGTCTTGTTGAATTTTACCTGATGTGTCACTATAGTTATCCGAGGATTATCCAGGTTAAGCCAGGAAGGAATCTGCCCGTTGGTGACGATGAAAATGTGCCGCACCCAAGGGGCGTGTCTCTCTATTGATCGCAACGAGTACCGCAGCTCTTCGTTGTCCTCAAAGCGGCTGGCAGAAACATCTTCATCCTGCTTAGACTACAAAGAGAAAAAAAAAAAAAATCCTTTCTTAGATTTCGGAGCACTGAAGTTCTGACCCAGCTACGTAAGGACAGTGTGCTTTGGCATATGGGTGCATAAGCACTTCAGGACTTAGATATTCAAAAATAAAAAGTACGTTGATGATAACTGCTATTCTTATAAAGAATTACATTCTTCCAAATTATCAAGGTGAACAATACAATGTTCTGACATCACTGGCTGATCACCTAGTATCATTAGGATGTCTGCTGACCATGCTGAAAGAAGTTCTTGAAGAAAGAAGCAGAAAAGACACCCCCCTCCTGCATTTCAAACCAGCAACATCACCTTCCAGAAATTCAGTTTCAAGAGGTCTTTCAAGTACCTTGCAACATAAGCTGTATATAAATGTCACCTAATACAGATATACTGGAAGTGTCACGATGTAGCTGCTCTTCAATTATCCCCTGCTCTATTATTTTAAAGAATTTAAGCAGGAGAAAATGAACAAAACTTGGCCTAATATTCACTATCAAATAGCTAAATGTTTCCATATACTTTTACTCAATAAAAAATGTTTCAGTTAGAAACTCATCAGTTAAGTAACAAAATTAGGTTATAGGACACTGAGATGTATGTATTTCTTTTCACTTTTATGAGAACTTAGTGACCTCTCCTAAAACCAGCAAGTAGTAAGGCTGCCCAAAAGGAACTTTTCTAAAGCCCAAATGAAACAGAAAACTCAATAAAACAGATGAATGTTTAATAATTACCATTTTCACTGCAGATTCTACACACTGTATATAGGTTTTCTAATATGTACAGTAACACAGCTTTCACATTCACAAAAGAGTAACAACTGAAAACATTTTAGCAACACCAGCAGCCACTGGCTAGGTGCCCATTCACAAAATAAAGCATAATTTTAACATGGGAGAATATAGAGTTTAAGATCAGGTTGGTGTTAACTAGGAAGAACTCCCCAAAATTCCAGGTCACAGGTTACAAAGACAGACTGCAAGCTTTTCAGGAGTGGGTACATTAACCATGCCACCTGAGATTTACTGTAAAATTAAATTCCAGTAGGAGGAAGAATCCCAGGATTTTAGAATATCTTATCTTGAAACAGACACCTTGCTGTTTAATTTCCTGTTCTTAAACCAGACATCCTTCATTGTATCAAAAGCATTTAAAGTAAACCTCCATTCTTTACAGACATCTGTATTTCAGGACTTCAACATTTTTGAAAGAGAAGCAATTAGCACTTGCTCAGCATAAATGATGCTGCAAAGCAAAAAATGCCGAAGAAATATATTGGTAACGAGATAATCATGTTTGTTAAAAGAACCCTCCATCTCCCCACACAAGAAGCCTGCTTATCTGCCAGTCAGGACCAGTTAAGCCTTTCAGGACTTGACTGCACACAGCTTTATCAGAACATGTGCAGAGGGCAACATTTTTCACTTAGAAGAGAACATGAAAATTTAAATTAAATATCACACTGTTTGATCCTTCTTTCCCATTGATTTGAGAACTGGACAGTGTTCTTGTGATGTTTTCTTACAAGCTAATAAATATTTGACTCTTAATACTTCCAAGCTTCTGGAAAAATTCCCACGGTTCCTTATCACTGACTAGTTAGCCTCTACTTGCAGTTCTGAAATGCTGTAATATTCACCTGCTGTAAGAGAATTTACCCACCTGACTGACAGAGCTGAGGTCCCACAGTAAATAAGCAGGATTAAGCATCAATTCTTTCCCATCTATAGTCATGTTCTTCTTTGCTTGCTTGCTCAGTTCTTGGAAACCCTTGGGCTTATTCAGTTGCAAGAGAGCCACGCTGGCTTCGGAATAGAGCTGCAACTATACAAGCAGAGAAAACAGCTCCAGCAGCACTCTTCCTTTTCCATCTTTTTCTTGGATTATTTTTCCTAGACTTACTAATAAGAACGACCGGTAACCACTGTTTTTAAAGAGCTACAATTTTGTAGAAACACAAAAAGAAGTAGTAAAATGGGAACTGAAAAACATTTCAAGACACAGAACATTATGCTTAATTTTCACTTTGCAAAGTAAATGTCTCTTTACACAATGATCCAGCAACGGTAAACACATTCACGTTTTAAATATTTCGGGAGTAAATGAATAGTAAGTCCCCATCCATTCTCTGTCACTCCAATAACAAAATTCGTGTTTTACTAACACTTTATTACATGACTGAACGAACTGGCCTTTTTTTCCCCCATCCTAAACAAGGAACGATTTTGCCAGAAAATTAAGGGCACTGATGTATCATCACTGTCAGAAGTGTGAAATGGTCAGATGGTTTACAGTTAGTTCAACCTACAGCTCCGAAATCTGAGATACAAAGGGCTCCAGAGCTAATCCATGTGGGTCTCCAAGTCCTTAGTGCTGGTTGCCAATACGCTGCTAAGGTCATTTCTTAGTTGTGGACTGTTTGATCTGTTTGCTGTTTTTATCTCTTGCCACCAGTAAGTCTGCATATCAGATTTCATAATGCACAGGATCAGGGGCTTGCACTACACACACCCTAACAGCAAGTATAGTTTACAGATTTCAGGGCATCAAAGCATCTCCCTAGGAATATGGCATAACCCAATAAATGCTGTGTTTACCATACGAAGTAGCATGAGCAGACCCAATCAAATTAAAGGCAGGACTGCACTTTGATTTTCCAAGTGCATGCATTCAACAGTCTAATTAAGAATAAATGCAGTTAATCATTAATATTTATTTGATGCTATGCTTAATTTTGTTTCTTCAGGCAACATAAGACAACCACGTCTACCAAATTTTCAGTGCAAATGCAATTCATAAGCTATCAAATTTGAATACTCACGTTCCAAAAAAGCAAAAGCATCACAGTTCCCTTCATAATAACTCTAAGTGGTTTTATTTCTTTATTTTTTATTAAATCTGACCCTTTCTGCTTCTTTTAAAACAACACTTGTCCCAGAGTCAGCAGCCCTTCCCCTAGCAAGACCAGCTGTTCCACTTGTGACATTTCAAAGCTGTTGATGCTTTGACTCATATGCTATTTGAGATCTTTCAATCTGACTTATGAGGCCTGTCATTAGAAAAATCTGATAAATCTCAGACCTTCCAGGGAATCATCTGAACCTATGGGTGGAAAGGATGGCTCCAGCAGCTAAATGGCTGAGGTATAGTTACGGACTCCAGGCAGCAATCTCCAAAAATATCGGTATCGAAATGCTGCAGATTGCAAAGCTGCCAGCACTGGGTATGTGCTTTATTTAGCAATACAACAGTGTCACACAGCCCCTTAGAAGCTGTCTCATAAATCATACATACAACAAACCAAAAATATTACCATTTTAGAGCTTTGAAAGCACATAAGAACATTTGGTTTCTCTTTAACTCACTCCCAAACTCGGCAAAATAAGTACCTGTACTACAGACTCCTAACTAGATTTATTACAAACACTTCCCCCCACTAACACAGCATATATGCTGTATTTTCTTTTAATTTGTAATATTCCAAACACATACAAGAAGCAGTGGAAAAACATGCACCGTTTCTCAGCATCAGAGTTAAGCTAATCCCTGCACTGAATAGATCATTTTTATTACATCAGTGTGGGGTTTTTCCCAGTAATACCTTTTTAAGAACCAGTGTTTTCCTAAGCAGAGCTATCAATAAAGTTAGACTTCAGTGATGTTATCTGGTGAAATAACTAACTAGAATCTAATAAACTGCAAGCTCTGCTCCAAGCATTTTGTTGCTGGTACATTCAAAATGGGTTTGTCTCCTGGCAGATTTTTTAATGTCTCAGAGGTATTAACCTCCTCTCAGTAGGGATGGATGCAATCACCCATTCCCTTAAAATATTACCTTCCAGAGAACATCTTCATCTTGCCAAAACAGGTCAGCAGATCCAAAGGTACCATCAAAACAGAACAGAAGAACAAGCAGGTAGATGCAGAGAGTCAGTGTGACCAGGTGATCCTCTGCTAACATGAGTGGGCTGGGATCACACCTTGCAGGCACACACCCAGACCACCACTGGGACACATTTTCATCACACACTTGAAAGCGAGACAGGAAAACTGCATTATCTCCACCAGGTAACTTGAAATGCAGGTTCTCCAGCATGGAGCCAGCATGTTTCACTTCTAGCTTAATAGACTAGGAGCCAGATGAACTCAGACACCCCATGCAGAAGCAAATATCTTCATTTCCATTTTCTCAAGGTAAGAGGCTGCAAGAGCATTTTTTTTTTCCTGAGGTGGGACTTAGATTCCCAAGCAGTCCTTAAATTATTATACCTTACCTTCTTAATGACCAAAGCTGATTATTAAGGAAATAAGAAGCTCCTCTTTTCCCACTCCAATATGGATATTGGGAAAACCCATATGCCTACATAGCAAGGGAAGGGAAGGAATATGTTGCATTAAAGAGCTACAAAAAGCTTTACAAATATAAACCACTGTTGTCTTTACAAATGCCTCAAGTTCCCTTCATAAGATGACACAGCAGGAAGGTCATCTCTGAGTCAAAACTAATGCAATGCCTTAGAGGTTTTTTTCTACAAAGCTTACTTACTACATCTGTGTGCTCACAGACCAACTCCTGAAGCCACCTGTCTGCTCCAGAAACACTGATGAGCAGCAGTAAGAACCCCAGACCTCCCCATCCTCCAGTCAGGACAGCAAACACCCAGCATCACTGTGCCTGCAGTTTGCCATGTGGATTTACTTCCATTAGCAGACAAGGGCATTAAGACAGCCCTAAGTTTCTAACATAACTCGTCCACATTTATGTATGTGTGTGTACGTGTGGATTAAAGGAAATGATATTTTGCAAAGAGGGAGATCTGCAAACTCTTAGTTGTCCTTGAAGCAATCAGGATATTAAATGAAGGAAAAATCAATTTTCTCCAAAAATTTTCACTACTGTTTATAATTTTAGTGAAAAACTGTGAGCATGACAGCCTCAAAAAAACCAAAATCAAACAAATCAAATCCCCTGTCCTTGTCAATCCTTTCCTTGTCAATCCTTTCCTTGTCAGTCTTTACATCACAACACAGTTTTTAAATTACAAGCTTCTCTTTAGGCTGAACAATAGTTTCCTTTAGAAATGTAGTTAAGGGGGGGAAAGTGAGGAGGGAAGTGTAAATGAAATATTCAGTTATTCTTCACATACAGGTCCAAGGTAAGGTCTTTGGAACCCTTAAACAAACAGCTCAGCAGCCATCAGCTGCACAACCAGAGTAACACCTCCATCTAGTGGCTTTCTAACACTCAGTTAAGACAATAAAAAGCTGTCAGATATGACTTTCAACTTCATCTGTCATAACACACAACCTACAACAACAAATGTGACCAGCAGACACACTGCTGCCCAACTTTCATCTTGAAATAAACTTTCATGTCATTACACTACAGTGCAGGCCATAAGTACAAAAATTTAGTAGACTGTAACACACATAATTCACCTTGAAAACAGATCCATTATATAATGAATCTTCACATTTTAATCAACTCTAGTTGAGCTCAGCTGCTTTGTTCAGATATTTAGATTTTTAGAAGAAATATCTGGCCTAGATGAACAATGTTTGTTCCTCCTTGGATTCAGAAGTTATTTCAACCAAACTAAAGCAATCCAACTAAAACAGCATTATCAACATTCAACGCAAATGCACCAATAACTACACTCCTCCCTTTCTCACCTTTCTTCCCTTCTAACAGCAGCATTGTTCAGTTTTTATTATTATTTCTTTACTTGTAGTGTTGAACTAAGAAACAGCCACTTAAAGCACACAGAAACCCATTAAGCATCAGGAGGCGTCTACAAATAGACACAAGTCTAGCTCAAGCTCAGGTGCAATGTTCTTCCTCTCCAAACCACTTCAGAGATTCCAGAAATGATAGCAAGAGAGGAATTGCTGAAAATGTCAGTGGAGACTGTAAATAATCAGCCTTTTTTCTACTTGACTGTAGCATTGACCTAGCATGTCCCTTTGGTAAGAAGAAAACCACACTTGGCTGTGTTTACCATTACTGCCTATCTACAGTATCTGCTGAAAGAAGAACTGACTGAGCTCAGAACCTGCCAAAGTCTTCTATAGAAACAACCTCATCCACACTTGATATGTAAAAATGTTTATGCATGAAAGTAAAACATTTCTTACATTCACATACATAAGTTTCTTTACAACATACACGACTTGCTGCTATCAAAAGTAGAGGACTGGTTGGGAAAGAATTCGCTGCTATGACCACACAGGGTATAATAATACCAATTTAACTGCTCTAAAGCATCCACCAGGAAGAAAAGAAACACAGACAGGAAAGATGACTGGAAAGAAAACTGCAGAATGTTGTGGATACCTGAGAAAAAATTGTGTTTATACAGAGATATGCCCAACCAAGATGCAGAAGAGGAGTTCTTAGGAACAGATGAGTTGGTCACAATGGCAATGTTCACACAAAGGTAAGAACACACCAAGGAAAAGGGAATCAGCACAAATAGATGACACGTGACTGATGACAAATCAAAAAACAGAACCAAGACACGGTAAGGGAAAATCATACAAAAAGATAATAGGCACGGGATGTCACTTCCATAAAAACAGACAAGGAGATGGGAAACGTATCTAAGACACCCCAGAGATGCAGCCTTTATGTTCATCTGGACAGCAATGCACCATATGAACATCCACTGTTATTTAACTGCTGTGACACTACAGATGCAAAGGCAAAAGAAAATACCTATTTAAGCTTAAATAAGTGTTTAAAAGCTCTCTCTATTAATCTGTTTCAGAGCATATATGAAGACAGGTACATATGTGTTTACTTTGCAAGGTTTCTGCCATTAGCAAGACTCCAAGTCAGCTAACACAAGCTGAGACAAGAAAAAAGATTTTCAGCTTGCATTATGTTGCAGTGTGACCAGCCTATGAAAGGAATTACACAAGATAATTTCTGCAACAGAGTACATGAGTTGTTAGCTCAGCCTGACAATAAAAAAAAAACCCAAAAAACCAGGAGCAGGACCTCATGTTCATTTGAGCACCAAGAACAAGCCATAGAGTGAATTAGCAGTTGCTACAGGTGGACACCAGAATAATGAAGACAAATTACCTACGGATGGCCATCCCATTTTGCCTGCTAACTCCTTCTCCTCCACAAACTCCTTGGCCTCAGTCCTTTTCACACCATGAATCACATCCCTCTCCAGTACAAAAGCCTTTAACAAACTTTTTAAACTTTCACCTATCCATTAAACCTGGCTGTAACTCTAACAGGTGTCCAAACAGCAGGGGAGAACAGAAGGCACCACATGGCAGTCACACAAGTTGTTTTCTGTTGCCCTGCAGGTGGGTCAGCTGAAGTGCAACTTTCTCAAGAACCTACACAGTATGTGGCAGAGAGAAATGCAGCATTCAGTGCTATTAAGAGAGCTAAGAGGGAACAAAAAAGCTAAGAAGCTATATAAACAAAATTCTGTCACATTAAACAAGTCAGTGATCTAGAATCCTACAGCAAGAAAACAGCCTCCAGCAAATGGCTGAGAGAAACTGATAAGGCTGCCTTTTAATCAGCTGAAAGCTAGAAAATGTAATGCCTAATAACTTGCAGTCACAGAATGGACAATTGGTCTTTTGCAGGCAACTCTTCGAGTCACTATCTGCTTCACTGCTTAGGGAAGAATCACATAGAAAACCCAGACTACTCTCAGAAATATCCTAAGTCTCCTAGGTGGGTGAGATTCCATACCTGAGCCATTCCAAAAGACCAGTACAAATAATTCCTCCAGAGCCTTACCAGTTTTACTTTAGAGGCCAGGCTCTCTGGCAGTTTTGTTCGTAGCTGGTTTGTTTCTTTGAATGTAGCTGGAAATCCACTAAGAAAGGCTAAGTCTTGCATTAATACCAGACCTGGAACTTCTTTGTCTGTAGTCTAAAAACAAGAAAACAGGGTAAAAAGACCTTTTTAAACGTAGAATAATTCTCATAACAGTAAAGGCTGATCTAAAAGCTTTCACTTTTTACTACACGTGAGTTACGGAAAGAGAATAGCACAGAAACTTTCTAAAAATGTACAGAATGTTTAACACATACAAAAGCTAATCAACAGATTGTAAAAGTACATACCAAGTAACCCCTCCATACTATCTGTTTGCTGTTGTCTTTTAACATTCCAGAATGGGCAGCTTCAACTAGAATACATAAAATGCATAGCACATCAAAAATTTCTTTCAGTATAAAGTCACTTCTTTTCTATATTCTAGTAACCGAAAAATATTTTTGCAAATTAAAAATATTTGAATATTTATGGTGAGAAAAGTTGTCTTTATAAGTGGTAAATAATTCTTGGTGGTAAAATAAAGACCAGTGGTTGGACTAGTGGTCAGGCACTACACATTACACAAAACATGAAACTCATACCTGCTCTAAGACCCTACTTATATATGCTGAACACATGAATGATTTTGTTTTACAGTTGGCAATCCTTTGAACAAGGGCAGAACTTACTGCACATTATTCAAACTAGACTTCACAGCAATTAAAAGAGGATCTAAAACTAATCTTCCTCAGTTTAAACCCCAGCCTCTTGAGATTATCAGAGCAACACAGATACTCAGATATCAAACCTGTTTTGCAATGGCCTTTTAAAGCACAGCACTGTAATCATCTGTAATCAGTTGTCTGGGAGGTAAGCAAACATTATCATTAATGTCATCATTTAGAGAAACAGTTTGAGGGCAAGAGAGACACTGAATGACTTGCTAAAGTCAAACAGAAAATCAGCATCAAAGTCAATACTGGAGGAAAAAAACCCCAACGCTAAAACTAATTCACAGCAGCTTACCAAAAAACTTGTTCTAGAAAACTGGATGGAATCTGACAAAGAGCTTCTTACCATCCTTAGGGCTATCAAAAACAATTACAGTCACATTGGTAGAAGGATTTTTTGGTTTTGCTACAAAGAACATATTGTTGGCAGCTTGTAAAGCAGGATGAATGGACGGCAGGTCTTTCAGTGTGACATTGGCAGGCAGCGCAGGATCCAGGACAAGCATGGGCACTTTGATGCAGTGTGTCAGCAAACACTCCAGCTGCTTCTCACTACAGCAAAATACCAAAGGCATATTTAACACCACTAGAAAATTTAAGATAAATATCAATCTTGGATGCAATGAGAAAAGTTTTTGTAAAATCTGATTAACTATTTCTAACATTTGCTGTGGCAGGGGGAAATTATTGAAAGCATGCTTATTTTCCTCCAGAAGGCAAACACTTGACTGGTAGTGTTTAGTTCATGCCCATAACTGTTTTTTCAAAAGTTCCCAAGATTTCCACATCTGCCCACAGAAGAGACCTTATAAAATCTCTAAATAACAGAAGGACCAAGCCAAATAACTGGGACAGACCAGGTCCTGCTGCTTCCCGGCAGCAGAGCCAGAGGTGTGGATGCTCCACAGACAATTACTTGCAGTGCCATGTATACAAATAGCAGGTGAAAGCAACACTGAACTTTCATTGCGTATGTACCTGGAGGTTCATGATTCAAAAGCATGAAAATTTATTCATACTCAGAATAGGAGCTATCCCTAAACAGTGACAGGGATATGCATTCCAAACTCCAGAAGCTGTTTTAAGAAGCTCCTCCATATATGTCACAATAACATTACTTTTATTCAACACCTATATTATCACACTGTCAGCTCTTGAAGTGACATAGGAAAGCCTGCATAGGCTGCATAACCAACACCCCAACCAGCATCTGCTTTCAGTTAACAATAAGCAGAATATCATTCAGTCCAATTTATAAGCCCTAAAGTCCCAAAAACTCACCTCTTCTTTGTTGGTTCTGTTGCATTCTTTCCAAGGATTTCCCTATTACAAAGTTAAAACAAGGATATTAAGTAACACTGAATTGACAGTAAAGAACTGAGTCTAGTTTCAGATTGTTAACTGAATCAGGGGTACGTTGTCAAAGCACCAATAACCCAGACAAAAAGCTGCCAAGGCCCTGCAATTTGCCTTGCCAAGGCAAGCACAGGCTGACACTCGTGTCCTTCACTGCTCACCCCTGTGCAGTGTGGAGCTCAAAAATTTGTGGCTGTGCTGAGAATTGTGGCAGCAGGACTCTTTTTGCTAACAGGAATTTATGTGGCTATTATTAGCTTACTTAACAAAAGCCATGTTGATGTGAAAAACACTGGTAAG
The DNA here is from genome assembly GCA_013400235.1 of Oriolus oriolus. Classification (NCBI taxonomy): domain Eukaryota; kingdom Metazoa; phylum Chordata; class Aves; order Passeriformes; family Corvidae; genus Oriolus; species Oriolus oriolus. The sequence goes on along the minus strand of VXBT01003525.1, from coordinate 395,246 downwards.
AAACCAGAATGAAGTGACCTGAAACTAGGTTGCCTTGATTGTTTTGCCTAACATAAATATTCTGATAAGGTCTCTGGAACAGTTCTTTTTGCAATAGTGGTCATTGACTTCAAAGCACATGAAAAACATTATCTACAGGGGAGAGAACCAGGTGTCCCTGTAGATAGCAAACACAGTATAGACACGAGTCTTACTCATAGTCTTAATTTCAACTTTCACAAATCCGTGTTACGGAAAAAGACAACGTGTCTTTTTCCCTGCTGAAACAGGAATCACAGAATGAGTAATGACAAAGCTAAACCCACTAATATTAGCTATATGAACTGCTAGGAAAATATTAGTATAAATTTGAAAGCTTTTCAGAGCAGAGACTGTCTATGTTTAAGATCAATGAATTTAAAGTTCTAATATTTTCAGTGTTTAGGTAAAAAAGAAAAGATTCAGAATTTCCCTTGAGATCATACTGTCAGTTGTACCTAAACTGCAAAACATAACATACCAAAACTCATATCAATCCACTTACTTGTGGATTTCTCATTATTCTGAGCTAAATGATTGTAACCCTTAAAATACAGACTTGCCTTCCATTTATCATATTTACTGGCCAAAACAGACCATGTGAGCAGAGTTGCTTATCAAAAACTAAATCAATGGTTACAAGACATAATCCAAGGTATCTGCAGCAGCCTCTGTTTGAAGGCTTAGATCAGTAATCTCTCAGAACTCTACAGCACAATCTACAACAACAAATGCAGCAATACATGTCTTTTCTTCTTTAGCTAAAGGCCAACTCATACCCTTATAACATGCATAAATTATTTTCCTATTTCTCAGTTTCAGTGTTTGTGAGACTATGAATCTAACTAATCTAAAAATAAGAACTTAAGAAACATGCTTAAGATTTTATGAAGCCCATTACAAAAAGAAATACCAGGGGGTGGGGAGAGAAAATAGGGATGAAGAGAGGTTATATATTTGAGGCACAGTTTTATTATTATTTACAAACTGAGTTCTTGAAATCAATACAAAACGACATAAACAATGCACAGTTTTCCACATGGCATTTTACAAATTCATGACAGAAAAGCTTTAATTCTTATGCCTATCTCAAACAATTTTCTAATTAGACAGTACTTGACAGCTAGAAGTAGAACTGAAACAAGGTTTTGGGAATAATCAAATGAAGAAGTGAGAAAATGTGCTTTGAATTTTCAACTTGAATAACATGGGAAAAAATAACAAAGAAAACTAGTACAGTCTAGTTACATTGCTGCTGTCAGTTAAAGGGAAAAAATATATAAGATTATTACCTCATTATTTTCTGTTCTTCCTCCATCTGTTCCCTGACCTGTTGCAATTCTTTGATCAGTTCAACATCTGTGCCGTTCACCCAGGTGTACACCACATCAATTGGCATGGGTAAACAAAGCCTACATAATTCAAAGGAAAGCTACATGAGCTGTTTAATATTACATTACAAGTGTTCATGGCATCCTACAATAGCAATTTCTGTCTAACAACAGAAATACTTGGTGTCTGGGCTGCAAACAAGACAAAGCAAAAAGACTCTCTTTAGCTATATATATCATGTCTTAATTATACACAAGCCTTTGACAAAACAGCACAGACATCAACCAAAAGGACACAAAGTGGTTTTAACTGTTCAGTAACTAAAAGAAATCCTAACTTTATGCTCTAAATTTCACTGACATGAACTCATAGCCCAACTCCTTCAAACCCATCAAATATTTTCAAGTCAGTGCCAAGACCTGAGCACATTCTTCACCAAGTACTTTAGGCAGGACAGCATGAAGTGTAACTTAAATCATACTTACTGTTATTTAATTGCACAGAGCCAAGATGATCTCAGCAGGACCAGGTCTCTATCCTAGGAATGTCTCTCAGATTATATTAACAGGGCATTTCATAAACCAACAATCTAATTTAGGTACAGGAATTCAGACTCCAGACACGGCAGATAAATTAATTCTTGACACAACTGAATATCCTGGAGCTGTTTCTGGAGAGGTACGGATTTCCCAGCATGCATAAGGCAGAAGAAAGGAGCTTGGGTACCTTTTCCTTATTTTTTAAATGATAATCTCCTTTCCACAGCCCACAGCTTTGTGTCAGCAGGTACTCCAGGCTGCTGTCATAGGTGAATCTGAGTCCCGTACAGCAGGAGGATACCTCAATTACTATTTTCAAAAGTTCCAGTGTCAAGCCATTTAATACCTTCCTAAACTGTAGGTGGCCTAGTAAATATTGGAAAACATCATCGTGTGACCCCATGGACCTCAGCATTAGAGAAGTTCAAAGGTGTTCCTGCTCCACCCACGGCATCCTTCCAAAAGCATTCACAGAGAGGCAGAGCTTACAGGCAGGTATTTCATCCACTATTCCTTGCCCAGCACGCACCCAGCTTCACTTTCTGCTGGCTCAGACTCAATAACTGAAGCACAAAATTTGGTAAAAGGTCAGCCAGTGGCTCGTCACAGCACAATGGGCAGGAACATTTTGTACTCAATTTACCACTGTTCCTAACTGAGCTGCAACACTGAGGATAACGGTGGGTCATTCTGAGAGTCTGAACATCTCAGCAGCAGTGCTGCCTTCCCCAGCAGCACCACCCAGAAAGTCTCTCACATCTGCCGGAGTCTACCCTCCTACCTAAAAAAAGTCAATTTACTGAATACAATCACCCTTCTAGTTGATTATTTCACTTCTTTCTCCAGAGATGACTAGCTTCTGGTTCATTTACAAGGCATGTTTTGAACTAAAATATCCTCCAGAGGAGTAGAAATTCAATGGCAGGAGCTCCTCCAGCTTTTTTACATTTGTTGTGATCAGTTAAATTACTGGTTTGACAGTCCCTGGAATGCTACAGCTCAGAAAGGAGTGTTTTAGGTGGAAGCACCTGACTTAAGTCAGTGGATTTCAAAAATGCCTTCTGGGCAAAGTGCAGAGCTTATTTACACAGGTTTCATTGAAGAACATGGTATGTCCAAAAGAACTCTGACTCTTTCTATGGTATGAAGCAATTTTGACTTCTGTGAAGCCTCTCTCCATTTTCTCATTTCCTAAAAGTGTGTCTCTATGCAGTAGCACATATACCTATGCAATTTCTTACACTATGCCACATACAGCCAAATGCTAGTAAATTCCACAGAGGAAAAGCATTTTTGGTCAGATGCAGGCATGTTAACTCAATTAACCCTGGCATGGCAAGCTCATTCTTCATTACCAGTGGCAATAGAGACAGACCAGTTTAAAAAAAAAGTGAACTAGTGTTTGCAGATTCACTAGTCTAATTGCTTAAAATTTATCCAAACACTCAATAAATTTTCTTAATGCACCTTCATAGCATACATTGTTTCAGAAAATAATGTTTATCAAACATAATAATAAAACCCAGATATCCCAAATCAACTTGTTGTTTCCAATTAAGCAAAGTAGCACTGTCAAGACTGTACCTTTCTGGACTTGGCCAAAGTTTTCTGGCTGGTTTCATGGCTTCCTGAAGTATACTGAGCATTTATCTTTTCAGAGGTATGTAGGGGAATTTTGCTGTAAAATGGTTTAAAATGAAAAGAAAAAGATACTATCCTTCAGTAGTATTGTTCCCAAACACTATTTTTTGCAGAGTCTTTTGCAAATTGTTGAAGTTCAGAGAAGCTCAAAAACTCTCTCTCAAATTCTGTAGCTGTGTTTCCTTCACATGGATTTATACATTCGGTCTTCATCAGAAACACCAGTCTGGCAAACAGGTCAAGCCCAAGATGAGCTGAGTTAATTTACTAAATACAGACACCCTTCTAATCAGCTATTTCCCCTCTTTGACATGACTAACTTCTGGTTCACTAACAGATGTGACTCAAAGGTGCGCTTTGATTCCAAGTGGAAATTACCTTAACACCTTTCTACAGAAAATCATCACTTTGGAAAATTCCTTGGAGACTCCTAAATAATTAATTAAGGTGAGGTTTTACACTCTTCTCTTTCAAAAACTGTTTTTTACTTGCAAATCTAAAAACATCAATAGGATCCTGCTTAAAGACAAAACCAGAGCCACCAGCTCCCCCAGATAGGGCAGGAGACCTGTCATTCTTGCTGGGAAGAATTTCCCATACCCATGATGTGTTTACATAGGAGAACCATCATCACAGCTGAAATTGTAGGTAAAAGACAAATTTCTGTCTCAACATCCACTGTTGCTGAAGCGGTACAGCAGATTTTGGATCTCTCCCAAGCTACCATATGGTGATCTCCAACCTTGCTGAGCCTCTTTATGGACAACAGAAGTCTAAGCTGCTCCTAGTAAACCTCCCAGCCCTCCTGCCTGTTCCAGCTCTGTAATTATGCACTAACAGTAACTCAGCTGCTCCATTGCTATTCCTGCTCCCTCATTTGTACATCTTTTCCTCTCTCCAGCCTCACTCAGCTCAACAGTTAATGACTGGCCAGCCACTGATAGCTCTCACTTGGCTGTACCCTACTGAAATCAGTCTGCACATTTTAAAAGCTGAGGATTATTCCTTCACATCTTTCCATATATATTTTTGAGTTTTAAATATGACATCCTGGAATAGCAAAGTTACACTTTACAGTAAGTAAAGTACACTATACCATTTGCAACTAGAGTACTAAAATGCAGTCCTCATTCAAGACACTCATGCATAAAACTCCATTATTTAGTTTCCTTTTCTCCCTTGTTATTTTCATATCAAAACTTAGTCTTCAAAAATGGGTTTGGATAATGAAGTGACTTGGTAAAGAGCCCTGGAATTTCTACTGCACTGTCTCAAGCTGTGTAAGAGCCTGGGCAACGTAAATACCAAGTTTAGCAGCTGATGTGGCTACCTGAAAAGTGCCACGGTTGGGATGCCAAGGGTACGTAACAGGAAGGAAAACAAGCCAAAGCAATTGCTAAACTTCAAGGTGAAACCAGAAGTCTGCCTTGGTCTGGCAGAGAACGGCGTTCAATAGGTGTAATTAATGATGTCATTGTTTTTGTATGATGAGCTTTTTGAGTTTATCATCATAAGGAGCTTGCCCCCATACACAAATTTATCTACATTTCACAGTGAGGTTTACAACTCAACTGTCAGAACAAGAACAGAGTATTTTACCTGAAGAGCTCCTAGAAAACAACACTACTCAAATTCAATTGAAGGCCCTCTAATATTTCCCAAAGGCCATGCAGCTTTTACTTTCCACAAAGTAGTATACCTGCTTAATTTTCCTAATCAACAAGCCTCCTGTTCTCCAATTCTGAATGTTTGTCTCTAGCACTAAAATAGGAACTGATTAAAATCACTGAACAAGCTACACTCAATCTGGAAGTCTGAAGTCCTCAGTTTATGTGTAGCTCTTTATGTTGCATTGACACCAGTCTAAAAACCTCTGCCAAACCACCACTGATGCAAGTGCATGATGCAAGAGAGGGCCCATTACTGCATTTGTGAAGTTTGATAATAAAAATAAATTGAACCCCTGGCAAGGGATGTCTAAAAGTTAACAAATGCCTGAAACTATGTCTCTGCAAAGACTTCTTGTTGGTATGAACTTTTAGAGGAAGTTGGTATCTGCACACAAATGTCATAACAAACATCCCTGGTACTCCTGACATGAGATTGTTAAAAGCATCTGGGTGAACTGGAATAATTTAAGCACCCATCATGAAAACCTTCAGCTTTTGCTCAGGCAGCAGATAGTTCCTCACCAGGCACTGGATGTTTTGCTCACAATCCACAGAAATGAACGCTAGCAAACGAGAACTTTATGCAACCAAAATGAACTCAGGAAACACTGCAGAAATGGGAACTGACTATATCTACACCACAACAGTAAGATTTGTGATTTTGTTTTGGAAAAAGTCGACAGTTTTATAAAAACATTGCCGTTAATTATCACAAAGTGAGGCATTTTAGTACTGACAGGACCAAACTGCCATGTTTTACTTCGGTACTGCTAAAACATGTAAACATGAAGCTATTCATCCATATAAGCTGTATCATTTTGCTTTTATCTGTCATCCTTTGGAAAATGGGGGAGAGGAGTAGAAGAAGAGACTATAAAAGTTCATAGTATTCACCAACACCATGCAATGCACTTTTACAGAGTTACCTCACACCAGCTAAAGCATGACAAATTGATCTGATCATTTCTACTGTTCCATGATGCAACAATCCTCAAGGCAGATTAAAGCATCTGCTTTCAGGGTTAGTTTTTTTCCCAGTCAAGTGTATCAATATTAAGAGTCAGATGATACTTGCTTAGTAGCTTTCTTCCACCTACCAATTCACAGTCCACTTACTCCCTGAGTAACAGACCCCATGGCTATTCAGGCATGAATGATGAAACCACAGGAAGTCACGTAGCAGTTAACACGACTGAAATAAATGACCCATATGACTTGGTTTCCAACTTGCTGTGAGAGATTCTCCTGTGCATTCAGCTTTTAAAAGCTTCTCACTAGCTTTGTGACTTCTCTGCTAAATAATGACCCTCATAAGACATCACAGAAAACGCAGTGTAACTTAAAAATAACTTCTCGAAACACTGAAAATTGAAATTTTAAGCACATAGGAACAGTACTTACGGTTTCCTATCTTAATACAGAAAACATGTCATCCTCTCCTTCACTGTTAACATTGTCACCATATTGATGTTTCATTAGAGACTGGATGAATTAAACATATTTAAAATGTAAATTCTACTATATGACTAGAATGCAAATCTTCCAAATTGGGAGATTATGCACTAACTATGCACTATATTTAAATCACTAAGTTTAAAAATTGCTGCAGATTTAGAGCCCATACAACAAGGTTCTACTCAACACTATGTTACTTCAACTAATATATTTTATTTAAATATTTAATTAGACAGTAAACTGTACAGTACTGTCAAGTGCAGGTAAAGCTTACCGATTCTGAAATGATTTGCCAGCGACGTTGTCTCTGTATGAATCAAACATAACATGATACTGGTCTCTACTCCACTCCAAGACAACCTGCAAAGAAAAAAAACCAAAACCACTTGATGTCACCACCTTCTAAAGTTAGATAATTCAATTTCCCGTTTTGAAAAGTTTAACCACAGCCGATTTCATTCAGATCGATCTATGCATTAATAAACAACTGAGCAGACCACAATCTCAACTAAATTACAACACCGAACCAGCAATCAGACCCAGAACTGAACAGCATACTTAATTTAAACAAACTTTGCTTTTCTCTGCAACAAAGGATTTCATGATTCATGGACATTCTTTTAAAACTACTTTTTATTTAGGTCACCTCCCCCTTGTCTCTCAGTATTTAAAAGTTAGGAATGTTTTCCCAAAACTGAGACCTAAATCAAACATACTTCGATACAAGCAGGAAACCCCTAACACACACACATCCCTGCACAATTTTGCTCATCTTTCCTTCTATTCTCATACAGGACATACTGAAGTATACATACCTCCCAAATCTGAGCTTTGCAAACAAACAGCCAGGAAAAAACCCACAAATTTTCAACACTAAAAGTGGTAACTACGCTTTGACATAACGAATAAGTCCAAGTATTTTGAGATAAAAGTAATATAAAACATATAGGTTCTCCTCTGAGATAAACTTGCTATGACATCTTTTCCAGTGAAAGTCCAACCTTGAAAACTACTGTGATATTTTGTGTTTTAGAGTTGAAGGCATGGTGGCTTAATTTGCTGGGATAAGTACATACTTGTATGCACTGGAGAGGGAAAAAACCCCAAAACAAACAAATGAAAAAGCCAAAATGAAAAGAAAGGAAACCAGGAAAGGAAAGTATTTTACTATAGTAGTTACTTTGATAGATAGTAGATAGTTTTTTATGATAGTTACTTTACACCACTCTTCCTAGATTTAAATGTCATTGTCACTTACTTCTTGTACTGTGGGAACTATGAAATATACCATTTCTCTAAGGTCATATTCAAAACCATAAACAAACCTTCTTCCCTCTTAAGAGGATACACATGTCTCTGCCCTCATGGCCACTAAAGCAAATTAAAGTCTCCCATAGAGCAGGGAAGCTCCATCACGTGCCTGGGTGACAAGAGCACACATGTAACTCCTGCCAGAGCTGCACATGATCTCTACGTAACCAAGATCACATCAGCACACTTCCATTCCCCTCACACAAAGGACACAGCTTGCCCAGGGACGCATAAAAATCTTCTCCCTTAAACACCAAGTTCAGGAATTGTCTTAAAAAACCACACTATTGCACTTTTCTATGCATAAATCATTAAGCCCTTCTGCCAAATACCCAGTTGAATACAGTACACACTGGAAGTTCATATCCATGTGGAAACATTTGCTCCTACTGATAATGATGAAGCGACACACTGTGACTGATCTGTGTCTAGAAGAAATACAGAAGTATTTGAGTAAGAATATATTATATTAATAATATGTCTCTCCAGAAGAAAAACACTAACCATTCCAGCCTTTTTCTTTGTCTTTTGCGTAACTACAGACAAAAAGAGCACAGGACAGACCTCTTAGGAACATATCAAGGAACAAAGTTAAAAACTCTCCGTACCTGATACATTTTGTCCCTGCAACTGTTTCCTCCTAACACATTATGCATCTTGCAATAAGGCCTAGGGGCTGTTTTGTCTCAACTTTTCATACTGATATTATAAAAGCGCTGGGGGAACATTAAAAAACAAGGCGAGAGACACCACCTGTTAGGAGCTACTATATCAGACAGATGATAACAGTGGCTCTGGCACATTCTGGTTACAAAGCATTTCACAAAGCAGAGCTACCGACAGAAGGATGGCCAAGAAGGGTTAATAACCAAACTGCCCTAATACTTAAAGTTCATCTTAACAAACAGAGAACAGCATCGACTTAGACCTGGCTACCCTGTATGTTTCTGCAGAAATATTTCTGAATTGTGCTCAATGTCTTAGTATATCACTGAGCTCAAGGTTTTCCTTCAATTGAAGCTCATTTTCAGCTTCTGGCTACGAGAACACCATTACCAGTCTAAAATTATTTGCCCTAACCATCCATTTTTACTCCACCAGTAATATTGCTGTTTGCATGAACCTAAGAAATCAGATCTAATTTTGCCTACTAGAACAAAAAAAAGCTGGCTCTGGCGGTGGGGGAAAAGCAGAACTGCAAATGCTGTTCAGACACCAGGGTCTGATAAGCATGGCTTCACACTGCTTTTTATTGCTTCAGCTTCACGCAGATGGCTAAAAATGGTTAAGCTGTTAATGTCTAGAAAGATTTCTTGGTTTCATTTTCCAAACAGTTTTACATTTTTTCTTAGTTGCTGCCTTGCAGACTCTGTACTGAAGAAGAGAAGCATTTTCCATTCCCACGATAGCTGTCAGAAGAGGTCTAGCAGTGTTCATTCTCACAAGCCTTGTCTCTCCTAAATCATCGAACCACCACTGTTTACCAAAATACAAAGGAAAAAACAAAACACATGCAAACATGCTCTTACCAGGCTTACCTACCACCCTTGAAAAGAAAAAAAAAAAAAAAAAGTGCAGGTGTGTTTTAGCCTGCTTTTTCTAAAAACATTGCTGGTCACTTTTCTTTTTTCTTAACATATAATTTGGAAAATCTACTCCTACATGAATCTTCCAGCTCTTTTGCTCACTCTCTAAATTGTATCTAAGCTTTCCAAGTAGCTTTTAAAGGCCTGGAAGCAGCAAACTAAGATTTAGGAAGAAACTCTGAGCAGTGATTTCTACTGATTCTCACCAATATCAGCCATAACTTAAGACAACTACTGAAATATTTCTTAAAACCTTCAAAGTTCTAAGATATCCTAAAGCTGGGTTTTAAGTCGCCATTCTGAAGAAATGCAAAACTATGCTCAGTTTCACAGCACCAAGAAATCCACACCAGTCCAAGCTGATAATCACGTACAAACACGCGCCTACCAGTACTTTACAATTACTTAATTTGCTGATGGCTTGGAAGTGTTTCAGGAACTTCTGGTCCCTGCTCCCTTCTACTGCAAGACAGTAGACATTAAGGACTTTATGCAAAGATGTGTTGGTACACAAAATAAAGTTTTGATTGTGCTACATCCAAGAGTTTCAGATAATACTCTTTATGGCTCTTTTTTCCCTGTATCTGAAAGAGCTCATCAAATTAAAATAGAGAAGGGGAAAAAAAAAAGGAACAACTTAGGAATCAGGAAATTCCAGTCTGTTTGCATTGAACACTGCCATCCTTTCAGACTGACAAAAATACTTGATTTCCCTGATTCTTCACTACATTCACAAACACTGCGCTGAAGAAGGATTAATCTTCTCCTCTCCAGATCCCTTCAGTGATGACTTATCAAATCGATAGGACAATGTGAAATGAAGATTTAAACGTACAACACATCCGTGTGAAATCGTATCTAGAAAAAGTGTAATTACATTGCATCATTACAAAATAATGCGGGCGAACTAAGTAAGAAGTAGCGAGCAAAGCAGACGCTGGTGCGCAGCTTGGAGGGAGGATACATTTAACTCCTTAAACACCGGAAAAGGGAAAGATTCTGTCACTCCCAGTCGACATGCGAAGGTGACATCCAGCACAGGCTTTAAAAGACTCAAACAAAAACACGGCAGCAGTAAGTCACCTGATGAGGGAAGCGGAGAAGAACTGCACAAGAGCAGCGAACACCAGCTGCCCGAGCACGCAGGGCTGTGTCACCTGTGAGACCCCAGCCAACCCCCCGAGGGGACACCGGGCACGCCGCCACCGCTGGCGCTCCCCGCAGCCCAACAGGTGGGGACAGGGCGGCCTGGAGAGCAGGAGCGGCCGCGGGGCTGCGCTCCGGGATGCGGGCAGAGCCCACCCCCGCGGGCACGGCGGGCCTGCGGCAGCGCCTCGGCACAGCGCGAACGGGGCGCACGGAGCCGCGATGGGCGGCACCTGTCACTCGCAAGGCGTCCGGCGAGGGACCTCGCTGCTCGCGGGACAACACAACTACCCGGCTCCCCAGAGGAAAAGCAGCCCCAAACCCCCCCGGGGCCATGCAGCCGCTGGGCTGCGCCTGTCCCGCCGGCCCCGCTCGGCTCGGCACGGAGGGAAGGAGGCAGGCAGGCGAAAGGGGGCAGCCACGCCGCGCCGGCGCGGCGCCGTACTGACCTCCCCGAACTGCAGGGCGGAGACGATCATGAGGACGAGGCCCCCGAGGCAGAG